>OY740765.1:171702266-172302266 GCA_963513935.1 Aphrophora alni | reverse complement strand
TTTGCTGCAGAGCTCCATATTTCTGCTCCATACATCATTTTTGATCGGACAAAAGATACATAAAGTTGCCTCAGCATTAGGGTGTCTGCTCCCCATGTTCTACTAGCTACAGCCTTTAGCAGATTTAATCTTCTTGTGCAGTATTCTGATAATCGTTGAATGTGGTTTTTCCACAAAAGTTTAGGATCTAGAGTGAGTCCCAGCAGTGTGGGGTTTGGGTTGTAAGAGATTTGCTTTTGTTTGCAGTAGAGTTCTGGCATAAAGTTCTTCAGTGAATATCTTCTTGTAAAGAGGGTGCATTCTGTTTTGGTTGAAGAGATTGACATGCTCCATTTTTCTGTCCATTTATTAATAATGTCTAAGGCAATTTGCACTCGCTGTGTGGCCTGTATTGGGTTCTTATCAGAGCTCCACACTGTTATGTCGTCGGCATAAATACAACCATTCACATCATGGGGCAAAGATGTTAGCATGTCGTGGAGTGCTGTGTTGAAAAGGGTTGAGCTCAAAACTGATCCCTGTGGAACTCCACAGTAGACTGAGACTTCATCTGAGAAAGTGTTGTTGACTTTAGTTTTGATTGTTCGGAGTTTCAGGAAATTTTGGAGGTACCCCAGCATTCTACCTCTGATACCAGCTCGCAGGCAATGCAACAAAACTGTGGAGTGAGGGATTCTGTCGAAGGCAGCTTCCAGGTCTACCATAACAGCTACTGTTGCGGTGTTTTTTGAGAATGACTCATATATTGACTCAGTGAAGTAAAGGAGGGCATCTATTGTTCCTCGTCTTGGTCTATATCCAAACTGTTGTGGGTGTAGTCTGTTCTCACTCTCTAGCCTCCATACTAGCCTATTGTTGACTAGCTTTTCCATAAGCTTTCCAAAACAGGATGTCAAGGAGATCGGCCTATATGACTCGGGTAGATTTGGTTCTTTGGTGGGTTTCAGAATAGGTATGATAGTGGCTAACTCCACCCAAATGAGTGGTTAGTTGTTGTTTTCTGGGAACGGTTGGACAAGCCTTTGGGGTTTTGGGTCTCGCACTCCATAATTATTAAATTAATAGTAGTGATAACAAAATAGGCGATTAGGCTATTTGTGCAATTCCAGTTGGTCTTTCTCTATTCCATGTAAGTCTAAATTATTAACATTAAAATAAGTTATTTAGGATTCACCAAAAATGGCTGGTAAGATAAGGCAAACTGGCGATATAGGAGCGGGATGCGGCATGCTGAGTTGGTAGGGTGAATAATGGTAATATTGTTGACCATAGACCACACAAACAACATAAAGTCAAATTAATTACAGTCCCTAAACAGATAATCTAAACAAAAGCTTTGTCTTTGGTTCCAACCGTGAGATTGCAGAGATAACTAAAAAAAAAAGGTTTGAGAATCATGGTGAAGCATGTTGACAAATGTATGAATATTAATGAACATCACTTTGAACGTTTATTGTAAGTTTTGATGATTCTGTATTTTCAATATTTTTTATAACCCGGGCCTCTTTCAAGCTGATCATCCTTTATATGTCTACTATTTAGAAAGCTAAGTAACTCTACATACAGTGCAAACCTCCTGTTTAAAAAAAAAAATTTATTTGTCAGATTCACGGCTGTGGTTTTCACAGGACTAAGATGAACTTGATAATATTAGATAAGAAACCTTGTAATAGATGAGATATTGCTCAATAAGTTTTCAAACAGTCTGCTACTCCCAAAAAATGTGTTTTGTTTAAAAAATTTATTGTAAAATTTGTCAAAATTTTAAACTAAAATAAATTAATCGTTTTTAGGCAAAAAAAAAATGTAATTTGTATTAAAAAATAAATACAAAAAACTTTTCATTATATTATAAAAGTAACATTTTTTAATTCAACATAGAAAATTTGTTTTTTCAATTTTATGATGATCTAAAGATAAGAAATATTTTGAGTCCAATTTATGAATCGATATAACATATTCTTGTAGCTATGTCTACACAAAATTTTATCATAAAGTCTATTACACAAAAAGAAATTCCATAATATATACTTGTAAAAAACAAAACAAAAAAAGACTAACCTTGTCACACTTTTATGTATATAACCTTACACTAGTTCCAGTCCTATTTTCAATGTTCGATATAAAATCACTGATATCAAATTCACCATAACTTTATAAATGTTCTCACCTTTCCACTTTGTAAACGTTCTCACCATTCCACTTTGTTATCACCAAACCACAATAAATAGCAATCTATGGTACAAAGAAACCATGAAAATATGTTATCTACTTGTCTACATTCACCTTGGACATTCAGCTGTCAGCGGCATAGATTACAGCAACCAAACCCCAACCATTGCCTGACAAAGACTTAAATAAAAACGTTCCTACACTCTAGTGGTTAGAGCTAAAAGTATAGAAAATGTTTAGTATTGCAAAAAGTCTATCAGTATTCAGCGTTCTTACTGCCTCGAGTTCATTACAAAACCGTTACTGTTGGTGTGCTATTTACATGGCGACCTGATTGGTACATGTTCATTGGGTTACTAGGTTCCCTGTTAATTAAAGTCATTAAGGGTTGTTAACTTTTAATGGATTTTTTAATTCTAAGATGTTTGTACTCTATGATTAAATTTTAATAATTTTCTATATTGATATATAGTTCATTTTAAATTGGCTATCTTTTTAATTTAATTTTCTATTTGTGTTAAATAGCTATTAATGTAATGTCAATTGTAACCATTAAGTTTGACGTTTGTTATACAACTGTAAATTGTCTAAAACAAATAAAAATGACTGATTGATTGGTGTGACGAATCGAAAAATGTATGTTGAGTTTTCAAGATGCGCTGTGGCACTTATAAATTTGATTATAAATAATCATGATTTATCTAGTGTTTCATATTACGTATGCGTGATCGCTAATTCTTGGAAATATCTATAGATGTCTCCGTATTCACTTCTGATTCCACAACACATCAGTTATTGTTTAGTTGTGGCCTATCACAGACGCTTGCCTATTTTACTTCGTGGTAAAGTTTAGCTTCTTTATGCTGAATCATAAAGTGTTACAGTGATTCGGCAACAATTTTAACATTCGAGCTTCAGCAAAACATCATTCCCTGTTTATATTGTAAATTCGAGAGAGAATGACCAACATCTCCCGTTCATTCTCCGGAAAATATCAAAGCACTTTGAGTTGCCATGCAATGTAGTTCAGGAAAGTCTACACAGCGAGCTTTACGAGACATGGTACAACAAATTTTACACAGTGATCTCGAGATGTTTCCATACAAATTGACTGTCCTACACAAGTTAACAGAACCTAACAATCAAAGAATGCATTGGGGTCGTAAAGAAAAGATAATGTTCTGTTCAACACGAGTCCTATTTCCATATGGACATATATCTGCTTTTTGGGCAATAGTAGGACCTTAATTCATGCATGAAAAACATCATAGGTCTGTAGTAATTGTTTAGGCAGCTTTATCCAGTCATGAATTAATAGGGTCAGTGTTTTTCAATGATACAGTTAATTACCAGCACTATTTGGAAATGTTAAGGAATGATTTTCTACCCAAACTGCTTACGGCTGATTTGCTTATAGATACTCAATAGTGTATGCTTGACGGTGAAACTTTTCACACTGCTAATGTTGTACTGAATTTTACAATTTTAGTTTTTTGTAATTTCAAATAGTTTTCTGGGCTGCTGCAATAGAGGTTTCTTTTAGCCCGGATTTAAATCATTAACTTTTTTTTTAATGAGGATATTTAAAAGAAAAACTTTTCCCGTTAAGACCTTCAAAATTCAATGGAAATGCATGAATGGATAGTTTAGTTGTTTGAAAAGATTCACGAGGACTTGTGTCGCAGAGTCATTAGAAACGTACCTTGAAGAGGTTGTTAGCCATAATTGTGACTATAGTGAACATTTCCATAAACATTTGTTGTATAAATTGTAATCATTTAAAAATTTAAAATAAATAAATAATCCAAAATTCAAGTGTCAACTTATTGTGCATCTTTCTGTATATTCATGTTTACATCTCATGATACCAAACTAGTTGTTTTTGGATTAATGTTTGTCGTCTGCACAGTTATGTACAGATGATTGTACTGTTTTTGATTAATTTGGTATAAGGGCAAGTTTACAAAATAAATAATTCGTTCTTGAAACGAAAAACACAATTTAATCATGAAAAGTTTTATTCAGTAAAAGATATTATATAACCTGGATTGTCTGTTGTCTAATTTTGTTTTTAAAAAAAAAAAAGTTACAAGGCTCATTTCAGGGTTGCATCATCAATTAAACATTAAATGCATGCTTGCTTGAAGTCAGTGATTAAAAAAAAATTTTTTAAAAGTGCCCACCATTGTACTTCACGTTAGTTGATGTAAGATGTACTACTAATTATAGTATATTTCCTGTCTTATCATGTTCAGTTCTTGTGTGACACATTAGTGCGCATCAACCCATTTTGAGTTACATGTATTGTGTAGCGTTGTTAATGTTTTTATTTTCATCGATGATGAGTACCGAGGGACTCTCGCTGGATATAGTCTTAAGTTATATCCATCTCTTTCATCTTTCCTATCAACTCTTGTTTTCTTCTAACCTTCCTGTTGTATTTGTTATGATGAATAATGTTTTGCCTTTGAATAATGTTAATATTAACTAACATTTTCCTTTCTCGTAGGGCAACATATCCCCAGTAGACTTAAAGATACTTCTGCCAGACAGAGAGATCATCACAGTTACAGCGAAGAAGAACTCCAACGCAGACCAAGTATACGCCAGTGTTGTAGAGAAGATACGTATGTGTAAGAATACATCGCTGTATTTCTACCTATTTGAGATTGTTGAATATAATTTTGGTAAGTTTTAATTTTTGTTATCTCCCTCAAATATTTGGGACTACTTCAAGAAATTACAAAAATAAAATTACAGAAATTACTTCAAAATTTGGCAGAATATGTAGAAAAGTTATTTTTATCATTACTGATGGTCTGCTTCATGAACCCAGTGCATTATAGTTTGAAATAAGTTCTAAAATCAAGTGTTTCTTTGCTAATCAGCTATCTCAGCCTCAGCTGTTGCTATTGTGCTAAACACGAAAAAGTTTCTATCTTTTACAAAATATTTTTCTCGTGTTGTTATTTTTAAAAAAAAAATTTTCCGTTCTGGGCTGTGAAAGCCTCCTTCAGAGGCCTCACCGGCGTCGACCTATAGATCTTTTGCCGCCCCAAGTTCCTTCCTACACCCACTCAGTAATACCTGTCATCCTTATGAAGGAACAGATACTACCTATTGGGTTGTCTAGGATGGTTTCCATCTCTTTCCCCGGAGGGCCTAGAGAGTATAGCCTGGCTCGTCCTAACGCCTCACACTCTAAGAGAATGTGTTCTGCGGACTCTTCAGCCAAACCACATTTCCTGCAAGTATTTTCTGCAGCAATCCCTATCCTGTGTAGGTGTTTTCTGAGGTGACAGTGGCTCGTTAAGAGCCCAACCACCCACCTCATGTTATCCCTTCTGAGAGAGATGAGTTGTTCAGCATGTTTCTTGCTTGGTCTAAATAGCCTTTTTGCAAGTCTAGGCCCTATTCGTCCAGGCCCTATTCATCCCCTCCCGTATCCACGTATCAACCGCTGCTCTGGCATGTCCAGAGGAGATTCGTGTTGTTATAGTATTATTGTTGTTTAGAGTAAACCGAATTGTTGCGTTTAAATATTGTGTAAAGATTGTTTTGTCATTTTGTTGGTATGTTTTTTTATAGTTTTTGAAAGATAAATTAAAGATAAATGTTTATCGGCTAATTTTTTATAGGTTAGTTATATAATTACGTTTGTTTGTAGTTTTTTAGTAAATTCAAAGTGTTTTTAGTGGTGAAGTCTTATAATTCATGTTATAAATGAAATATAAATATTTGAATGAACATTTGCAAGTGCTTATTAAAACTCCTCCAGCAGGCATTATTCCTTACTAAAAATCTCCCCTACTGTGGGGTTGAACGTGTTCTTTATGTTGCTGGTTTGGGAAAGCTTGGTAAATATTGATATATTACAAGTTGTACTTTGAATTGAATAATTATTTTTGGTGAATTTTTAAAAATAGGGCCTAACTTTTGATATTTTTTTACTTTTTCGTAAAAATGTTTTTGTTTTTTTTAAATAAAAATTTTTGATTCACAACTACATCACAAAAATTTTGTTAGGTATATCTTTAAAAAAATTACAACAAATTTTTGTATAGTAGTCTTATAATATGTATTTTTTGTAATGTTTTGGCTTCGGTTACTGCATATTTTGTGATTCCTGACATACTCCACCTTTTTTTCATTACATAGATGAATATTATACCCCCTTCTGAGAAAAATTATATATAATAAATTGCTTTTTCGATAATATTACTAATTTTTTTTTTTTTTTTTTATGAATTTTTCAAAATAAGCCTACATTTTACCTACATTTCACTTTTTTCATATAAATTGATCTTTCAAAATGTAACTTTGCAAAAATGATATATTTTTTTACCAACTTTTACTCAAAAATAAATGTTAAAACTTGTGTATATCTTTAAAATAATTAGAAAAAATTGGTCATATGGGTCATGGGCTCTTTTTTGAAGTTTTCAATTTTATTACTACACATTTTTTGATTCCTGACATACTAACTCAAAAATTTTAACTCCAAATGTTTTTTCATATCATAGTTAATCTTTCTGAGATAAATTGATTTTGGATTATTATGTTTTACGAATTTTTAAAACTTAAAAAAAAATGAACAAATGAGCAAGTCGGCCAATTTCAGGGTTAACATTTAGCTGAAATAATATGTAGACTGACAGTTGTGTAAGATTACAGGAAGGACTACCTCCCACTTCATATTTATTTTCATTTTGTATGTTTAGAAAGAAAACTGCTGCCTATTGAACTTCCCCACCACTTGTACATCCAGAATTATAGTACAGCAAGTGCGACATGTCTCTCTATACGTAAGTTTCTGTTCTCAATCACGGTAGAGATGGCGTTATCGAGTGATGATCAAGCCATGAAGTATATATTCTGGTCAGCAGTGGACGCTGTAGACAGAGGACATATAAGAGCCGACGATAGGTTATATCAATTAAAAGCATTGCAAGATTCTTCGAGGAAGAATGAGGTAAGTTCAGATAAAACAATTTTAATTTTCAAATGTTGATTATATACAGGGAACGACAAAAGGATCTGACGGATTTACAATAAAAACAACTTCAACATTTAATTTATGAAATATATTTCATTTTAATTATTTATTGCACCACAATATACATGTCAATTAAGAAAACAAATAAAATAAAAACCTGAGGATGGAAATGTCTGATCTAAGATTTGAAGATGACGTTGTTCAAATGGTGCCGATCTCTCTCCATGCATTCTTCTAGTCTCGCCATGAAGTTAAAACACAATCGTTTGATATGTGAATGATTTCTTGGCTTATTGCGTCTTCCAGTGTACAGGGTTTGTTTACCCTTACTTTGACTTTAAAGAATGTCCACACAAAAAAGTCAAATGCTGAGGTCTGGGGAACAAGCAGGGAACGTTGTCACCATTATGAGAGATGACGCAGCGAGGAAATTTTCTCTGCAAATTATCAATCACAATATTGGCTGTATGGGCAGTTGCCCCATCTTGCTGAAACCAAATCCTTTTGCGAACTAGATGTATTCTTCTTAGTTCTTGGATAAAAAAAATTATCCAACATAAGTAGCGCTGTGAATTCACTGTAACAGTTCACCTTTCGTCCTTGAAAAAGTATGGCCCGATGACACAGTTTTTAAATACTCCACACCACACTGTAACGTTGGCACTATGAAGTTCATGCAGCTCTTGACGGTTAATATCCGACAATGTAATGAAAGTTTTGTTTATTGACATAGCCTACCCATTCAAATGGAAATGTGTCTCATCACTCATTATGAGAATTTTGTCGTCTGTTGTCAAATCAATCATTTACTCCAAAAATGCTTTACGAACTGCGCAGTCATGAGATTTCAACTGTTGGTCTGTAACCATTTTGTATGAATGAAAATTCAAATCGTAACACAATATTCATCACACCGTGCGATCAGACATTTGCAGGGCAGCTACGGTAGCTTGTCTACAAGCAGGCCGTAGTAATTTAATTACAACTTCTTGTAACTCAAAAACAAGAATAACTTTCTAAACATAAAATTTCAATTACAATGAATAATGTTAAAAAAATATAAAAGATTAAAAGTTTGTTTAAACCTATTTTACAATGGTTCTTTATCTCCACAAATAAAGTTATTTCTCACTTATTTCAAATAGTCATTAAAACAGTTGCATACCAGAGTCATCCATAATACTTCAGAAAATTTGCAAATTAATTTTATGGGCATTATGTAGAACAGCTTGGTACTCCATCTAGAACACCTCTAACTGTTTGAAGTTCTATTTTTAAGTTTTTATGAGCATAATATAACTCATGCAGCTCTGTATTTCAATACTAATTTTGTTTTCATTATTTAATTAAATTCTTTGGGACTCCTTGAAATTTATATCGATCGATATTAATATATTCTGCTTTCTTTTTCTTCCTTCGTCTGGAGACACTTTCATATACTTTGTATAACTAAACTCATTCCAGTACACAAACAGTCCAAAAAGTGAAGTTAGACAGCGAAAAAAGCAAATAGGGAAAAAGTCCCTAAAGGGAGAAAATTGGTACACGGAATGAGAAACTTTTGGCTATAAAAGTAGTCAATTGACCTCTCGCAGGACTCTGTAAAAAATATTTGAATAATACTTTCTACTAACTTGACGCGTCATTTTCAGAATTGTTCATTTTAAAATTTAAATCCTTATAAAAATTATAGTAACTACACGCTGGACGGACCGTTAGTACAAATTTAAAAAGTCTAATCAGTGGTCAACCCCTGAGTCAGTTGACTATGCACTATAAGTTGTTAAAAAAATTAATAATAATAATAATAATTAATTCAAAACTTTAAAAAAGTGAATTTATAAACTAGCGTGGAAAAAGTTTTCATTAGGAAGAGCAAAAGTGTTGTTAATATATCAGTGAGATAAATACAACATCACCACCAGAACATAGAGAGTCCAGGAAACATCACATCGTTCAATGTTTGGTTTCTTTTAATAAATTTAATTATACAAAAATAAGTGAAAGTGAAAATCAAAATAGAGTTAAATATTAATTTTCCTGAGACTTTCTTTAGTTTCATGTCATCTTGTATGTTAGAATAAGTTTCCTGATTGTGGATTTAATTTTTTAAAAGAGAAATAATAGTAAAGAAATACAGTTGTACAGAACCCTAATCAGAATATAAACTGAGCGATTAGAGGTTTCAAAAAGATCAAATTTTGGTTTAAATATTTCAAGAAATTAAATATTAAAATAAATGTTACAAATACCACCTGCTCTAGTTTTAAGTTATTAAATATAAATAAAAAAAGGATTTTTTCATTTAAATTTTAAAAGATTTTGTTTATTTTTTTATACAAGTTTTTGATATTGTTAACTATTCAGTTTCATAAGAGCAGTGCGTATAATATTAGATTAACCTAATCCACAAGCCAGGATAACTCAGGTAAGAGATAGTGTATTGATATAGGCATTTCCCAAGAACACACACCTGAGATAGGTAAAATTAAAAAATTGTTTGTGTTCTCCCTGAGCAAAGGGAATAAAGTTAAATTAAATACTGGAAGAATTAACAAAGGGTGTTCCTATAGTTTGGCTTCACTAAACTGTAGAAGGGTTTATAGTTACCCACCAGATAAATCGAAAAGACTACACTTCCAGTGGGAAACTTAAATCTTTTCTTACTCGCGGAAACAACTACCGTAAATAAAATTTACAGTAGTTGAGATATTGCATCTTGTAATTAAGAGGAACACGTGGTATCTAATTTCCAGGGAAATATCAAACTGAGATATTTCCGTTGTAGTTTATTATTTTCCAACACTGTCCTTTTAATATTTGATAATAAATTAGTTCCATTATTATTTGAAATTTTATACTTCTTGGCTTTATTCATATAATTTTTTTTTTTTACCTTGACTTCAACTCATTTTAATATTGGAAACTCTTACTTTTCTACTGGATATTAGATAAAACATGAACTATTGACTCTTCTTACATAGTTTATACCTTCAAGTCGTTCAAAAACAAGCTTTCAACACTTTTCTTTTCTTGGCATCATTCTCTCTTCTCGACCATTTAAAAAAGTTTTGGTGTCATTTTGGTTTTCTCATAACCATAGCGATTATCACAATGCTCCTTTTTATTTTTAGTTAAATCAAAACACAGTTACACAATTTAAATAATCATATTTACTATTTTGTTTGTTTAAATTAACGCTTTAAAAAGTTAATTTGTGTAACAAAATGATTTCAAACAGTCGTGTCACTCAGCTGTTTCATATCTATTCTTGGTTCATTAAAATATTAGTTCAAATCCATCATGGCCACCAGACTTCTCATATCCTATGTGTTTATTTAAGAGTTTTACTTCACTTATTAATATTATTTCACTTTAATTTGAGTTTATACTTATTTAATTAATCATGTAAACAAATATAGCTTCCCTCTATGCCCAAAAAATAAATTATTAAGATAATTTTTATGTATTCCTACGTCAGGTTGTAATCCTCAAATTTTAACTTTAACTTTGATACTAAAGAAATGGTTGCTTTGAGATTTGAAATATGAAAATAAACCGGGAAATTTATAATTGATCTAAAGAGAAGACAACGTGAGTCAAATAAATGACTGTAAATAATATTAAAACAAGGGCAATAAAAAATTTAAAATAGATTTCCAAAATATAAATTTAAGGCAGAATATGTTAGTTGTAAGGTATAATAAATTTTAAAGTGAGATATTGTATTGTGAAAATAGACAGAACCTGTTGTCAAATGGATGATTTGAGTAGTGTCCGTGAGATCAAAAATGTGAATATATTGAGTTTTGCTGACTAAGTAAATCTAAAAAGGACGCTTAGTTGTGAGATCTAGAGGAACTGGCAGTTGGAAGGAAACGTCTGAAATGGTAGGATGTGTTTTAAAAAGTCTTAAGGAGGCATCTGACTTGGTCAGACGTAATTTTGTTGGAAGATATTTGTGTACAATGTAGTGTTAATGCTTGTAACAGTTGAATGGAAACGTCGTAGATGGTAGAATGTGTTTTAAAACAGTTGCTGATAGGAAATAGTTGAGAACAATGTGGTTATGTTTGAGTGATTTTGAAATGGAGAACAATTTAATTGATGTTTAATAGTTGTGAGAGGGAGTTTTGAGTCCAGAGACTATGTTCAGGATAGACGGACATAACTTTCAGTAGAAGTTGGACAATGTGTTTGTGATCTTGATAAAGATCAAGGATAAAATAAAGTAAAAGCTTAAAGTTTCAAATATTTTAATAATATAAATGAGCTACAATTGTTTCGCCTTGCGGCATCATCGGGCAACTGATAATTTACAGGTATAGACAACTATTTAAACATAAGTAACAGGAAACTGAAATACAATAGAGAAATCGGGAAAGGTAGGGGGATGACCTAGCGCAGGTAGATAAAGTTTGGCAGTAGATATCAGTTGCCCGATGATGCCGCAATGCGAAACAATTGTAGCTCATTTATATTATTAAAATATTTGAAACTTTAAGCTTTTACTTTATTTTATCCTTGAATATGGAGTTTCAACAAGAAATATCTGCTATTACATTAATGTTGACAAAGATCGTTGTTGGGAATGTTGTTGAATAGTGATTTAGAGAGACATATAAAGTTACATTTTGAACATTATGCAAACTGTTAAGGGGGTATCATCAGGAAGTTCACAAAATCAGCAGACTGCAATGAACAATCATCTCTACAACAGGTGCTACAAAGCACTCAAAATTAAATATTGTATAAACAGTTTAGATTAATTATTGTTTGATGTATTATTTGTAAGTTTAATATTTTTGATATGTTTTTTATATATATATATAACTATTTTGCTATTTAAAAAGCTTAGAGATGCCTATAAAAAGTAATAATTTTTGTTGAGATAAATTAATTCAAAACATATTTAAAAAAAAAAGAAAATAAGTCTATTTAACTCATATTGATGAGAAATTTTTTAGAAGTTGTAATTCAATGATTAAATTAGTTTTAAGATTTAGAAATTAATAAAAAAACAAAATATAAATATCAAAATTAAAGGTAGGATGTTTAAAATGATAAACTGATAATAAATTTATGTATTTGTTTAAAAGTAAGTTAATAAAGAATGTTTAGTTTCAGGAAATCAAATAAGGATTTTTATTTACCGAAAACCACTGATAAGTACGACTTAGAAAAGGAATACGACCCTGAGAGTAATTTAACTTAAAGTAAAATTTTATATTTTCAAAATTGCTGAGTTGATTCCACCTGGCGCCCATAAGCTGAGCAATTTTATAAATTCTTTAATGGTAAACAGTGTCAATTTTAAGATTAATTAAATCAATAAATTTAACCCCGCATTTTTATTTATTTACAGGGTATGTTTACAATTTCGTAAACTAAACATATAATTAGTGAATTTATGTTTTAGTATATTAGTTAGGCCTAAGTTTAATTTAAGTTTAGATTAGATTATTGGGGTATGAAGACTCATGATCCTTGTACACCACCTCAAGGACCTACTGACCATGCAACCAAAGCCTGTGCCTTCAATGAGGCTAAGAGTTTTTGCCCAATGCTATCATCAGAATCATTACCTGGTTGTGAAGCCCTGTATATGATCCTTCTCGAGCCTTTCACATTCTATCACTATGTTTTTGTTTGTATAACGCCTAACTAATGCTACATTAGCACAAGGCAGAATTATGGAGAGACGCACTGTGCACTCCGTACATACACTTTTCCTTTATGACAGAGCGGTCTGTGTATCAAACAAGGTTGTCTGGATTAATTTTTTTTTTTACTTTAGGAAATCGAAAACTTACAAAAAAGTATTTTCACTATGCACCCATGATGTCTGAGATCATATTCACCACAGAGTTAACCTAGTAACTGTGAAATGACTGGTTCTTGGGAGATCCTCCCTTCGTTGACCCACAACAGTCAATCTAAAAGTAGATTTGCATGCTTCAACTATAATGAAGCTCAAGGGCAACCTCTAGGGTAGCTAAGAGGGTACTTACTTGTGAAAGCCCAGTAATCATGATCTAGGTTTAATTAACTTCATTGTTCTTTTAATTATTATTTACATTGACTATTACTTTTCTACTTACATATTGAATTTCCTAACCTAATCCTGTTTACATTATCTTCCTCTCTTCAACTTTCAATATCTCAGTGATTGCTCTGACATATCCGCTGCATTCTGTAGAATATATTACCATGCATATCAAGTTTTCTCATAGCGAAATGCAGTCCAGGTTAAACAAAGTTGCAGAGAGAGCTTACCCCCTTATTATAGTTCACCAGAAGTGATTTCAAATCCTTTTACTCCCCAGATCTACAATCTCCATAAGTGTAATCTTCTTTGAGATGTTAAAAATGTGTACATTAAATTGATTGTGTTGTAATTTGTTGTGAAACTTTTATTTAATGCTTGTTGTTGTATTGTTTCAGTATTTGACGTTAGCAAGAGAGTTACCAGGTTATGGAGAAATAGTATTCCCTCACTGCGGTTGTGATTCACGTAAAGAAGGCCATGTTATTGTGTGTGTTGGTGCTAATGCTTTTAGATTATTGGCTTGTCATACTGATGGCACGTTAGAGGTACGTTATATCTATTATCTTGTAGAGTTGTGAAAATTAAATTATATATATATATATATATATATATATATATATATATATATGATGTTATAGGTATATAGAAAGCTACTTTCTGAGAGTATCAGGAAAAATTAGAAATAAGATCAAACATTCCTCCTCACGTTATTTCTCCACCATCTTCCATTTAAATTCCAAAACGAACACATCCTTTCTCAAATATTCTTTCATATTTTATTATATTGGTCTCACACAAACGGGCTTACCTATATTGCGAGAGAAGGTAGCTTGATTTACAGTGTAACAATACCGAAGCTCCAGAATTATGTAGATCGTACATATATAACATAAAAATGACCCAATTAAAACATTTTCATTATCACCAACCAAAAACATAACCTATTTTTGTGCAACATGAACAGTAATAGAATTCACGTTATATGTCACAAGTTTAAAGAGATAAAGAACTATCACTTAGGAGGAAAAGGAAGTCTCTATGGTGAAAAAGAAAAGAAAAAAAAGAAGTTTTTTGAAAATTTTATTCAAAACATTCAAAAAGGTAGCATCTTTGTTATAGATCCAGGTAAAAATAAGTATTTTTAATAATTATTTCAGATAAAAAACAGTTAAGTTTATAAAATATAATAATTGAGGTTAGAAACATTGGTGAGTGGAATATTTGTTTATTCCTTTATAGAATTGATTTAACAAAATTCACCTTTCATCCAGATTATAACCAGTCAAAATTATCCAATGAAAATTGCAACTCTCAAAATTCATTAAAGGCCATAACAAACTCAAAACTGTGAAAGAACTTTAATTAACAAAAGCACTGTAAATACAATTTTTTTTAAAAACAATCCATCATAAATTTTGTATAATATCCACCCATCACTTATCCACTCCCATCACGCAGTTGTCATTGGTTTTTAAGATATCACATAACAGCCAAGGGAAGAGTTACAGACTATTGAACTTTTGAACCCAGAGCAACTTTTGTAATTGAATAATTCTAAAATAATAATGTTAAATAAATAATCTTGTTAAAATACATTATACATTGTACAATATATTTATATAACTTTTTTTTTCATATAGTCTTAGGTTAGATTCCTCTCTTTCATCTTTCCTTGAGCAACTCTTGTTTTTGTCTGACACTGTTGGTGATTACTGAAAAGTTTCTATTGTAGCACATTGTTTTTGATAATGTGGTAAATGCTTTTTGTACCACATAGATTTATTAATTGTTTTTTATAAATTTATTTATTTTTGTTTTCTCTGTTGCTGTCGAAAACGCCAGTCGTTCTCTTGTCGCTTTTACCGAAACCCGTTTCACGTAATTCTTTTCACAAAAGTTTCCCCTACTCTGGTGAAGGTAATATTTGTTCATTATACATTTCATTTAAAATATTCAGTTACCGTAAATGCAATTTTGCAAGATCGCCCACCAGAGGCCAACCTTTGAGCGAACGATTACTTTTAGGAAAACATATTTTGAAATAACCTCTCTTAAAATGTAAAAATACAAGATGGTTTTTCACCTTTAAACAAACAACAACAAAAATCTTACATCATAAACAAACAATAAGTCATCGTCACGAAAATGAGTGTAAAATAAAGACCTAACATTTGAGTACTCTCGGGAGAAACCTGACTCTAACCTAACACTAGATTCCACGGAATCTATCATTTACAAACATTTAACAAAATTGTTGAAACTAACTAAATGGTCTATGGTGCACCTAACCTAACCGACAAGTACACTAAATATTTTTGCAGATAGTATATATTTTTATTTTAAAAAATACTTTCACATCTAAAAGTTCATGTCTTCTCCACTATCATACAATTGGTGCTGTGCAATCCACAAATACAGTAGCTGCTTGGCAAACCTTTTGAAAGTGTACTTGTACATGTTGAGGGATTAAATAAATTGTGAGCTGCTACTGATGTTAATTGTATGTCATAAAATATTTTTTAAATTATTTACAAAAAAAAATTTATTTCATCAAGTATAGCAAATACACAGAACACAATTCTCATAAAAAATACGCCTAAGTATCAGACGCGTTTCAACGACAAGGTCGTCCTCTTCAGTGATACACCAGCTACACCAACCAAACCACAACTGAATCTAACGTTGCGCCGAAGCCCATATTTAAACAAACTGAAGGGGGCGTGGCTTATTATTTTACACTGCCAAGGCAATAGTACGCGTCTCGTGTCAGTTTAACTACATAAGATTTAACATACAGCTAAAACAAGATAATCAAACCAACCCAACATTTAACATTATACATTATATTTTACATTAATATAGAATTTTTTATAGGTCCTGGTTCATTATTTACAATTACGTTTTGGTGCCTATTAATATAAAAAGATAAGTTGGCTACCATTTTAGAAATGTAATTTAGCTAATTGTAATTTTCTGTTGTTAGAGTCAAGTAGTAGAGTTTGGCTGGCCTAATATTAAGCAATGGCAAGTTGACAAGGAAGGGATGGTCTTCTGTTTCCAATATCAGCGAGGGAACAATAATCCTAGATGGGTCAAAATATATACTCCTTATGTAAGTATTTAGTTCACAAGGCTTATTGAGAAAGTGGATTTTTAAATTTTTGAAAAATCCTTGTAATCATTCGAGAGAAATTAGTGTAGATATGAATTCACCTCCCATATTTTACATCGAATTAGTTTTGTTTCATTGAAATCGGTGTATCAGGTTTAAAGTTATTACTGTTTGAGACGGTAGAAATTCGTGATTTTTCTTGAAAAGTTTGGATTGTTATGAAATTTGTATCTATATGCAACAAATGCTCAACTTATTTCGTCTGTTTGTGGTTTTTGTATAAAATTCATTATTTTTAAAGAACGGGTTTAAGGTAGATTTATGAAATTTGGTATTTTAATAAGTTAAAAATTGTATGTAAATAAAAATAGCAGCCAGTAAACATTTTCTATTCAAAATGACATGAAAACCGCAAGTAGTACAAAGATAGATTATATTGAAGGGATATGTCAACCTAAGCTTTGTACACCCCAAGGATCTACTAGCAAGGCAATTAATGAAGCTTAGGACTTTTTGTCCGCCCAATGCTATCATCAGAATCAACAGCTGGTTGTAAAGCCCCGAATATTACCCTTCTAGTCTTGAAACGAAATTTATAATGCTTTATTATGTTTTGTTGATACAGATTTATCTTCACAACTATATAATATAGCGGAATATTAGTCAACTTTATATAGAATTCTTGTATTTTTACTTTTCGTGAGAAAGATTTTGGTATACATGATTATGAAAGATTGAAACATTATATTTACAGTGATATATTATACATTTCGATAAAATAATATCTACTAGGATAACGGTTGAATTGAAAAAAAATTATAACGTTTTATGGTTTTTTACATGATTATGCATCTACGGAACATTAGCTTTCCAACGGCATTTTATTTATTGTGATAGGACCATTTTAAGTGGAAGAAATGTTGAATTGCATAAATCGTGTTTTTTCTCCCGATATCAACACCGAACGTAGGGAAATCGACGTTTCAATGTCGATAAGCAGTTTGTGAGTTAATACAAGTTTTCTAAAGTGATATATATTTTTTTACACTTTATTCACAACTACATTACAAAACTTTTGTTTATCTTTAAAAAATATTTTTAATTGTGTTTTAAGTAATATATATGGTTTATTGTGGCATTTTGACTTCGGTTACTGCACATTTTTTGATTCCTGACATACTAACTCCAAAATTGTGCATCAAACATTTTTTAATTATGTAGATGAATTCTATCCACCTTCCTGTAAAAAACGATAAATTAGCAGTTGGGTTGTAATAATATTATTATTTTTGTTGAATTTTCCAAAATTAATTAATTTTTTTTAATAAAATTTTTCTAAATTTTTTAATACAATTTTATTCAGAATTAAATTACAAAACTGTTGTTTATCTTGAAAAAAAAATAGAAATTTTTTTGTATGTTATATAAATATGTTTTTGTGGCGTTTTGGGTTGGGTTACTACACATATTTTTGATTCCTGACATACTGACTCGAAAATTGTTACATCCAGCACTTTTTTATTACATAGATGAATTCTATACACCTTCCTGTTAAAAAAGATATGTTACAAGTTAGGTTTTGGATAATATTACTATTTCTGTTAAATTTCTTTTAAATTTAAAAGGATGACAAATGACCACCCATTGTGGAAAATTCTAATTATGGCCAGTTTTTGGGTTAATTTTAGCCATGTTTACCTCTTTTTATTCTTCAGATGATTTTATTTACGTTTACTGTTTCAGTACACGTATTTGTGCGAATGTTTCGAGAGGATAAATGAGGAGAGGAAATGGTCGGACACGGGCGAGTGACGAGCGTCGGACTTTAGACGATGAATCAACTTAAGTCAACAAAAAGTTTTCTCATTATCAGTGTAATTATACAATAAAAATATTATCATTGTTGATATTTGAATAAGTTTTAAAATATTATTAGATTATACTCCACTATGTTTTAATTTGTTTGTGATACGTCATCATTTTGGAGAGAGAGAGATCTTTGGAAATCAATTTTGTGTCAAAATGTTGTTGCATCACGTTGTTTTACAAAATGCAAGGAATGTAATGCATAGGCCTGCCGTCACATCTGAACTACTTGGCATTTTTTAAACTTTTTTCCTATTCGACAATAGGCTTCAATAGTTCACTTTCTTCAAATATTCCGTATCTTATGTTCTACCATCTTAAAACGCAGTGCATTGTGACAAAACAATTTTTCCATCATGTTGAACATGTATATAAACATCGACAGTCTGTGAAGTACAGTCTCTTTCATCGTTTCATTTTTTCGTTCCACTGGTGTTATTTTTTCTCAATTGGTTATCCAAATATTTTTATTTTAAAATATGTCATTTATTTGTGTCTTAAACTTGTCACTTGGAATACAAAAAATAGCATTTCCCCCCCCCCCCCTTCTAAAACCAAATCGTTTTAAAGAGTAAATTACACATAACAAATCTGTTGGGGATAAATTTAACATAATAATAATAAGCATGAAAATTTCTTTGATTATTGAGTAGCCAGTCAAAATGAATGCAGTTTCTTCCCGCTTGTACAGCGCTATTTAACAGTCAAGCATATTGTATTAAAAGCCTAGATAACTATATATATTCTAGACTTTTGCCCAACTTCTCACATAACCTTTTACCTAACCTAACCCAACCTTCATTTTTATCAAAATTTAAACCAATCGTAGCCACATCTGACTTGCAATTATTCTTCCCATGAATGAGTTTGCAAACTAGTTGTATTCTTTAACCAAAACTTATTGAAAGTGATAATCATAATTTTTGATTAAATATTTTTTAAGGATAACATAAAGCAAAAGCTTAAAGTTTCAAATATTTTAATAATATAAATGAGCTACAATTGTTTCGCCTTGCGGCATCATCGGGCAACTGCAGTTTCACATCTTATGGAGTTTCATATAATATGGAGTTTCAACAACAAATATCTGCTATTACATTAAAGTTAAATATTTTTTAATTTGTCAAGCTGAATTTGTTTAAATATTGGTTGCCTGTAGTAAGTAATATGTTATACCGATCGACCTGTATTCTCTGGAATTCTGCCTTATCTATGACAAATTGTTGAAAGTTGTTCAAAAATACAAAATAACTTTCAAATTTACTGAAATATTCGTTTATTTAAAGTTACAGGCCGAGATCGGCAAATCAATGGAATCATTTGGCCTAAAATGATTTTTTTAAATCATATTGTGAAAATTAATAATACCTGTCATAAAACAATATACAAAATTCTCATTTTCCTTAATCATTTTAAGATATTTTCTTTCGTTTTACGTGATATTGCAGTGTTATGCCAAACAAATTATTTTTGATCAAGATATCATCGAATTTCCTACAAAATATTGTACACAGTAAAACATTTTGACACAAAATAACTTTTCCAAAATTATTTCTATGTAAAGCCAATGAAAAGCAAAATAGATATATTCAGGATTTAAAAAATCTTAAAATTTGTTCTGATTATACAGGGGAATCCAGAAAATCAAAACATAAAATATACTTTTAATTTTTAAACACTTACATTTTGTGTACAAGTGTAAATGTTTTCCATTGTAGTTCATATAAAGTGTGCAAGTAAGTACAGTGTCAAACTTTGGGAAATGATTCTAAACATGAAGATGTAGCTTTTCTTTACTTCTTAGTACGGGCGTCCAGCATAAATCGTAGCCGATGGCCCGGTGTCCAATGTACGCAGCACAAGCAAGCTCCCAATGTTTTTTGTTTTTAAGGATGTCCTCAAAGTCGTTGACTTCTGCTCTTAGTAGATCACGTGAAAGAATTGGATAGCTGCAACGCAGAAGAATGTGCTCCAGATCCTCTTCATCGTCTTCGCATAATACACAGTGCGACAAATCGGTAAGGTTGAAGCGGAATAGGTGTTTCTGCGTCACTATGTGACCGATTCTAGCTCTTGCTGCGAAAGATGCTAGTTGTCTTTGCACCCCTTTATATAAGTTCCCGTTAATTGGTAGTGGTTGAATCTTGTGTAGGTGTCTCTCAACGGTTGATTGATTCCATTTGTCCGACCAGGCTTTATAAAAATATTTGTTGCTTTGGTTCCTACAGTGAAGCAATGAAACCTTCTTCTCATCTGTAGGCTGCATTTTAGAGGCTGCTTTCGCTATTTGGTCCGCAACCTCATTTCCGTATACGTCACAATGCGATGGTACCCACTGCAAAGTAATTTCACATCTATGGCTCTGTAGTTCACGAAGCAGGCGTCTAATTTCCAAGATACGAAAAGCATATGCCGTAGGTTCTGGGTTCAAGATAGCCTGCAGAGCACTTTTGGAGTCCGTTAAGACACACACCTGCGATATTTTCAACGATAAACAACTTGTAAGCGCTGAATTTATAGCTAATAATTCTGCGTCCATACTAGACAATGAGTTTGCTGGCACGTAGTACCTATCACCAGTTGTTTCATTCAAGTAACCGGCACCCGCAACTTTTCTTTCAATGTCCACTGAGCCATCGGTGAATATCTTGATATGGCGATCATAAAGCTCATTTATCATGGACAGTGCTTCATTTTTCAAGATTGCAGAGTGGTTGTTTTTCGTTAGCCGGTTTGGTAGTTCCATAACAATTTCCACTCCATTCCATATACCTAGTCTGTCGTCGTATGTCACTGGGATGGTTTCAGGAACACCACACATTAACATGGAGGCCATGGACCTAATTTGACACGTGAATGAGTTTCTGATGTTACTGCTTGCATTTATCACGCGGCATAAAGGATGATTGGGCGTTGATGACTGTATTCTTAAGTATTTGGTCCACATTTGCCTTCTGATATATATTTCAATAGGTTCAACACCCAGTTCCACTTCCATGGCGGAAGTGGGAGTGGTGCTCGGGCATCCAAGGCATGTACGGAGAGTTGCTGCTTGAATGCGGCCTATTTTGTCAATGTGTGTTTTGGCTGCAGCTCCCCAAACTTCACAGCAATAGGTAGCTTTAGAGCGTACAAAGGCTAAGTAAAATGATCTTAGTGTTGATGTGTCTGCACCCCAGTTGCGACCGGCCACTACTTTGAGCGCATTCAGCCACGATGTGCACTTCTCTAAAACATAGTCCACTTGCTTTGCCCAACGCAATTTTGAATCCAACACTACTCCCAACAATTTTGGGTTAGGGTTAAATTTCACGGGAATATCTTGTATTCGTAACTGCGGTATGTAGTTTGCCAGATTATTTCTTCTCGTGAAAAAAGAGCACTCTGTCTTGTCCAGAGATATTTTAAGTGACCCCTTTCCACGCCATTCCATTATCTTGTGTAGAGCTAGTTGAACCAAATTTATCGCTTTGAGATGGTCTTCATCCGATGCCCAAATCGTGCAGTCATCCGCGAATGTACAGCGGACACTCCAGGAGGGAGCTGGGCCGAGAAATCTTGGAGTGCGATATTAAAGAGGGTTGGGCAGATAATTCCACCTTGAAGAATGCCATTTGGAACAATGTGATTCGATGAAATGGTTCCATTGACGTCCACTTGAATGCACCTGTTTCTTAGATAAGATACGATATACTTCAACATTTTGCCCCTTATACCAAGTATATATATATATATATATATATATATATATATATATTCACAATTTTCTCACAAATAGATGATGATAATGTCCTCCATCTGCTGCAACACACGGCTCAACATGTTTATTCATGTTAGTTGCTACTTTTTGGATGGTCACTACACTTGTGCGGGATATTTTGTCTTCAATGTTGTGCTTCAGTTGGTTGATTGTGTGAGGGTTGTTCTTATGGATGTTATCCTTTATATGTCCCCAAAGAAAAAAGTCAGTGGGAGATAAATCTGGGGATTTAAGCGGCCACAGTCCACATGAAATAATGTGTCCCCCAAAGAACTCGCACAACATTATCATTGTGCTATTCACTGTATGCGCTGTTGCACCATCTTGCTGCAGCCAGGAGTCTCATTCATCAGCCTCTAACAATGTTACGAATTGTGCATGATTATTTCCTGGTTCAGCTGTTATCGTTTCCGGTTCTGTTAGTTGGGTCCACAATTCTTTTTTTTGCGAAATTGCACACCAAACTCCAACCTTTTGTGAATGTAACTGGGTTTCATCGAAAACGTGAGGGTTGTCTGAACTCCAATATCTGTCTTTCTGGCTGTTTACATAGCCACTTAGATGAAACCATTCTTCATCAAAGTAGAAAACATAATTCAATACCTGAACACTTTTACGAATAAAACGCAAAAACCATTGACAGTAATTTTTTATCAATAGTGTAAAATACTGCACACTAATTGTATAGAATTATTCGAATTTGTTATCAATATTTCAATTCATTCTGGAGTTAATTTTTGTTTTTGAAAAAAGACAAACAGGAAACGAAGCATTTTTATACAAACTTTTTTTTAGATTTCGTAAAGTTTGGCACCCGATTTACTAGACACTCTGAATATAGTTTTTCAAAATACAGATAGTTTTTAATCAATATACCATGCGACTAAAAAATGTCACCCCCCCCCCCCCCAGTACTTTTTCATTATTTTTTTATCAGTTTGTGACTCATTAAAGTCTTCAATGACATATACCTAATTCTTCTTTTTATAATTTGTGTCAGCCATCTTGAATTACCTACAGTTTTTTACTATTTTTTACAAAAATTGTAAAACATCAAATTTAGTACAGGGTTGATCAGATATAAATTTAGTACCAAATTTATGTGACAAAAATATAGAAAAAAGTGGATTGAAGGGACAATTTTACGATCTTTGTATAAGTCTTTTATAAATTTTAATTTCAAAATTAAATTAACAGACAGTGTAAAACAAATTTAAATGTTTTTTAAAGTTTATTAGAAAAATCTCACCATATCTTCTAGGTTACTCTATATAACCTAATAAATACATCTCCTCGTTAGAAATTAAATTTATCAGAGAACTTTTTCTACATAACATTTAAAAATTACAAAAATGTAGAAGGAGGTTTCCGAAGTAATTGAATTTGTAACTTTTATTTGCAAAATATCAGTGGGACACCTTGTGATAAATCCTGTTTTATCTAGGCTAGAGAAGGAACGTAGACATAATAAACAGCGAATTTTTAACTATTCCATTATGTGTGTGTATATAGACATAATAAGTATTATATTATAGATATATCTTTCTATTTTGTTTAAGATATATAAGTTTTCTCTCTTTTATTTTATTTAATATTCTAAGACCGCTGGTGATTTTACAGAAAACACAGACTTTAAAGACAAAATTGATGGTTTTCTGGTAATTTTATGGAACAGCTAAATGCATGTAATTAGGACCAAATTGATAATTTTCTGGTAATTATCTAGAACATCAAAGCATACATTTAAAAGAAAACTACTAATTTTTTGATAACTTTTATAATAGGCTACCTAAAGGTGTACAGTTAGGACAAAATTAGTAGTTTTCTAGTAATTGTAGAAGAATACCCAAAGGCATGTATTAGAGACAAAATTGGCAATTGTCTACTATACTAAAAAAAATTTTAAAAAACCATGTGTAGGAGACAAAATTGTAAATTTTCTGGTAATCGCCTACAATACTCAAAAGGCATGCAATTAATACAAAATTGATGGTTTCCTGGTAATTGTATAGAATAGCCTAAGACATGATGTCTAATGTCATACAAAAAATTCTAGTACCGTAATTGTATAGAATATCCAATTAGGATAAAATTACCGGAAATTTATAGATCTTTCAGGACTGTCTAAATAGTTTTAGAAATTCAAATTTTAAGTTATAAAAATAATATGATTTATTATTGCCTCTATCATTTATTCAATTTTATTTTCATCTTTAATTTCTATGCCTTCATAATTGTTTAGTTCCTCTCTTATGGTAATTATGAAAATTACCATAAGAGAGGTAATATAAAAATATATTACAAATATAATTTCCAAATACTGTCATAGTCGGAAATTTATAGATCTTTCAGGACTGTCTAAATAGTTTTAGAAATTCAAATTTTAAGTTATAAAAATAATATGATTTATTATTGCCTCTATCATTTATTCAATTTTATTTTCATCTTTAATTTCTATGCCTTCATAATTGTTTAGTTCCTCTCTTATGGTAATTATGAAAATTACCATAAGAGAGGTAATATAAAAATATATTACAAATATAATTTCCAAATACTGTCATAGTCGGAAATTTATAGATCTTTCAGGACTGTCTAAATAGTTTTAGAAATTCAAATTTTAAGTTATAAAAATAATATGATTTATTATTGCCTCTATCATTTTATTCAATTTTATTTTCATCTTTAATTTCTATGCCTTCATAATTGTTTAGTTCCTCTCTTATGTTCATGAAATTACTTGTTACAATTCCTATGACTTGTAATTTGATCGATTTAGTCTAATTATATTATTTTTGTATTTGATAGTTATATAAATATGTATTATGTATTAATTATAGTTGTTTTAAATTGAGATATTATAGATGGTGATACATGTTTATGATTTAACATTTATTTTATTATTTAGCTCAATTTTTTGTTTATTGATTTGTATACTATTTTAACAATTGTTACTCAATTTTGTGTTTTTTCTTTGTAATGTTTTTCTGTTCTGTTATATTCCTAAGAACTGATGATAAAATGAATTGATGTTTTTTATCGAAACCAAAAAGTTAATTTTGAAATTAAGACGAGTATATTACTGCTCCGTTTCAGCCCTATCATACAGTGTAATACAAGCAGATCCTCTAAATGTAATGCCCAAAAGTTGGTTTTAGGCCTTGTATGAAATGTTAAATTGTATTGGTAGATCAAGGGGTCTTATCCAGTAGGGTAAATTTGAAAGCCTTAAAACAAGCTTTCTAGATGTGTAGATGTTGAGCCTCAAAGCTGTACAAATATAAAAGAGCTTCCACTCGCTATGCTCATGTTGGAGCTGGTTATCCTAACGATAAAAATATCTCATTTTTTTAGGAGATTAGGGTTGGAAATTATATTTTTGGCAATAACTTCACTATTTGTCATCTCATCGTAGAGACATTGGATTGGTACCATTACATGCAGAATTTAATTTTGCACATTTTGATCTAATTTAGTGTGTTATGAATTGAAGAGCACACAAGATAAGAATAAAAAGAATAAATTGACCGTGAATTTAGAATTTTCAATAATTGTTAGTAGTAACATTCAGTAGTTGATAGCATTACAAAGGTCTGAAAACCTGTATAAGAAGATCCCTTGATCTACCAATACAATTTAACATTTACTTCAAGGTACAAGAAACCAATTTTTTGGGTGTTACATTTAAGATTTGCTAGTATATTACATTGTGTAAGGCTGGGTAAGTACCATGATGAAAACCTAAAGATCAAAACACCAAGTCTTTAACTTTATTTATCATTGGAAACATTTGTGTTGCCGTATACATGAATACAGTACAATAATTTTCAGTTATAAATACAAGACAAGTATTACGATTTTAAATGTTTATATAAGTTATACAACACAAAATTAGTTTCTTCATTCAAAATAATCTTTAATTTCAAATTTTATACTATAAAAATGTATTTCTGTATAAATTTGATTAAGGTAAGGTTTGTTTTAAAAAGGAAGAGATTTAATCTCGTTAAATTAAGGATTTTAAAATTGGTATTTGTCTGGATCAGTTTGTGTGTATACACTGTATATAATTCGGAAGAAAAAATTGGAAAATTTCCAGTTAAATGATTGATATGTCTAATCTGAAAAATATACAAAAGGCGACATATTTGGAATATCTGTTCCAAAATTTCATTAAAATCAATTTAACCAATTTTAAGATACGATCTTCATAAAACGTGCAGTTCATTTTCATTCCTTTGGTTTAAGATGACGACTAAAACATTCCATTTATTTTTTTAGCAATATTTTAGATTAGAATTAAACAAAATGGTTTGAAAAAGAAAAATCTCTTCAATACAAACACCTAACTTCAACATAATTGTTATTTGTTTTTTATATATTTTATGTATATATGTGACGTTAGGTTGTTATTCTTATGACAAGTTAATATAAATTTTCCATTATCGTGTAGATTATATTTTTTTGATTTTAATTTTGGATCTGTAACAGGTCGTAGTTATACAAAAGCACAGTTACATAGTTTGAGATCAATGAAAATAATTTGTTTTTAAAATTTCATATCTTGTATTTTAACAATTGTAAAATAGTTGTATCATTATTGTTTTGTTATACAATATATGAAGCAGGTCTGTGTGTTTGAATACAATATAGTTATTTTTAGTGAAAGTTTCTCACTTGTGTATGTTTATCAACGGGAATGCTCACAAAGTACATGTGTCCAAGGTTATGTGAAATATATAGAAATAAAAATGTCACATTGTGTTCTTTTGAATACTAAACTTGTTCTGGACTTCTAAATCTACCGAAATGTAGAAATGTCTGTCATAGCTGATATGTTACACTCATTGAGTGAAAAAAATAACTGCATTTACACT
Organism: Aphrophora alni; assembly: GCA_963513935.1. Lineage (NCBI taxonomy): Eukaryota > Metazoa > Arthropoda > Insecta > Hemiptera > Aphrophoridae > Aphrophora > Aphrophora alni. Next base: position 172,275,437 of record OY740765.1, on the reverse strand, counting down.
AAAGCAAAAATAAATCAATAACAATGTTTTACTTACGAAACTATAAATATCAAACCCTACTGTAACACCACTAACAGGTTAGATTTATACAAGTGTTTTATTAAACTAAATATGTTCGTAGCTTAGCGCACTTAGGAATCAGCTTAATTATATTTCAAACATATCAAGGAATAATCATGCCATTCACTAAAGCATTTTTCCATTACCTTTGTTCCCTATAAACAGCAAAAAAAAAGAATCTAACCTAACCAAGCGCATGAAGCTGAGGAGTAAATATGTTCGACAATATAATGATGATCACACTTTTGTTGTTGTTACAAGTAGAAAATATTCATAAATAATGGGAAACCCTGCGTTGACACACTATTTGTGTATTCTCTTAAATCGTATTACTTGGCAGTGTTCAGATTAAAACCACAGATTTTTGAAACCTCAAAGCAATTTTAATTAATTCAATTTAAATGCCAGAATATACGAGAGAATGTAAATTTCTATCTAGATATTGTAAATCTTAGAAACTAGTGCACTTATTTTTAAAATTGTTTTGTCCAGTAGAATATCTGTCGCCAACTTCTGACTGGACATGATTGGCAAATCATCTAAACAGGATCAACATTTTCCAAGGAATGGCGTAAACCAATTTTGAGCCCATTTAGAAACAACAATATTTTATAGATTATTCAGTCTTGATTACCTTTTAAACCATATACAACATTGTCACTCCCAAAACATGCCGTTTTGTTTTGAAGTTATGTAAAATATGTTGAAAAATCTGGATTCCTTATTTTCAGCACAAAAATGGCTTTAACATGAAACTATATCAAAAATGTTTCTATTAGCGTCATCGTCAACTTTGTTACTGATAAAAACGTTGCTTTTGTAAAATATCTAGTTTTTTGTTTATATCTGTAGACACATTAATTACGAACTACAGAACAAATTTTAATCAAACATAGACTAAAACCTGACCAGTTTGGAAAAAAAAACTGCATGAAAATGAGATTAGCATTACTCGAGTTATAAGCTATCAGAGACGTGTTTTATAAATGTATGCAGTTCTTGAATATTATACCTGAACTAACCTAACCTGTTTAAGGTGTTACCATTAGGCTAGGTAGTTAGACCACATAACATAAAAATATCTTCATTTTATGCAGCTTTAAAGTCTGGATACTTTGCAGTGTATTATGATTGAAAAATGAGAATGTTATCAAATCAATATCTTTTAAAGTAAATATAATGAAGGGCTAGAGGGAAAAAGGGGCCAAGTCACTTTTATTCACAAAATTAGTTATTGTTGGATTGTGGTAGACCTGGCTGAGTACTTCACATTCATATAAAGTTTTGTTGGAAAAATGGGTCTAGTCACTATTAAATAATAGATTGAAAATAATGCCGTAGCGGGAAGAAGGGGTCAAAATTAATCTTTAAAGTGCTCTCCTGAAAAGTTTGATAATACTGACTTGGCCCCTTCTTCCCACTAGCCCATCAAATGTTATTTAGGTTCTGTCAAATTTTTGTAATATTTCAAAATGGCAGCTAATTGAAACTTATTTTCCGATACATAAACCTAATAAAAAGGTCAGGAAATGGTAGCAGAGAGAGGAAATTACTTAGGCTATATAAGATGACTCATTTACTAGACTCAGAAGTTAGGAAGGCAGAAGAATGTATTCTAATTAATTTTGTTAGGAGTATTTATTAGGATTTTAACAAAACCTGTTTCGTCACTTTTAAGCCTCTTTTAAAACAAATAAAACACAATTTTTCTTTTGTAAAATTCTATAATTTATTTGGTCTAGCCGACCATGGTTTCGCCAGTTACGGCATTGACGAGGCTCTTACAAGACTAAATACAATACACATCATAACTATTATAAAAGGTTGAGAAAGGCAGGAAATTCCCGTTAACAAACAAAGCACAAAGACCCGGGGTAAAAACCCCACAGGTCATTCACACAGGTATTAACCAACCTTGAATAGAGGTTGAAGTAAAGGAGAAAATGACAAAAATTCCATTTGGTCATTTAAAACTAGATTAGCATCATTACACAAAAGTCTCTTAATTTCTAAAATTTCCAAAACATTTAATTTTCTACTTTTTACGTTCACATGTAGAATTTCAAAATTAACATTAGAATAAAAATCTGTCAGTGAATGATTTTTTAAATGGTTAGAAAAACTAGAATCATTATAACCTAACCGCCAACTCCTTTCATGCTCACCTAACCTACACTTAAAACTACGGCCTGTTTGGCCAACATAAGCAGCATTACAAATACTACATGTCAGTTTGTACACACCACTTTTTTGCATTTAGTCTATTTTATCTTTGGAATTTACTAACATCTTTCCTAAATTTTGTTTACAATAATAAGCTGGTTTACAGTGTTTTTTCTTTTCTAAAACTTTACCAACCGCATGGCTAACTACCAAAATAGTTAATTCTACGCCAATTTTTGTGTGGAATTATTAGAATTGACTATTGGAAAAATAAAGGATTTAGCCTTATTTTTTAATTTTCTTTTTAACATTTTATCAACAAGATTAACCTCATAACCATTATTAATGGCTATTTGTTTAATACATATAAGCTCAGCACAAAAATCATCATTAGACATAGGAATATTAATTAGGCGATACAACATACTATGGAAAGCAGCTAATTTATAATTATAAGGATGTTGTGTTGTCACTAAACGTAGGTTTCCTAAAAATGCTGAAATTATGCCTACCATCAATGATTTTAATTGTAAGATCTAAAAAATTAATTTGATTATTCTGTCCTACTTCCTTAGTAAATTGTATCGCAGAGTTAATAGAATTTAAATGATTTAAAAAACACTTAAGTTGGCGTTCAGTACCTTCAAATAAACATAAAACATCATCTACATATCTATACCAATAATTAATACAATGCTTAAACTTGTTATTACTATCAAAAACTATAGATTCAAAAGTATCCATAAAAATCTCAGCTAACAATGGAGATAACGGAGATCCCATTGCCAACCCATCAACTTGTGCAAAAAACTTATTTTGAAATTGAAAATAATTTTGTTTGATACATACTTCAATTATATTCATCAATTCTATAGACATACAAGGATCAACTTTAGCTCAATCTAACAAAGATTGCACACCAGTCAAACAGTCATTAACCGGAATACTAGTAAATAAACTTTTTACATCAAATGAAACAATTTTTGCGTTAAGGGGGGCTTTGACATCTTTAATCTTATCCACCAAATCCAAAGAATTTTTTAAACCAAATTTTGGTTGGAACCTAGAAATGTTTTTTAGAAATGTGTTGGCAAATTTAGCTACATTCTATGAAGGTGACTGTACAAAGTAAACTACAGGGCGGATGGGAATAACGGTTTGTGTAGTTTCATAAGGCCATGTAATCTAGGAGCCAGACTATTCATCACAGGTAAAGTTTTAACATGAGCCTGACTAAAAATGCAATTATTTTGTGCTAACGTAGATTTAACAATATTAATATTTTTCTTTGTTGGGTCCTTTTTTAACTCCACAAAAGAATTGGTTTTTTAATAAATCTTGAACTTTACTGCTATAGACCTCTAAAGGTAAAACTACAATGGAATTAACCTTATCTGCTTTAGTAATAACTAGATTATTATCCAATAGCTTAGTCTTTATGTTCTTAATGACAACATTTTCATTATTATTAAACTTGGTATTACTGCAAGATATAAATTCTTCTTTTATTATATTAACACACATGTATTTAGTATTAAAATGGACTTCTATCAAGTACCATCAGTCATCAGTGTAAACTCGCAAGGTTTAAAATAAATATTTTCATTTTTTTCTTTCAATGATATATACATCAATAAACGCAGAATTCAAAGTAGATCATTCTCTGAAATTTTTTTTTCGGTATCGCTATTAGTTTAAAAGAAATATCAGTTTAAAGGTGATGGAAAATGTCCATTTTTAACAAAACCAGGTTTGTCACTTTTAAGCCTCTTTTAAAACGTTTATATCTCAGCAACTAATAATCTGAATGATTTGAATATTTTTGTTCGTAAAGACGAAAGTTCAAATTTTCATTGGGTTCTTTCAAATTTTAAATACCTTCTATAGTTTCTGAGATATTAATTTCTAAAATTGACCAATTTTCAACTTTTGCAAAATGGTAAGGTACCCCCCTTGACTGTTTGTTAGGCCGAAAAACGCTTTTTTCGAATTTTGTATTTATATTAACATCAAAAGATGCAGAATTTAATTCTGAATCGAACTGTCATTTCAGAAATTGAAAAAAATCATTAAATTCGGAGTTATTTTCATTTTTCTAAAAGCAATTTGTAGGTTAGTTCATTAGTATGGCTTGTAGAGTACAGCACTTCCATTAGTATGTAGGTAACAAGCAAGGTTTAAAATAAATATTTTCATTTTTTTCTTTCAATGATATATACATCAATAAACGCAGAATTCAAAGTAGATCATTCTCTGAAATTTTTTTTTCGGTATCGCTATTAGTTTAAAAGAAATATCAGTTTAAAGGTGATGGAAAATGTCCATTTTTAACAAAACCAGGTTTGTCACTTTTAAGCCTCTTTTAAAACGTTTATATCTCAGCAACTAATAATCTGAATGATTTGAATATTTTTGTTCGTAAAGACGAAAGTTCAAATTTTCATTGGGTTCTTTCAAATTTTAAATACCTTCTATAGTTTCTGAGATATTAATTTCTAAAATTGACCAATTTTCAACTTTTGCAAAATGGTAAGGTCCCCCTTGACTGTTTGTTAGGCCGAAAAACGCTTTTTTCGAATTTTGTATTTATATTAACATCAAAAGATGCAGAATTTAATTCTGAATCGAACTGTCATTTCAGAAATTGAAAAAAATCATTAAATTCGGAGTTATTTTCATTTTTCTAAAAGCAATTTGTAGGTTAGTTCATTAGTATGGCGTGTAGAGTACAGCACTTCCATTAGTATGTAGGTAACAAGCAAGGTTAAAAATATATAATTTAATTTTTTTTATTTCAATGATATATACATCAATAAACGCAGAATCCAAAGTAGATCATTCTCTGAAATTTTTTTTTCGGTATCGCTATTAGTTTAAAAGAAATATCAGTTTAAAGGTGATGGAAAATGTCCATTTTTAACAAAACCAGGTTTGTCACTTTTAAGCCTCTTTTAAAACGTTTATATCTCAGCAACTAATAATCTGAATGATTTGAATATTTTTGTTCGTAAAGACGAAAGTTCAAATTTTCATTGGGTTCTTTCAAATTTTAAATACCTTCTATAGTTTCTGAGATATTAATTTCTAAAATTGACCAATTTTCAACTTTTGCAAAATGGTAAGGTACCCCCCTTGACTGTTTGTTAGGCCGAAAAACGCTTTTTTCGAATTTTGTATTTATATTAACATCAAAAGATGCAGAATTTAATTCTGAATCGAACTGTCATTTCAGAAATTGAAAAAAATCATTAAATTCGGAGTTATTTTCATTTTTCTAAAAGCAATTTGTAGGTTAGTTCATTAGTATGGCGTGTAGAGTACAGCACTTCCATTAGTATGTAGGTAACAAGCAAGGTTTAAAATAAATATTTTCATTTTTTTCTTTCAATGATATATACATCAATAAACGCAGAATTCAAAGTAGATCATTCTCTGAAATTTTTTTTTCGGTATCGCTATTAGTTTAAAAGAAATATCAGTTTAAAGGTGATGGAAAATGTCCATTTTTAACAAAACCAGGTTTGTCACTTTTAAGCCTCTTTTAAAACGTTTATATCTCAGCAACTAATAATCTGAATGATTTGAATATTTTTGTTCGTAAAGACGAAAGTTCAAATTTTCATTGGGTTCTTTCAAATTTTAAATACCTTCTATAGTTTCTGAGATATTAATTTCTAAAATTGACCAATTTTCAACTTTTGCAAAATGGTAAGGTACCCCCCTTGACTGTTTGTTAGGCCGAAAAACGCTTTTTTCGAATTTTGTATTTATATTAACATCAAAAGATGCAGAATTTAATTCTGAATCGAACTGTCATTTCAGAAATTGAAAAAAATCATTAAATTCGGAGTTATTTTCATTTTTCTAAAAGCAATTTGTAGGTTAGTTCATTAGTATGGCGTGTAGAGTACAGCACTTCCATTAGTATGTAGGTAACAAGCAAGGTTTAAAATAAATATTTTCATTTTTTTCTTTCAATGATATATACATCAATAAACGCAGAATTCAAAGTAGATCATTCTCTGAAATTTTTTTTTCGGTATCGCTATTAGTTTAAAAGAAATATCAGTTTAAAGGTGATGGAAAATGTCCATTTTTAACAAAACCAGGTTTGTCACTTTTAAGCCTCTTTTAAAACGTTTATATCTCAGCAACTAATAATCTGAATGATTTGAATATTTTTGTTCGTAAAGACGAAAGTTCAAGTTTTCATTGGGTTCTTTCAAATTTTAAATACCTTCTATAGTTTCTGAGATATTAATTTCTAAAATTGACCAATTTTCAACTTTTGCAAAATGGTAAGGTACCCCCCTTGACTGTTTGTTAGGCCGAAAAACGCTTTTTTCGAATTTTGTATTTATATTAACATCAAAAGATGCAGAATTTAATTCTGAATCGAACTGTCATTTCAGAAATTGAAAAAAATCATTAAATTCGGAGTTATTTTCATTTTTCTAAAAGCAATTTGTAGGTTAGTTCATTAGTATGGCGTGTAGAGTACAGCACTTCCATTAGTATGTAGGTAACAAGCAAGGTTTAAAATAAATATTTTCATTTTTTTCTTTCAATGATATATACATCAATAAACGCAGAATTCAAAGTAGATCATTCTCTGAAATTTTTTTTTCGGTATCGCTATTAGTTTAAAAGAAATATCAGTTTAAAGGTGATGGAAAATGTCCATTTTTAACAAAACCAGGTTTGTCACTTTTAAGCCTCTTTTAAAACGTTTATATCTCAGCAACTAATAATCTGAATGATTTGAATATTTTTGTTCGTAAAGACGAAAGTTCAAATTTTCATTGGGTTCTTTCAAATTTTAAATACCTTCTATAGTTTCTGAGATATTAATTTCTAAAATTGACCAATTTTCAACTTTTGCAAAATGGTAAGGTACCCCCCTTGACTGTTTGTTAGGCCGAAAAACGCTTTTTTCGAATTTTGTATTTATATTAACATCAAAAGATGCAGAATTTAATTCTGAATCGAACTGTCATTTCAGAAATTGAAAAAAATCATTAAATTCGGAGTTATTTTCATTTTTCTAAAAGCAATTTGTAGGTTAGTTCATTAGTATGGCGTGTAGAGTACAGCACTTCCATTAGTATGTAGGTAACAAGCAAGGTTTAAAATAAATATTTTCATTTTTTTCTTTCAATGATATATACATCAATAAACGCAGAATCCAAAGTAGATCATTCTCTGAAATTTTTTTTTCGGTATCGCTATTAGTTTAGGAGAAATATCAGTTTAAAGGTGATGGAAAATGTCCATTTTTAACAAAACCAGGTTTGTCACTTTTAAGCCTCTTTTAAAACGTTTATATCTCAGCAACTAATAATCTGAATGATTTGAATATTTTTGTTCGTAAAGACGAAAGTTCAAATTTTCATTGGGTTCTTTCAAATTTTAAATACCTTCTATAGTTTCTGAGATATTAATTTCTAAAATTGACCAATTTTCAACTTTTGCAAAATGGTAAGGTACCCCCCTTGACTGTTTGTTAGGCCGAAAAACGCTTTTTTCGAATTTTGTATTTATATTAACATCAAAAGATGCAGAATTTAATTCTGAATCGAACTGTCATTTCAGATATTGAAAAAAATCATTAAATTCGGAGTTATTTTCATTTTTCTAAAAGCAATTTGTAGGTTAGTTCATTAGTATGGCGTGTAGAGTACAGCACTTCCATTAGTATGTAGGTAACAAGCAAGGTTTAAAATAAATATTTTCATTTTTTTCTTTCAATGATATATACATCAATAAACGCAGAATTCAAAGTAGATCATTCTCTGAAATTTTTTTTTCGGTATCGCTATTAGTTTAAAAGAAATATCAGTTTAAAGGTGATGGAAAATGTCCATTTTTAACAAAACCAGGTTTGTCACTTTTAAGCCTCTTTTAAAACGTTTATATCTCAGCAACTAATAATCTGAATGATTTGAATATTTTTGTTCGTAAAGACGAAAGTTCAAATTTTCATTGGGTTCTTTCAAATTTTAAATACCTTCTATAGTTTCTGAGATATTAATTTCTAAAATTGACCAATTTTCAACTTTTGCAAAATGGTAAGGTACCCCCCTTGACTGTTTGTTAGGCCGAAAAACGCTTTTTTCGAATTTTGTATTTATATTAACATCAAAAGATGCAGAATTTAATTCTGAATCGAACTGTCATTTCAGAAATTGAAAAAAATCATTAAATTAGGAGTTATTTTCATTTTTCTAAAAGCAATTTGTAGGTTAGTTCATTAGAATGGCGTGTAGAGTACAGCACTTCCATTAGTATGTAGGTAACAAGCAAGGTTAAAAATATATAATTTAATTTTTTTTATTTCAATGATATATACATCAATAAACGCAGAATCCAAAGTAGATCATTCTCTGAAATTTTTTTTTCGGTATCGCTATTAGTTTAAAAGAAATATCAGTTTAAAGGTGATGGAAAATGTCCATTTTTAACAAAACCAGGTTTATCACTTTTAAGCCTCTTTTAAAACGTTTATATCTCAGCAACTAATAATCTGAATGATTTGAATATTTTTGTTCGTAAAGACGAAAGTTCAAATTTTCATTGGGTTCTTTCAAATTTTAAATACCTTCTATAGTTTCTGAGATATTAATTTCTAAAATTGACCAATTTTCAACTTTTGCAAAATGGTAAGGTACCCCCCTTGACTGTTTGTTAGGCCGAAAAACGCTTTTTTCGAATTTTGTATTTATATTAACATCAAAAGATGCAGAATTTAATTCTGAATCGAACTGTCATTTCAGAAATTGAAAAAAATCATTAAATTCGGAGTTATTTTCATTTTTCTAAAAGCAATTTGTAGGTTAGTTCATTAGTATGGCGTGTAGAGTACAGCACTTCCATTAGTATGTAGGTAACAAGCAAGGTTTAAAATAAATATTTTCATTTTTTTCTTTCAATGATATATACATCAATAAACGCAGAATTCAAAGTAGATCATTCTCTGAAATTTTTTTTTCGGTATCGCTATTAGTTTAAAAGAAATATCAGTTTAAAGGTGATGGAAAATGTCCATTTTTAACAAAACCAGGTTTGTCACTTTTAAGCCTCTTTTAAAACGTTTATATCTCAGCAACTAATAATCTGAATGATTTGAATATTTTTGTTCGTAAAGACGAAAGTTCAAATTTTCATTGGGTTCTTTCAAATTTTAAATACCTTCTATAGTTTCTGAGATATTAATTTCTAAAATTGACCAATTTTCAACTTTTGCAAAATGGTAAGGTACCCCCCTTGACTGTTTGTTAGGCCGAAAAACGCTTTTTTCGAATTTTGTATTTATATTAACATCAAAAGATGCAGAATTTAATTCTGAATCGAACTGTCATTTCAGAAATTGAAAAAAATCATTAAATTCGGAGTTATTTTCATTTTTCTAAAAGCAATTTGTAGGTTAGTTCATTAGTATGGCGTGTAGAGTACAGCACTTCCATTAGTATGTAGGTAACAAGCAAGGTTTAAAATAAATATTTTCATTTTTTTCTTTCAATGATATATACATCAATAAACGCAGAATTCAAAGTAGATCATTCTCTGAAATTTTTTTTTCGGTATCGCTATTAGTTTAAAAGAAATATCAGTTTAAAGGTGATGGAAAATGTCCATTTTTAACAAAACCAGGTTTGTCACTTTTAAGCCTCTTTTAAAACGTTTATATCTCAGCAACTAATAATCTGAATGATTTGAATATTTTTGTTCGTAAAGACGAAAGTTCAAATTTTCATTGGGTTCTTTCAAATTTTAAATACCTTCTATAGTTTCTGAGATATTAATTTCTAAAATTGACCAATTTTCAACTTTTGCAAAATGGTAAGGTACCCCCCTTGACTGTTTGTTAGGCCGAAAAACGCTTTTTTCGAATTTTGTATTTATATTAACATCAAAAGATGCAGAATTTAATTCTGAATCGAACTGTCATTTCAGAAATTGAAAAAAAATCATTAAATTCGGAGTTATTTTCATTTTTCTAAAAGCAATTTGTAGGTTAGTTCATTAGTATGGCGTGTAGAGTACAGCACTTCCATTAGTATGTAGGTAACAAGCAAGGTTTAAAATAAATATTTTCATTTTTTTCTTTCAATGATATATACATCAATAAACGCAGAATTCAAAGTAGATCATTCTCTGAAAATTTTTTCTCGGTATCGCTATTAGTTTAAAAGAAATATCAGTTTAAAGGTGATGGAAAATGTCCATTTTTAACAAAACCAGGTTTGTCACTTTTAAGCCTCTTTTAAAACGTTTATATCTCAGCAACTAATAATCTGAATGATTTGAATATTTTTGTTCGTAAAGACGAAAGTTCAAATTTTCATTGGGTTCTTTCAAATTTTAAATACCTTCTATAGTTTCTGAGATATTAATTTCTAAAATTGACCAATTTTCAACTTTTGCAAAATGGTAAGGTACCCCCCTTGACTGTTTGTTAGGCCGAAAAACGCTTTTTTCGAATTTTGTATTTATATTAACATCAAAAGATGCAGAATTTAATTCTGAATCGAACTGTCATTTCAGAAATTGAAAAAAATCATTAAATTCGGAGTTATTTTCATTTTTCTAAAAGCAATTTGTAGGTTAGTTCATTAGTATGGCGTGTAGAGTACAGCAGTATGTAGGTAACAAGCAAGGTTTAAAATAAATATTTTCATTTTTTTCTTTCAATGATATATACATCAATAAACGCAGAATTCAAAGTAGATCATTCTCTGAAATTTTTTTTTCGGTATCGCTATTAGTTTAAAAGAAATATCAGTTTAAAGGTGATGGAAAATGTCCATTTTTAACAAAACCAGGTTTGTCACTTTTAAGCCTCTTTTAAAACGTTTATATCTCAGCAACTAATAATCTGAATGATTTGAATATTTTTGTTCGTAAAGACGAAAGTTCAAATTTTCATTGGGTTCTTTCAAATTTTAAATACCTTCTATAGTTTCTGAGATATTAATTTCTAAAATTGACCAATTTTCAACTTTTGCAAAATGGTAAGGTACCCCCCTTGACTGTTTGTTAGGCCGAAAAACGCTTTTTTCGAATTTTGTATTTATATTAACATCAAAAGATGCAGAATTTAATTCTGAATCGAACTGTCATTTCAGAAATTGAAAAAAAATCATTAAATTCGGAGTTATTTTCATTTTTCTAAAAGCAATTTGTAGGTTAGTTCATTAGTATGGCGTGTAGAGTACAGCACTTCCATTAGTATGTAGGTAACAAGCAAGGTTTAAAATAAATATTTTCATTTTTTTCTTTCAATGATATATACATCAATAAACGCAGAATTCAAAGTAGATCATTCTCTGAAAATTTTTTCTCGGTATCGCTATTAGTTTAAAAGAAATATCAGTTTAAAGGTGATGGAAAATGTCCATTTTTAACAAAACCAGGTTTGTCACTTTTAAGCCTCTTTTAAAACGTTTATATCTCAGCAACTAATAATCTGAATGATTTGAATATTTTTGTTCGTAAAGACGAAACTTCAAATTTTCATTGGGTTCTTTCAAATTTTAAATACCTTCTATAGTTTCTGAGATATTAATTTCTAAAATTGACCAATTTTCAACTTTTGCAAAATGGTAAGGTACCCCCCTTGACTGTTTGTTAGGCCGAAAAACGCTTTTTTCGAATTTTGTATTTATATTAACATCAAAAGATGCAGAATTTAATTCTGAATCGAACTGTCATTTCAGAAATTGAAAAAAATCATTAAATTCGGAGTTATTTTCATTTTTCTAAAAGCAATTTGTAGGTTAGTTCATTAGTATGGCATGTAGAGTACAGCACTTCCATTAGTATGTAGGTAACAAGCAAGGTTAAAAATATATAATTTAATTTTTTTTATTTCAATGATATATACATCAATAAACGCAGAATCCAAAGTAGATCATTCTCTGAAATTTTTTTTTCGGTATCGCTATTAGTTTAGGAGAAATATCAGTTTAAAGGTGATGGAAAATGTCCATTTTTAACAAAACCAGGTTTGTCACTTTTAAGCCTCTTTTAAAACGTTTATATCTCAGCAACTAATAATCTGAATGATTTGAATATTTTTGTTCGTAAAGACGAAAGTTCAAATTTTCATTGGGTTCTTTCAAATTTTAAATACCTTCTATAGTTTCTGAGATATTAATTTCTAAAATTGACCAATTTTCAACTTTTGCAAAATGGTAAGGTACCCCCCTTGACTGTTTGTTAGGCCGAAAAACGCTTTTTTCGAATTTTGTATTTATATTAACATCAAAAGATGCAGAATTTAATTCTGAATCGAACTGTCATTTCAGATATTGAAAAAAATCATTAAATTCGGAGTTATTTTCATTTTTCTAAAAGCAATTTGTAGGTTAGTTCATTAGTATGGCGTGTAGAGTACAGCACTTCCATTAGTATGTAGGTAACAAGCAAGGTTTAAAATAAATATTTTCATTTTTTTCTTTCAATGATATATACATCAATAAACGCAGAATTCAAAGTAGATCATTCTCTGAAATTTTTTTTTCGGTATCGCTATTAGTTTAAAAGAAATATCAGTTTAAAGGTGATGGAAAATGTCCATTTTTAACAAAACCAGGTTTGTCACTTTTAAGCCTCTTTTAAAACGTTTATATCTCAGCAACTAATAATCTGAATGATTTGAATATTTTTGTTCGTAAAGACGAAAGTTCAAATTTTCATTGGGTTCTTTCAAATTTTAAATACCTTCTATAGTTTCTGAGATATTAATTTCTAAAATTGACCAATTTTCAACTTTTGCAAAATGGTAAGGTACCCCCCTTGACTGTTTGTTAGGCCGAAAAACGCTTTTTTCGAATTTTGTATTTATATTAACATCAAAAGATGCAGAATTTAATTCTGAATCGAACTGTCATTTCAGAAATTGAAAAAAATCATTAAATTCGGAGTTATTTTCATTTTTCTAAAAGCAATTTGTAGGTTAGTTCATTAGTATGGCGTGTAGAGTACAGCACTTCCATTAGTATGTAGGTAACAAGCAAGGTTTAAAATAAATATTTTCATTTTTTTCTTTCAATGATATATACATCAATAAACGCAGAATTCAAAGTAGATCATTCTCTGAAATTTTTTTTTCGGTATCGCTATTAGTTTAAAAGAAATATCAGTTTAAAGGTGATGGAAAATGTCCATTTTTAACAAAACCAGGTTTGTCACTTTTAAGCCTCTTTTAAAACGTTTATATCTCAGCAACTAATAATCTGAATGATTTGAATATTTTTGTTCGTAAAGACGAAAGTTCAAATTTTCATTGGGTTCTTTCAAATTTTAAATACCTTCTATAGTTTCTGAGATATTAATTTCTAAAATTGACCAATTTTCAACTTTTGCAAAATGGTAAGGTACCCCCCTTGACTGTTTGTTAGGCCGAAAAACGCTTTTTTCGAATTTTGTATTTATATTAACATCAAAAGATGCAGAATTTAATTCTGAATCGAACTGTCATTTCAGAAATTGAAAAAAATCATTAAATTCGGAGTTATTTTCATTTTTCTAAAAGCAATTTGTAGGTTAGTTCATTAGTATGGCGTGTAGAGTACAGCACTTCCATTAGTATGTAGGTAACAAGCAAGGTTAAAAATATATAATTAAATTTTTTTTATTTCAATGATATATACATCAATAAACGCAGAATCCAAAGTAGATCATTCTCTGAAATTTTTTTTTCGGTATCGCTATTAGTTTAAAAGAAATATCAGTTTAAAGGTGATGGAAAATGTCCATTTTTAACAAAACCAGGTTTGTCACTTTTAAGCCTCTTTTAAAACGTTTATATCTCAGCAACTAATAATCTGAATGATTTGAATATTTTTGTTCGTAAAGACGAAAGTTCAAATTTTCATTGGGTTCTTTCAAATTTTAAATACCTTCTATAGTTTCTGAGATATTAATTTCTAAAATTGACCAATTTTCAACTTTTGCAAAATGGTAAGGTACCCCCCTTGACTGTTTGTTAGGCCGAAAAACGCTTTTTTCGAATTTTGTATTTATATTAACATCAAAAGATGCAGAATTTAATTCTGAATCGAACTGTCATTTCAGAAATTGAAAAAAATCATTAAATTCGGAGTTATTTTCATTTTTCTAAAAGCAATTTGTAGGTTAGTTCATTAGTATGGCGTGTAGAGTACAGCACTTCCATTAGTATGTAGGTAACAAGCAAGGTTTAAAATAAATATTTTCATTTTTTTCTTTCAATGATATATACATCAATAAACGCAGAATTCAAAGTAGATCATTCTCTGAAATTTTTTTCTCGGTATCGCTATTAGTTTAAAAGAAATATCAGTTTAAAGGTGATGGAAAATGTCCATTTTTAACAAAACCAGGTTTGTCACTTTTAAGCCTCTTTTAAAACGTTTATATCTCAGCAACTAATAATCTGAATGATTTGAATATTTTTGTTCGTAAAGACGAAAGTTCAAATTTTCATTGGGTTCTTTCAAATTTTAAATACCTTCTATAGTTTCTGAGATATTAATTTCTAAAATTGACCAATTTTCAACTTTTGCAAAATGGTAAGGTACCCCCCTTGACTGTTTGTTAGGCCGAAAAACGCTTTTTTCGAATTTTGTATTTATATTAACATCAAAAGATGCAGAATTTAATTCTGAATCGAACTGTCATTTCAGATATTGAAAAAAATCATTAAATTCGGAGTTATTTTCATTTTTCTAAAAGCAATTTGTAGGTTAGTTCATTAGTATGGCGTGTAGAGTACAGCACTTCCATTAGTATGTAGGTAACAAGCAAGGTTTAAAATAAATATTTTCATTTTTTTCTTTCAATGATATATACATCAATAAACGCAGAATTCAAAGTAGATCATTCTCTGAAATTTTTTTTTCGGTATCGCTATTAGTTTAAAAGAAATATCAGTTTAAAGGTGATGGAAAATGTCCATTTTTAACAAAACCAGGTTTGTCACTTTTAAGCCTCTTTTAAAACGTTTATATCTCAGCAACTAATAATCTGAATGATTTGAATATTTTTGTTCGTAAAGACGAAAGTTCAAATTTTCATTGGGTTCTTTCAAATTTTAAATACCTTCTATAGTTTCTGAGATATTAATTTCTAAAATTGACCAATTTTCAACTTTTGCAAAATGGTAAGGTACCCCCCTTGACTGTTTGTTAGGCCGAAAAACGCTTTTTTCGAATTTTGTATTTATATTAACATCAAAAGATGCAGAATTTAATTCTGAATCGAACTGTCATTTCAGAAATTGAAAAAAATCATTAAATTCGGAGTTATTTTCATTTTTCTAAAAGCAATTTGTAGGTTAGTTCATTAGTATGGCGTGTAGAGTACAGCACTTCCATTAGTATGTAGGTAACAAGCAAGGTTTAAAATAAATATTTTCATTTTTTTCTTTCAATGATATATACATCAATAAACGCAGAATTCAAAGTAGATCATTCTCTGAAATTTTTTTTTCGGTATCGCTATTAGTTTAAAAGAAATATCAGTTTAAAGGTGATGGAAAATGTCCATTTTTAACAAAACCAGGTTTGTCACTTTTAAGCCTCTTTTAAAACGTTTATATCTCAGCAACTAATAATCTGAATGATTTGAATATTTTTGTTCGTAAAGACGAAAGTTCAAATTTTCATTGGGTTCTTTCAAATTTTAAATACCTTCTATAGTTTCTGAGATATTAATTTCTAAAATTGACCAATTTTCAACTTTTGCAAAATGGTAAGGTACCCCCCTTGACTGTTTGTTAGGCCGAAAAACGCTTTTTTCGAATTTTGTATTTATATTAACATCAAAAGATGCAGAATTTAATTCTGAATCGAACTGTCATTTCAGATATTGAAAAAAATCATTAAATTCGGAGTTATTTTCATTTTTCTAAAAGCAATTTGTAGGTTAGTTCATTAGAATGGCGTGTAGAGTACAGCACTTCCATTAGTATGTAGGTAACAAGCAAGGTTAAAAATATATAATTTAATTTTTTTTATTTCAATGATATATACATCAATAAACGCAGAATTCAAAGTAGATCATTCTCTGAAATTTTTTTTTCGGTATCGCTATTAGTTTAAAAGAAATATCAGTTTAAAGGTGATGGAAAATGTCCATTTTTAACAAAACCAGGTTTGTCACTTTTAAGCCTCTTTTAAAACGTTTATATCTCAGCAACTAATAATCTGAATGATTTGAATATTTTTGTTCGTAAAGACGAAAGTTCAAATTTTCATTGGGTTCTTTCAAATTTTAAATACCTTCTATAGTTTCTGAGATATTAATTTCTAAAATTGACCAATTTTCAACTTTTGCAAAATGGTAAGGTACCCCCCTTGACTGTTTGTTAGGCCGAAAAACGCTTTTTTCGAATTTTGTATTTATATTAACATCAAAAGATGCAGAATTTAATTCTGAATCGAACTGTCATTTCAGAAATTGAAAAAAATCATTAAATTCGGAGTTATTTTCATTTTTCTAAAAGCAATTTGTAGGTTAGTTCATTAGTATGGCGTGTAGAGTACAGCACTTCCATTAGTCTTTTTTTTTTTTTTTTTTTTTAATTTCGCAGGATAGGTGGAAAATCTTCAAAAGACAAAGGGAGAAATCCGCTCTTCCCAATAGTGTGAGATTCTTACTCACTAAAAACCACCTTCCTTCCTGTTAGTACCCCTATCGCGTGGGACAAGGAAACAGGAAAGGTTTTCCATGTACCAAGCTGAGAAGCTCTTTCCATGGGCGTATCGAGATTGTAAATGTGGAAGAAAGCAGAACTTTATGTATCCGCGCGAAGGACGAGGTGAAGACCTGACTTGACAGAGTCCAGTCAGGTAAAACCTCGCGACAGATCATGCAGGAGCCCAGGTTTGGTAGATGTGGCGTGCAAGGTGAAGGATGGGAGTTACCTTACAAATACCTTGTTAGTGAATTTATTGGAGGAGATACATACAAGCTACATCTTCTTCTGCTGCCTACTCAATTACTGAAATAAGCGTGCAAGATTAGACTGCATGCAACTGCATCCTGGTGGCGACAGCTTGGCTCATGCCGCTGCGGTGCACCCTTTGATCTGAAACAGAGCTAGAAAGCAAAGAGGTGAAATTTAGGTATGAAGTAGGCTATGCATGGCTTTATAGGCCCAAGCGAGAGATCAAGGTCGGTCGTGCGAATAAGGACAGCGGCCGTCTGTGTTTGTCAAATGTTGTGTCGTATGTACCTAGTGAAGAGATTAGTGTTGATGTTGGGTGTGCATGTGCCCCCTTGTAGAGATTAGCTGATAATTGTTGAATGTGTTGTTTGATGAACGGCACATTTAAGTCTTTATGTAAGGTCCTAACTCTGGTGCACATTGGTGCTTTAGTGATTATTCTCAAAACCTTGTTTTGGAATATCTGTAGCCTGCGCATGTGTGTGTCCCCAGTGTGTCCCCAGACGGGCGCTGCATAGGTAATGACGCTTCTAAGTATAGATAAATAGATTGTGGTGGCTGTTCTCAATTCAAGAGAACTTGTTTTATTGAGCAATGGATATAGTTGTGACAGTGTCATGTTTGCTCTTTTAATTGTGTCGGATATGTGGGCAGACCAAGTCAGTTTCCTATCTAGGATGACCCCGAGGTACTTGACCTGGCCATGCCAGTGTATATCTTCATTGAATAAGCGTAAAGGAGTATTAATGGTGTGTGAGTTTCTTTTAGAGAGCAAAAGTGCCTGGCACTTGGACACATTTACCTTTACTCTCCAGGCTCTAAGCCATGGCTCTATATTGTTTAGTGAAGTTTGTAGCCTACTGTAGATCATACATGGTTGCCATGACTGTGCGGATATCGCGGTGTCGTCAGCATATATAGCCACATTGGTGTTATCAAGTGTTGGAATGTCGTTGATGTAGATATTGAACAATACGGGCCCGATGAGCGAACCTTGAGGCACGCCAGCTTGTATTGTCCTCTGTGTGGATGTTGTTTGGTCTACATCAACCCTGAACTTGCGGTCTGCTAGGTAAGACCTAATGAGGTGTATCAGCCCGTCTGGGAAGTTGTATTGCCTAAGTTTGTCTATTAGACCACTGTGCCAAACCCTATCAAAGGCCTTTTCAATATCCAGGAAGACTGACCCGGTCGACTGATTACCATTGAAACCCCTGGTAGCGTATTCAACAACTCTCAGCAGTTGAAGTGTTGTGGAGTGTTTGGTTCTGAAACCAAATTGCTCCGGCCTCAAGATGTTGTGTGTGTGTATATGTTTGTTGATACGTTTGAGCAGGATCTTCTCAAAGACCTTGCTCATTGTATTCAGCAAACTAATGGGTCTGTAGGATTCGGGCCTATGCTTGTCCTTCCCCAGCTTGGGAAAAACTAATATTTTAGCTTCTTTCCAAGCAGCAGGGAAATGTTGAGTGCGGAGAATTGCATTACATATGTTTGTAAAGAACCTGAGCGCTTTCTCCGATAAGTTTTTGAGTGTTGTATTTCCAATAGTGTCTGGCCCAGGAGCTTTCCTGGCCTTTGTGTGTGAAATCGCCCACTTAATTTCTGTGAGGATTGTTTTGTGTATAGAGTGTTGGTGAGGAGAGTAGGCGAATTGTAAAGTGTTGTTTTCAACAGTGTCAGTGAAAACTGGGTCAGAGGGCTGAGTATTTGGTTGAAACGCTTGTTCCAGGGTGTCAGCAAATAGATTTACCTTATCATCCGGGTCCCCCACCTGTCCATGAGGGCCTATTAGTGGGGGATAGCACATAGGTGAACGTGTAAAGTGTTTTACAAGTGGCCATACGGGTTTCTCACTGACATCTAGACTGACCAATTCGGCTTGGAAGCCTTCAGCTCGAAATTGAGTTAGTTCTATCTTAATTCGTCTCTTGAGACGGTTTAGTTGTGTACGTGGTGTACATCTATTTACTCCCTGCTGTAATGCCCTTCTTAGCCTATTGCGACGCTTGATGAGCGCAAGTATGTGTCGTGGTATGAACGTGTGATGCCGAGGCTGGCATTTAATCGGGACTGCGGCTTTCGTCGCGTCCTGTATGGCTGCTGTTAGTTTGTAAACAGCATTGTCAATGTCCTGAGGAGACAGAACCTCATCAGAGTTAGGTAATGAGCCATCCACTTGCTGACGGAACATCTCCCAGTCAGCAAGTCGGTAGTTCAGCACCTCTCTTGGCTCCTTGCTAATAGGATTGCCAGCCACCGCCATTACGACAGGATAGTGATCTGAATTCAAATCCCTATCTACGTGCAGCTGCGGTGATACCGTCAAGCCCTTAGCAATAGCCAAGTCGAGGATGTCTTCTGTGTTGTGAGTGCTAAGGTGTGTTGGTTCAGTGGGAGCCAGTAGAATGGCATTGTTTGATTCGATGTAGCGGTAAAGGATTCCCCCACTTGAGTTTGTATGTCTGCAGCCCCAGCGTGTATGTTTTGAATTTAAGTCCCCGGCGATGACAACTTTGTTAGAAGTTAACAGGAGTTTATCTATATCACGGGTGTCTATATTACCCGGGGGATTGTACGCTGAAATGAGTGTAGTGTGGCTGCCATTGAGCTCAAGCTTGATAGCAGTAGCTTCAATGCGTGTTAGTGTGGGTTCCATTAGTATGTAGGTAACAAGCAAGGTTTAAAATAAATATTTTCATTTTTTTCTTTCAATGATATATACATCAATAAACGCAGAATTCAAAGTAGATCATTCTCTGAAATTTTTTTTTTGGTATCGCTATTAGTTTAAAAGAAATATCAGTTTAAAGGTGATGGAAAATGTCCATTTTTAACAAAACCAGGTTTGTCACTTTTAAGCCTCTTTTAAAACGTTTATATCTCAGCAACTAATAATCTGAATGATTTGAATATTTTTGTTCGTAAAGACGAAAGTTCAAATTTTCATTGGGTTCTTTCAAATTTTAAATACCTTCTATAGTTTCTGAGATATTAATTTCTAAAATTGACCAATTTTCAACTTTTGCAAAATGGTAAGGTACCCCCCTTGACTGTTTGTTAGGCCGAAAAACGCTTTTTTCGAATTTTGTATTTATATTAACATCAAAAGATGCAGAATTTAATTCTGAATCGAACTGTCATTTCAGAAATTGAAAAAAATCATTAAATTCGGAGTTATTTTCATTTTTCTAAAAGCAATTTGTAGGTTAGTTCATTAGTATGGCGTGTAGAGTACAGCACTTCCATTAGTATGTAGGTAACAAGCAAGGTTAAAAATATATAATTTAATTTTTTTTATTTCAATGATATATACATCAATAAACGCAGAATCCAAAGTAGATCATTCTCTGAAATTTTTTTTTCGGTATCGCTATTAGTTTAAAAGAAATATCAGTTTAAAGGTGATGGAAAATGTCCATTTTTAACAAAACCAGGTTTGTCACTTTTAAGCCTCTTTTAAAACGTTTATATCTCAGCAACTAATAATCTGAATGATTTGAATATTTTTGTTCGTAAAGACGAAAGTTCAAATTTTCATTGGGTTCTTTCAAATTTTAAATACCTTCTATAGTTTCTGAGATATTAATTTCTAAAATTGACCAATTTTCAACTTTTGCAAAATGGTAAGGTACCCCCCTTGACTGTTTGTTAGGCCGAAAAACGCTTTTTTCGAATTTTGTATTTATATTAACATCAAAAGATGCAGAATTTAATTCTGAATCGAACTGTCATTTCAGAAATTGAAAAAAATCATTAAATTCGGAGTTATTTTCATTTTTCTAAAAGCAATTTGTAGGTTAGTTCATTAGTATGGCGTGTAGAGTACAGCACTTCCATTAGTATGTAGGTAACAAGCAAGGTTTAAAATAAATATTTTCATTTTTTTCTTTCAATGATATATACATCAATAAACGCAGAATTCAAAGTAGATCATTCTCTGAAATTTTTTTTTCGGTATCGCTATTAGTTTAAAAGAAATATCAGTTTAAAGGTGATGGAAAATGTCCATTTTTAACAAAACCAGGTTTGTCACTTTTAAGCCTCTTTTAAAACGTTTATATCTCAGCAACTAATAATCTGAATGATTTGAATATTTTTGTTCGTAAAGACGAAAGTTCAAATTTTCATTGGGTTCTTTCAAATTTTAAATACCTTCTATAGTTTCTGAGATATTAATTTCTAAAATTGACCAATTTTCAACTTTTGCAAAATGGTAAGGTACCCCCCTTGACTGTTTGTTAGGCCGAAAAACGCTTTTTTCGAATTTTGTATTTATATTAACATCAAAAGATGCAGAATTTAATTCTGAATCGAACTGTCATTTCAGAAATTGAAAAAAATCATTAAATTCGGAGTTATTTTCATTTTTCTAAAAGCAATTTGTAGGTTAGTTCATTAGTATGGCGTGTAGAGTACAGCACTTCCATTAGTATGTAGGTAACAAGCAAGGTTTAAAATAAATATTTTCATTTTTTTCTTTCAATGATATATACATCAATAAACCCAGAATTCAAAGTAGATCATTCTCTGAAATTTTTTTTTCGGTATCGCTATTAGTTTAAAAGAAATATCAGTTTAAAGGTGATGGAAAATGTCCATTTTTAACAAAACCAGGTTTGTCACTTTTAAGCCTCTTTTAAAACGTTTATATCTCAGCAACTAATAATCTGAATGATTTGAATATTTTTGTTCGTAAAGACGAAAGTTCAAATTTTCATTGGGTTCTTTCAAATTTTAAATACCTTCTATAGTTTCTGAGATATTAATTTCTAAAATTGACCAATTTTCAACTTTTGCAAAATGGTAAGGTACCCCCCTTGACTGTTTGTTAGGCCGAAAAACGCTTTTTTCGAATTTTGTATTTATATTAACATCAAAAGATGCAGAATTTAATTCTGAATCGAACTGTCATTTCAGATATTGAAAAAAATCATTAAATTCGGAGTTATTTTCATTTTTCTAAAAGCAATTTGTAGGTTAGTTCATTAGAATGGCGTGTAGAGTACAGCACTTCCATTAGTATGTAGGTAACAAGCAAGGTTAAAAATATATAATTTAATTTTTTTTATTTCAATGATATATACATCAATAAACGCAGAATTCAAAGTAGATCATTCTCTGAAATTTTTTTTTCGGTATCGCTATTAGTTTAAAAGAAATATCAGTTTAAAGGTGATGGAAAATGTCCATTTTTAACAAAACCAGGTTTGTCACTTTTAAGCCTCTTTTAAAACGTTTATATCTCAGCAACTAATAATCTGAATGATTTGAATATTTTTGTTCGTAAAGACGAAAGTTCAAATTTTCATTGGGTTCTTTCAAATTTTAAATACCTTCTATAGTTTCTGAGATATTAATTTCTAAAATTGACCAATTTTCAACTTTTGCAAAATGGTAAGGTACCCCCCTTGACTGTTTGTTAGGCCGAAAAACGCTTTTTTCGAATTTTGTATTTATATTAACATCAAAAGATGCAGAATTTAATTCTGAATCGAACTGTCATTTCAGAAATTGAAAAAAATCATTAAATTCGGAGTTATTTTCATTTTTCTAAAAGCAATTTGTAGGTTAGTTCATTAGTATGGCGTGTAGAGTACAGCACTTCCATTAGTATGTAGGTAACAAGCAAGGTTAAAAATATATAATTTAATTTTTTTTATTTCAATGATATATACATCAATAAACGCAGAATCCAAAGTAGATCATTCTCTGAAAAAAATCTTTTCGGTATCGATATTAGTTTAGGAGAAATATTAGTTTAGAGGTAATGGAAAATGTCCATCTTTAAAACGAACAGCAGAAGCAGTCCAATGATTGAAAGAACATAATTATTTTAAAAAGGTTTTAATAATTTTTTTTTGATTCAGAAACCCAAATAATATTTTTTAATTGGTTATTTTAAACCTGCTTTTTGTTATGCTACATATGAGTAAGGATGTTTACGCTGAAAATACTAAACAGGATCTTCAAAACTCAATAAGGCTGTAAACTGACAACTTGTGCAGCAATCATGTTACATTAAAAAAAAAAAAAACTATTTATGTATTTATAACTTTTAAGTGTGGTTATAAAACAAATTCTATTGTATTTATTTGTAGCATCTTATTTTATACTCCAACTTGGAACACAAGGTTAAATAAACAATCTACTGGAATAAATAATTCCAAAAATTAAAATTGGTTTGATTTTGTTGTTTGTTTAATTTTCTGCTGCTCTTAAAGAAACATTAGGTAGTTGAGAAAACAAATATCACTCTTAAAGAAACATAACCTCAAAATTGACAATCTTAATTGCCACTACTGTACTGTGACTGAATAGTGGAGGTGGTAGTTAGTTCACAAAGTTGACTACATAGTGTCTACTAGTTTGTTTGGGTATATAAGTAAGTGTCTTGGAATCACATTAGGTAGCTGAGGAGACATCAATCACTCTTAAAGAAACATAATCTCAAAATTGACAATCTTAAGTTTTCATTAGTTCCTTTCATTGATTCCTCTACTTGACAATCCTAAAATAAATTAGTTTCTTACTCTGACAATCTAAATGAAAAGTGGAGGGGGGTAGTTACTTCACAAAGTGAACTATAGAGCGTCTACTAGTTTGTTAGTGCAGTCAGGCTAAAATATGAAGTACAAGTTGAACATAACTTAAAAAAATAAATTTTATAAAAAAGGCCATAACAAAAAATACTAGGAATATCCAAAATAAAATAAAAACAGCTGAATTCTACTTGTCATGCTACTTCTCCCCACATATATAACTCAAAACCTTAAATTTCAATGATTTTTAGGAAAAAATGTAGTTGTATACTCGTCTATTTAATTATGGATATTTAATAAAAAGATAACTATAATACAGAATTATCTTAAACAAGATTTCATGTTTTATCTTTAGGCTGTAGTTGTATACTCGTCACTAAATCTTTACCAATAAAATAGAAATCGTCAATCAGTGCGTCAATATTCAAACTCAGCATCGTTGCAGTCCCTTCTGATACAGGCTTGCGACAATTCATGTGTGACACCTAAACAAAAAGCAAGATATCAGTGGATTTATAGAGGATATTTTTGGAGAGATTGCGAACAAT
Organism: Aphrophora alni; assembly: GCA_963513935.1. Lineage (NCBI taxonomy): Eukaryota > Metazoa > Arthropoda > Insecta > Hemiptera > Aphrophoridae > Aphrophora > Aphrophora alni. The sequence goes on along the minus strand of OY740765.1, from coordinate 172,251,192 downwards.
AGATTTTGTTTGGGCCGTTAAAGCTACACTTGAGCAAAATATTATCAAAATTGTTGCTGTCAATTTTGAGTAAATTATATTTCTATATTTTAAACTTTGAGTTAAAAATAATTTTTTTTAAAAGTCCTAAAATATGCCCACAAACCAATCACATTAAAATCGGTCTACATGTTTGTTGAACATTGCATGACAGACAGAAAGACACCATTGGAGTTAGGGGGGTCTCAAACAATACAATAGCAAAACAAAATTCTATATCAATATTTGACCAATTACAGGGAGTTCAAATAGTGTCTTGCTAGGGTGGGAGGGTGGGATCAATTTAGCACTCTTAAAGAAACAAACTCAAAATTAGCAATGCTATTTCACTACAGTGTTCTCGTCGGAAATAACAAACTCTAATGAAATGTACTAAAGAAAATTTAAGACTTTGGTAAGATAAGGAAATTTGAATCTATAGCGACTTGATTCAAAAGAATTCGGGTCAAAGCTAGTAAGACTCTTTATCACAGCTTGGTGTGCATAACAACTCTGACATGCTGGCAAATAAAGTATCGGCAACCAAGTTCATAGAACCAGAGCCTGTTTTGTAAAACCTCCAAGAAACATCTCAGGTTGAGAGTTAGTACTCACATTTTATGCCCACTCTATGAAAATTGCATCGGACTTATCGAGTTAAGCCAGTGGAAATATAAGGAAGGTAGTAGGCTGGATCAAAGGGGACGGCAACTTTAGAAAACATATGCACAGGATGGGAATTTTTAAAGTGGAACTTATGTGCAGGAGAAGTAGAATCTATAGGACTGCAGACTACCTGCTCTTAGACTGCAGCAGTCTTGAGCAGAAAAGGATAGGCACCTGGAGAAAGGCCTAACAATTCTGTAAGACAACCTCATTCTAAAGTTCCCAGAGCTTGTGGATCTATAGGGTGAAGACTTGACGGCACACATCATCTTCTGGACGAGCAATAAGCCTTAGTGTCTGAAGTCCCTTGGGCAACACGGACTGCCCGAAGTGAATTAAATTGAATTGACTCTTTACATCACGCTACCCTACACACTAGGATGGTAGAGTAAAAAAAAATGTAATTTATATTTTGTTAATGAATAAATATTTAATTAGAGTAAACTTTTTTTTTCTCTTTTTTTTTTACATTTGGGGAAACTGAATTTTAGGGTTGGGCTATCATATATATTTGTGTGTTTTCTAGTGCAGAGTATGGATTTAATTAATTTATATATTTTTTTTTACAAATGAAATTTGCTTTGAGAGCTGGTCTAATAAAAACATACCTTGAATTCATGTTTCTCCAAAGCTGAAGGTTTGAACAGCACTCCAATAATGTCGCCTCCATAAGTGTTGTGGAAGAACAAAGCATATTCACCGTAGTGCTCCTGTAAATTAAAGATAACATTGTAGTTATATTTGATAAAGTTTCTAAATTATGTATTTGTTTAGACAACTTCATTAGAATAATTCTAAGAAATTTAAAATCAGTTTTTATTAAAAATATGTATTAAACCTTAGAACATTAATGACATGATTTCAAGCATAGTAACCGGTGTTGACGGGATATCATGTAAAGACGTAATTCTCCAGTGTCATGAAGTGACGATAGAGGCAAAAGCTCTATGCATTATTTCACCTGCTAATTCTTATCAATATTTGTGCTATACTGGGCTTTGGTGTCTAATCTTTTCTTGTTTGTAATTGTTCAATAAAATACACTCATTCGGTAGTCTGTAATAGTGATAACCTAACCTAACCATGAACCATTCAGAACATAAATAGTGGTGTGTGCACAAATTTAATGTGTCGAACCAACTGGACACTTTTTGACTTACTTGACTTATTTCCTTTTATCTCCTATTGGAGCATAGGGCGTCCAGAAGAGCTCTCCATCTGTCCCTATCTCCGGCAAGTGCCTTCACTTCTCTCCAAGTCTTATTAACCTCTTTTCCTTCTTTAATAACGGTCCTCTTCCAGGTTTCTCGGGGTCGACCTCTTCTTCTGACACCTTGCGGGTTCCAATCTAGGGCCTCTTTCTCAATAGTTCCGTCTGGCTTCCTCAGTGTATGTCCTAACCACCTCCACTTCCTCTCTCGAATCTGCAGTTTGACCTGTTTCTCTCCATAAATCCTCGTTTGTAATGATCTCAGGCCAATGAATGTTCATGATACGGCGAAGACACCTATTGATGAAAACTTGCAGCCGAGACGTAATTAAACTTGTAACTTTCCACGTCTCACTTGCATACAGCAAAACAGACTTAACATTTGTGTTGAAGATGCGAAGCTTCGTTTTCTTTGAGATGTTTCTTTGAAGTGTTTGATGGACACTTTTTAACTCATATTTATGTTGTGAAAAAGATATACGAGTGTGGTACTTGATGAACAAATTTATAAAGATATTGCTGCATTTTATCCACTTCAATGTGTCATACAATAGCAACTGTAGGTAAAAAATAGGTGCCTGGAGTAAAAAATAACGGGTGTGTTAACAAGCTGTCCAAAAAGAGTACATCGCTACCTATCATGGGACTACAGACTGTCTGTGATATTAGTAGATCATCTGTGCAGTACAATTACAAAATGGTCCAGAGACAAAAACTGTCATCGATGGCAGAACCACTCTGGGTAAATGTGGAAGCCGCAAGTGGTTAACTCACCGAATGACTGGTGAGTTTGAATCGAGGACGTCTTCAGTAACTGTGGTTATTATTGGACACGGTTTTTCAGAAAGCATCTGCTTAAATTTGGCATAATTGAGAAAGTTAGGTTATGCAAACAGTTAGACTGACAGATACAGATTCTTCTGGATTGTAAGAGACTAAAAGTTTAGATTAGACAAAAGGTGTAAAGTCCCGTTGACGGCTGGCCAGTCCTGCTAAAAAGCACAATACAGTAGAACCCCTCTAATCCGTCACCTTTGGGACTGGGGGCATGGTCGGAACGCAAAAAAGGTCGGATTATCCGAAAAAAGTCAATATTTATTACATATTATATAAACAGATTTTTTAAAAGTGAAATAAGTGATATATAAACTTTTAAAAGTCTATATAATAAAGTCTATATATAAACTTTGCAACTACAGTAGAACTTCTGTTAACCGGCCTATATCGTAGTGTACTGGTTGGATGAGAGTTTCCGAAAATAAATTGTAATTGAAACACCAAAGCGGCGGCGAGTCAAACGACTTTGTCGATAGCGGCATCCCATTGTCGGCGGCGTAAAATCTCCGCGGCACCAAAGCAGCGGCGAGTCAAACGACTTTGTCGATAGCGGTATCCCATTGTCGGCGGCATTGGCACCCGTCGGTATAGCAGACATACAAAGGCAACATCGTTTGATGGGCCGCTTTTTTTTCCACGAATCAATTTAGTATACATTATGGAAAATATAACATTTCTTTTCAGTTTTCTTCTTGTCTTTGACTGGTTATGATCTACGTACAGTATATACAGTAAATAAAAATGAGCTAGTTACGAAAACGGGAATACGGAACTAGTGTGTGTTGGTTTCGTTTCAGACGCGGTTAAATGTGTCAAAAGACTTGACAGAGGGGAATCTGTAAAAAAGCTTTGTAGTGTTTAATTTTTCACGAGAGATGACACAGCACTGAAGCGGAAAAGCGATAGCGATAATAAACCGGAAAGATTGGCGCCCGCCAGGCGTGAGACATTCCACAAGTCTGCAAGTCGGCAGAATAATATCAATAGCCAAGAGCTCGAGCACGGTCGGACTAACCGAGGTGACGGACCATTCGAGGGCGGATTAGAGGGGTTCTACTGTAAGTTGATATGCAGAGGCCTTGAGTTAAACTCCCCAATAAATCTAATATATCTGTTCTTCCCCGAGAAAAGGACTCTGCCTCCAAAATACCCTTTTATAATTTTATTTAACGTTAAACATTTACTCAAAAAGTGTACAATGTTTTCCTCTATACTATATGCTTATACAAACACCAAAGCATTGCAACTGAAGATCCCGCTGGACTACATCAAGTACAACACAAGCACTCAACTTGCAGAGCCAATAAATAAAGTTAGGATAACCCAGCCACAGTTGCTCAAATAACCTTGGAAACTATTAACAACTTGTACCCACCAGACGATTGGTTGCGAATCTAGACTGATGGTTCAAAAATTAAAGGCGAAACAGGAGCAGGAATATTCTGTGAACATTTTTCCCACTATTTTGCGCTGAGCTCAGGCTCTACTGTATTTGAAGCGAAACTATTCGCAATCAATGAGGCATTGAGACAGATAATAATGAGGCCATGGTTGAATAACAACACTGTGATTTTGGTTGATTCTAAGTCAGCGTTGCAAGCAATTGCTGGAAATACACCAACAAGTTCCTTGACTGAATCAATCCAAAAGAAGTATAAAATAGTCAATCATATTACCAAGAAAATAGTTCTGCAGTGGATCCCATCACATGTAGGCATACAAGGCAATGAGCAAGCAGATGAGCTGGCCAAGCGAGGAACTCACATAATACAGAAACCAAGAAGAGTACACACCTTGGAAACAAGGATTGGCGAACTGAAACGAGCATCTCATCTTAAGTTCACCAATAAGGTCAAAGAGGACATATGAAGATGTGAACGACTTGTATGAGAAAGTCAAGGACTTGCAGAGGAGGGCATCTGTCGCAATTTTTCGACTTACAACTGGACATGACTGCCTGAATGAACACCTGAAGAGGATGAAGATTTTGGATTATGACAACTGCACATTGTGTGAAAGCCCGGACACCGTCATGAACAAGGACCATCTCTTGGTCTGCAGAAAGCTGGATAAAGAGAAGCAGAGGGAAAAAGACCTCTTTGGTCTCTACTGGGAAGCAAGATCAAAGATGGCGTGAGCCAGAGAAAGCCATTGGACAACAACAACAACAACAACTTTCTGATGGGTCATCTGGTAAATCAACACTGGATATTTATTATACCTGATTTACTGTCATTGAATTGTGGTAACACAGGTTGAAAGTTTGCATTTTGAAAGCAAGAAAATTTTAAGCTTAAGTCCTCAGAAATTGTATTTATTTGTTCATTTCTTGGACTTCAAACTCATCTTCACTCGTTTCATTATCACTATATGTGTAATCAGATTCATTTTCTGATATAAATTCACCTATTTCTTTGTCAGATATTCCGATAAGACCTGGCCTAGCCATAATTTACCAAAAAACAAACTTAAAATTTGGAAAAAATATAGTATACAATTACTAATATCACACCTAATATTTATTTTGAGGTTAGATACAACTCGCTGAATTATAAACACAATCGCAATAGCATACTACGAAATTAAATTGTACATGATTTAGAACAATCTGTTGTCAGATTATGTGCAATGTTGCCAGATTAGAAAATTTTTATGAAAAATAACACATAGATAGCAGCACATCATAGGAGATACTATATTAAATAGAACGTTTTAAACGTTGATGCTAACTGATCAAAAACTCTAAGACGTAAAACGGTGATGCTCCAAATGGTAATAACACTGCCTGACGTTTTTCAAATCCTGATGCTCATCAAAAGGTTAAATAGTTCCATAAAAAAAGGAGTAGTCAATCTAAAAACTGATTTTCACGACCAATCCAACACCCTTGAATTGTTATTTAATAATTGGTGGACTGAATTTGCATAGTGGGGCAAAGCACTATCTTGTTGATTTAAAACTTGTTCATATCTATTTCCAGTAATGGTGATGTCTAAATGTCAAAAGATAGCAAGGCATTAGCAGTCACAGTTGGCCAGACAATAATTCCTTTTGATTTAACCCTTTAACTCCTAAGTTTTTTGGACTTGTGCAGACCCCTGGTACTGTTTTACTTGATTTTTTGTTATTGTTTTCCAAGTTTTTCACAAATATATTATAATAGTAAACTTAAAAACTCTCACATTATAACTAAACATAGTAAATAATAAAAAAAAGACACAAATTAATAATAATAACCTGTTTTGTATTGTAACCTAACATGTTTCATTTAGGTTCAGTTGCGGGGTTACGATTTCAATATCGTCACTATCGTCAGATTCACATTCACTATCACTACTTATTTCATTTGATTCTTCGTTTCCATAATATTCAAATAAAATGCGTTCAATACTACATCTCTAACACGACTTGGATCCATTTTTACTTTTACGCTAACAAAAACAACAAACAAAACAACTATGAAAGTAGGCCATGCACCATATTACTGAAAAGTCATATTTTTTTAGCCTTATAAATTTCTTGAATTTTACATAGAAGTAAAAATATAGAGGTGAATTTATTTGAACAGTGTGTCAATAGGTAGCAGCACTAAACAGACTACTTGTATTATAAACCGTACAAAAACGGAGATAGCACATGAGAATACAAAGTAGACCGTTTATAAACGGGCGTAGCGCTCAACACTGTCACTGCTGTGCCCGTTTATATACGGGCATAGCAGCTAAAAGGTTAAGAAGTTTCTGATCAACAACAAAATTTTGAAATTTTTTTGGTATAGATTGGAGTTATATCTATAGAAAATAGAATCCTCTGAGAAAACAATACGAGTATGTCAATCAGGATCAGTCTCATGAACTCCACTCTTCTGTCCGGATCATCTTCAAATGGGTTATGGATTAGGTGGTGGTTGTAAAATTTAATTTTGTTTTTCTTTACGACTCTCTATACTGAAGATTTTGGCACTCCAGTTTTAAGCTCTACTATACCTTTAAATGATTATGGTTTATCTGAAGAATGGAGTAATGAAGCACACATCAGTTCTTCTTTTCCCCTTATAAAGAGATTGAGTGTACTTTTTCACTATGCTTACTGTTTCCAAAAAAAAAGTCTTTCCACTTAATTATTGAACGAGTGTTAAACACAGGTTGAACACTCTTGGGAAGGTAACCTGAAATTGTCTAATTAATTTTGTAACGTTATTAAAAACAATAGCCACATACAACACTTTACTTTTTGTTCAACTGTAGGTAAAAACCATTTTTGCAACTACAAAGGACAATAAAATTATACTAAAAAGAATTAAGTTATAAGTTTGTTTTAACGTAATTGTTGTTTACTTTGAATAGAACAGCTGTTCAACAATTAAACCTGCAAGAGTAAAAGGCATAAAAGTATAGAGACATAGAAGTTCTTTTTCTTGTGTTCCAACCTTTTTGTTTCTACAAACACCAGTGTGTTGAAATGTTCATACATTTTTAATAACTTCATTAAAAGGTAAGTAAACTTTTAAAAGAATTGTTTGGGAAAAAAATAAGCAATTAATACAAAATCAAAACCATGTACCTCTTCGTCGGTAACATTGTATATATGAAAAAGTTAATTCTGAAATAATTCTTGTCACCACACACCAGCCATCAAAAAATCATTCATTGAACAAAAATCATTTTACATTGTGACAACTATTTAAAATATTTTAAAGATAGTTCTGTTTATTCTCATTATTCATTAGCCTTGTTAACGAATAACAACTGAATTCAAGTTAAAAAATACTTTGTCAATTAAAAATACAAAATAAAATATAACCCTTCCACATCTCACCCTTAGCTCTGCCAAGTATTTCTGCACAGGATCAAATCCTATGATGGGAATTTTGTATTTATCTTCAGGTACTTGTAGTTTTAGTGGCGTATCATTTGAATTGTAGTCAATTCCATAGGATCGTAATGGAGAGACAAGTGAGCGGAGTTTGATGTAAGCATCATAGATGTGCATTGGTGGGCGGAAGATTTGCTGAAACAATAATTATAATTTGTAACTAGGCCTACATTTTAATAAGTTTAAAGACTTTTTTTGGTAATAAATATAATTGACGCTAGCGCACAAGTTCCAATCGCAGAGCTAAAAAAATATACATTATGTTTCATAAAATTTAGGTTATGAAGTACAAGATATGGCTATAAAATAACCAAATTTTTTTGCTACTTTCATATAATACTGTCTACAGTGAGCAGGGTGTTCTCCCCTCCATCTATATTTCCGAACATGTGTAACCAACAGTTAGAAATCTAAGATCCGTTGGAATAATGTTAATATGGAACAGTGTCAATGTAAAATTTTTCTTAAAACTTGTAAAATTCTCTACAGAAACAAAAGCATTCATTAAAAGAAACATATGGTGATCATTGTCTATCATATTTATTATTTGTTTTTCTCTCGGGAACAATCCATATTGCCCTTAAACACAAAAAACTTTTGCTAACATTCAAAAAGCTTATAAAATTGTTTGAAGAAAAAAAATGATCTGAGAATTTAAGCAGTTACTGAATTTTTGTAACATTGATAAATTCAAATTGTTTAATGGATATTAAATGAAAATTTGAAAATGAATATGCTCGAAATTTTTGTCGAAACGTCCTACTCCTGGGCAAAAAGGAAACTTGAATGAAGATTTTTAAAAACATAAAAATCTAACATTTATAAAAGTCCTGTGAAGCAGGCATTATCTGCACCCTCGGATCTTTCAGTTGGCGGTTTGGTCCGGGGATGCAGATGGTGGCAGCAAGAGCGGACTCATGCGCCTCCCCGCGGTACAGGATGGGCAACGTTTTCGGTGTGGCCTGATGCTTTGCCGGATGGCGGCACCGAAGGCGGCTAAAGCATGAGACGTCTTACCCTCTCCCTTCCCCCTCCTGCCTCTTCTTTTCACCACCCTAACCAAAATGTGGTCGCCAACCATTCTTTGACCTCTCTATAATCTGTTCTATCTCTCTTCTGTCTTCTGTCCCAAGAAGCTTGAGGCTCTTGTGGACGCTCATTTATTCTTACTTCCCACTATCCCCACAATCTGTGGACCCAATCCAAGGTGGAACAGCATATGCCGAAGGATGCGTGTCTAAGGGGGAGCTTAGAATCCAGTATGCGGACTCCGGATACCAGACGACCTCCGGTTTCAATTAAGCCTTACCACATATGCGGGCTCTGTGTGGTGGACCTTTTATAACCCTGCATTAACAAACAACGGCAGGGTACCAGCCACCAGCTGGAAGCTCAGCCGCAAACCCAGGATCAGTAGCGGCCCCAGAGCACGCGGGACTGATCCAAAATCAAGAAAAACCAACACCTCCTGACTCCTGACGGGGGCCCGCCAATGAGCAGGGCTCGAAGTCTGGGGATATGGAGGTGGAAAAGGGGGAGGAAAATCTTGGCCCAGAGCTAGAAGAAGTACTCCTCCCTGTTAACCTTGGTACCCAGAGCAACACGGATGGGCTGACGGACGCTACTCAGCAGTTAGTCAAGCTTAGAGTGACGCAAAGGAAGCCAAGAATGACTAAGAAGGAGAGGAAACTGGCCGCTAAGAAAAAGTTCGGCCTGGAGTACGATCCTAAATTTTCATTCAAAAAAAAAAAAAAAAAAAAAAAGGAACATTGGTGCTGCTCAGACAGCTGCCAATGCTCCAAACACAATGGAGGGAGGACAGAAGCGCAGCAGGACTGAAGCCTCTACTCCCCCTTCCACTGAAACCCAGAGGAAGAGACCCAAACAGTCTGGTGAGCACGGTGCATCGACATCGGCGCAACCCAGTACCTCGTTTGGGGAAGCTCTAGCCTCTACTAAAATGGCAGTTGTGCCCAAAGATTCCCCGAAGACAAGCTCTCCGGGGAACAGGGCAGGACCGTCCAAAAGGCCATCATGGCAAAATTTGAGTGCCTGGAAGACGGGTCATATCCAGTCTTTTCAGGCTCTTTTTATGGAGAAAGGAGCACTAATTATCTCGTGCTCTAATCTCAGCAGCAAATCCTGGCTGTCAAGCTAGACATGCTACAGCTTAAAAGAGTTGTAGGACTCATCACTGGACATGGCCAGTTCAGGAAACATCTTGCAACAGTGGAGTCTGCAAGACACGTCATTTTCGATTGCGGGATGCTGGAACGCAGAGGGAGGGAGCTCTTTGGTATCCAGCAACCTGGAGATGAAGAGGATACGTACCTGGTGGAAAAATCCTGAACCTCGTTCGAGGAACAGGGTTCTAACCTTCCAGGAACGGCACACAGGGGGCACAATAAGCCAATGGTTGACGTGCAGGGAATCCTTCTTAAAGTAGTATTCCACCCCATTTTCAATCTAATCTAATCTAATCTAACATTTATAAAATGTAACTTGTAAAGATATATTTTATATATAACTCTGAAAATCCATGAATTGGAAGACAAAAGTAATCACGGAAAACTTTAGAAAAAAAACGGTATATTAAATTTTTTCCTTAGTACGTGTTTCCAGCACTATGTGATGTCGATGTTATGACGTGATAAGTAAGAGTCCGGTAATATTCAGGATTGCAAGCTCTTGGATACCCACAAAATCTATTCACAACCCACCCCCACCTACAATTGAATATAAAATAAAATATGTTACCTTACAATCTGCAGGATTTCCCGAAGCAAGCAAATGTGATTCTAAAGTACGCAGAGACTCTGCTGCTATTTTAGTTAGCCATGCTAACACAGGAAGTACAGGAGCTTGCTTTACCCATAAGGAACCCGTTTTATCGTACTGTGTCGCTATGAACAAAGGTGGTAAGGACGGCCGCTCATTGCGGAAATGTGATTCAATCTCTAGTATATCTTCTCCTAAACAGAGAATTACAAACAATGTACATAATTATTTTGGTAATAGTTTAGTAAGTCGATTTTTGTAATTTGTCTTATCGTTTATACCTTATTTTACCTAGGAATTCACTTTTTAACTGAAAAATTGAAAACACAAAACTACCAAATTTATGTATACATAGGTTATGTACACATCGCAATTGGAAGTTAAAAATTCACTTCTAAAACGGTGATTCTAAAAGCCTATTTTAAAAGAGAGTAACTATTTAACCATGAAATTTCATTATAAAAGTGAAAAATAATATATGTTTTTAAAGTTATAAGACTGTGTTAATCTATATGCTTTAACCACTGATGGACTGATAACAACACCTAATATCAAGAATTACATATCGTATGACCCATGCGCATTACACCTCTTATGAGTCATTGTTGGTATTAAAAATCAGTCATATATATTAGAAAGTGTTTGTAGGCCTATCGGAATTGTTGTTAACATACTAGAGTTAGCAATAATCATCTCAAATAGGTGAGATTAGGTAGTTAATAACTGTGCATGACAGCAATTAGTCTGATCGATAATTGATACTCACTTTATTCTAAAATCTAGTATATGTTATCTCTGATCTAGTAGCTCGCCTCTGTAATTACTTCAGTCAGAACAATTTACTAGATTTTAGTCTGTCTTTATGTGAACTTGGTACTTTCAATTTTTTCAGTTTTAAAAGTAAATTCCGTGTAAAATGTAATTTTAAAATTTTAACATCAGGTATCTAGTAAACTAAGTAGACAATTATTTTAAACTAATCTGGATATCGACTTACTAAACTTTTACCAATATTTTATACAATTGAAATATTTTAGTTACACTTTTTTCCTAACAATAATTTTTGAATACTTGAGATTTTGCACACTGATTATCATCATATTATATTAAAATTTATGAAATTGGTACAGCTAATTTCGAAAAAAAAATAGTTTTTTCTTAACAGCCATTATGATGGTTTTTTATCAATAACTCATGTTATTTTTTGGTGAGATTCTAACCAATAAGTTTTACCAATGTCCTTAGAGTCTACGTTTTAGAAAAATATCAAAATTGTTAAAACTGATTTATCCTTACGACAGCTACTCTATCCGAGAACTGCCATGCAAGAATACCCAAAAGGCCAGGCCATTTTTGTGCATTTTTTCTTCTTTTAATTCATCAAAAATAGTTATTTTATCCAAAACCCAACTTGTAATATATCATTGTTTCTAGAACAATGTAGAATCATATGTAATTACAACAAATTTTAGATATACAAATTTTGGTGTTAGTATATCAGGAATCATAAAATTTTTGTAACCAAAAACGAAATGCAACACAAACGCATATATACTAGAGAAATATAATTTAGAATTTTCTTAAAAATATACATAAGTTTTGTAATAGAGTTGTGAATAAAAGTGTGTAAAAATTTAAAAAAATCCATTTACAAATACTTCAATTCAAAAAACCAATTTTCATGAATTTAGTACAAAATAGCTAAAAATATAGGCCTGTTTGAAAAATTTATCAAAAATATATACTTTATCCTAAAAATTAAATTGTAATATAGAAAGAAGCATAGAATTGAACTATGAACTTATAAATTTTCTAGAATAATACATTTTCAGGTAGTCATGAATGAAAAAAATTGTCTACATACAAAAATTTGAACAAAAAAATCCCAACAAGTTTGTATAAAGGAAAAGAAACTTTTTTTAGACAATACATACAATACTTGTAAAAATATATACATTTTTTTACAACACATTAGGAAAAACATTAACGTAATTGTGTTCTGGCACAAAGTGGAACTCTGATTACTATTTTCCAGGTACAGTACAGTACAAATAAAATTTTTGAAACATAGATATACTAAAAGAAAGTCCTGGATTTCGTCTTTCCAACCATATACGAACTATTACCAACCTTGAAACATCACTAATTGATTGTGAGTTCTCCTAATCAACAAGATCTTGTCGTGGCATTTTGGATTTCATTGCCTTAAGGGTCTAATATAATGTCTGAATACGACAAACTATATAAGTGACAAATATTTAGAAGGCACAGAACTAAACAGGAAAGAAAATACATTAACATGTGGATTTAATAAACAAAAGGGATGTATTTTTATTATCTGTTCGACAACAGCTTACGTTTATCTGCTAGCAGCGAGACAATGTTATTTTAACTATTTATTATATATGACTTATTACATTTTATGGATTTATGAATATGGAGGTTTGGAACATTAGCTTTACAATGGTACCTCATTTATTGTGATACGACGATTTTTAGTGAGTAAAATGTTGAATATGAAATATGTGTTTCTAAAACGATAAATAGCGTGCATATATATATATAAGCATAAAAGTATGTTTCAAACTAAAATTAATTTTTTCAAAATACAAAAAGTGAATAATTAATTTGTAATTGAAATTAGATTCTGAGCATGTTGGAAATTTGAAGATAGGCTTGTTTTTTTCACAATATTATAAAATATTTGTTTCATGGCTTATCAATATGACTTTTAAAATATAATAATTATGTGTGCAAACTTAAGTAAACAAATGTTTTCTTTTAAATTGCTAAATAAGAAGAAAAATAGTAAATGTGCTTAAACATTTCATAGCCTAGAACAACTCTCTATTGTGATCAGTACTTAACCCTCCAACTGGTGATCGACCCCTTTTTGCCTAAAAAGTGGTCGCTTCATTAGTCACGGCTCAATTCACCAACTAAAAAACACGTATTTTGCCATTCAACGTTACGCCCACTTAAACTTGTCCCATCGCAATAAATAAAATACCGTTGGAAAGCTAATGTTCCGTAGATGCATATCATGCAAAAAAATTACCACAAAACGTTATAAATAATATTCCAAAAATTGGCGAAGTTCGCATATTTTTGATGCGAAACGTCCAAGTTTTACGTTAACAAGTTTTAAACAAAACATTCGTCTCCTTTGTCAATTATTCCTATTTCGAAATTTCAATCTGTCACATCTGACATAACACTGCTTGATAGATCGCGTCTTTCTCTTCAAAACGGTGTTTTTCAAATGTTTCCAACTAGTATAGTTTTTATTATATAAAAATTAAACCAAATCAAGAATTTTAACACTATTTTACACGCTAAAAATTACATTTTTTGCAATTCAACTTTTATCCTAGTAGATATTATATTATCGAAATGTATTCTATACCATTGAAAACGTAATTTTTCAATCTTTCATAACCAGGTTTAGAAAAATTAAACTTGCGTAAAATTGTAATACAAGATTTGACTGAAGTTGAGGTTCATAACGCTAGGCTGCGACAATTTGCCGCGGCGAGTTTTTATCACCTATGTGTTCATATATTTTTTCGAAATGGTACAACTTGTCCAAATGTTACAAGTTGACAATATTATATAGTATTTTTCTTCCTCTTTCGAACTATGAAGACGAAATCAACCTAAGTTATATAGTTTACGAGTTGTATACAGTCTACGATGTAGTTTACTGAATATTTTGATCCTTCTCTTTACTTGGAGTATTTAGACGCTATTCCATATTTCTACATTGACGTCATATATTTTACTGTTTTATTTTACATCATTCCAAAGATGAGGTTTCAATCTTTAATTTTGTGTATGTTACAAACTTGTGCATTGATAATAAAGGTTTTTTTTGAGCCCGGAACATACGCAATGGTGCGATGTAAATACTATAACAAATCACTTAGCGCTGTAACAGTTTGGGAATACATATCTATTTTATTTTGAAGGTTTGTTTATACAAATTGTATATATTTTGTATACAAGTTACAATATATGTGTTTTTATATCTAAAGATTATGTTTTTAGTGAATTTCTAGTTTGTGAAAGGTTTATATTTGTCATAACCTAAAAGGAAAATGATAAGTCTAGGCTATATGCAAATTGTCTTATATTTAGTGTTTTATATGAGTATACAAGTGAATATGTGTGTTATTCTTTGTAAAGTATATTGTCTTAGTAAAATCTAATGATTTTGTCTTAGGCCTAGCTTTAGGAAGTTACTAATTACGCCTAAATGTCAAGAGTTCAAACCTAACCTCAAGCGTCAGAATACAAATTTTTGAAAAATCGTCATTTTTATTTAGGAAATGAAACATATTATTATTTTTTTCCCCTAAATATATTCACAAATATATTAGAAATCTCAACAAATGGTCGAAAAAAATGCAAAAAATGTATTAGTATGTTTTTGATCACCATTTCTATGAAATTTCTGCTCTGTTACTCTTAGATTTTTTGGTATTTGACCAAAAAACTCCAAATTTGATACATCTAACTTTTTTTCATTACACACCTACACTCTATGCACCGTTCTGGACATAATGATATATAGAAGTTCTGTATAAAATATATTTTACTATTTTTAATGTTTTTTTAAAAAAATAAAGAGAAAATTCAGTCTTTACGTAAAATATTTTTTTACATTTATAAAATGTAACAAATTTATATATATTTTTTCCTAAATATATTCACAAATAATACACAAAAATTGTGTATATCTTAGAAATAGGTAGTAAGCTATTGATTTTGGGTGATACAGGTATTTCTGAAAATTAGTTAATATCATTTTTGACATCTAACATACTTACTCCAAAACCGTTTCAAAAATTAATTTTTTTATTACATAGATAAATTCTATGCATCTTTCTGAGAAAAATGATATCTTATAAGTTAGGTTTTGTATACAAATAATATATTTTATTAATTTTTAAACGAACGAAGAATTTTTAAGGCACATTAACATGCGCCAGCTGGAGGGTTAACAAAAGGGCATATTCATGCACTCCAAGCTCTAACTAAAAAAAATTAATTACAGAAATTAATAAAAAATATGTGTGATGTTGGAGAAATCATTGGATATAATTTGGAATGAATCTATAATCAGATTTTTTATTTTTTTATAAGACATATATAAGCATGCAACTTTTCAAATGGATACAAACTAAAACCTTAAAAAGATAGGTTAGGAAGATTTAGGCTAGACTTTAAATTTAAAATTAATCAGTTTTGTAGTAAATGTAAATATGAAATGTTCAAAAGACTTTAAATAGATGTTTAACATCAAAATATAAAATATTATCCTATAAAAAAATAGTTGAATCCAATAAAATAGTGAATATTCAAAGTCAAATAGTTCATGAGAATCATAGATGATAGAAGTGTATATATAAAGAGATGATAGTGAAGAAGGTTCTGGGCCGCAGTTGACAGTTTTTGGGCTTTTGATATTCGTCTTGCCAAAATTGAACACTGGAGTTTTGGATTGCAGACTTCAAACAGTTAGACTTGTTTTCAGTGGAGTGCACAACTGTTTTATGAGATGCAAGTAAATGGACTTACACGTGAGATAAGTTCTATAAAATGTTTCTGAAGTATTATGGATGACTGTTAAGTAACTGTTATAATGACTATTTGAAATAAATGAGAAATAACTTTGTTGGTGGAGATGAAGAATTAGGTTTAAACAAAATTCAAATTTTTTATATTTTTTAAACATTCTTTATCATAATTGAACTTTTATGAAACTATAAAAGCGTTTTTATTTAATATATATGTTTAGTATAATTTTGTTTTGTTTTTCAGTTATATGAAGCTGTAAATAAATTGCCTCGGTGCAGATAAAAAAATGTATGGATCACTAAAAAAAATTATACACGGAATGTTTATTGGAAATCTCCAACTTTACTACGAACTTAACTAATGACCAAATTGGTTTTCTGTTTTAAAAGAAAAACATACTTTTTAGTTCTCCATTAAAACTGACAATGATGGGCTCCAGATACCAATTCGTAGTCGCCAATAGATTAAGAAAGCGCAGGAAACCAGTCTGCGGTTGTAGCGACGCTCTGAAAGGTTCGGGTGTGATGAACAGATACGCCATCAATAATTCAGTCGCAATGTCAGGAAATAATGATGAGTTGAACAGTTGAGAGTGTAACCAACGTTTCGCTAAACAAGTTGCTGGGCCATAGCCTGGGCATTGCTGGCTTAACCTGTGAAAGCAAAGTATTTTAGAAAAGTAAAGATTTAGTAAGTCTATATAAAAATTACAAATTCATTTAATACAAATCTTACTATGAAAATGTAAAATAATATTTTAACGCAGAATTCACTTCTTCATTGAAAAATTGAAAAGTGCCAAAACCAGTTAATGATCTATACTGGCTATATTTGGGACTATTTCAAGAATTAAAATACACAGAACAAGCAGAAAACCTATTTTATTATTACTAAAGGTCTGCCTGTATTTTTCTAATAGTATTAGTATTTTACTAATCAGCTGTCTCAGTCTCAGCTGTAAGTTGCTATTGTACTAAGTTTCTGTCTTCTACACAGTGTTTTTATATAGTATTATTTATATATATTTATATTGTTTATATATAGTATTATATTATTATAGTTTTGGAATGATAAAGTGAATTGGTATGTTTATAGTGTACAGATTGTTTTTATAGGTGAGAGTATGTTTATTTTATAACATTCAATATTTCTAAAACCTAAATTAACGTATTTGATTAAAATACAGGAAAAAATTTAAAATGATTACAAAACAATGAAAGAAAATTATTTGTTGTTTTGAGCATCAATATATCTTCTCCACAACTTAAAGTTAAGTTAAAAATCACTTTTTTAAAAATAATAAGAGATAAATGATGTCCATTTTGCCGAACACATCCTGAGCAGACTTTGTAATGTGTGTACTATGTTGGCTATTTCCTCTTTAATATTTTGTTTGAGCTGAGCAAGGGTTTCTGGTCTTAGTACACGACACTTTTTAGAAGCCCCCATAAAAAGAAGTCTGAGAGATCTGACTTGAAATGATACAATCTCCAATCAATCGTTTCACTGCTGCCATACCACACACTGCATGACAATTGTTTAAAGGTAAATAACTTTTCGGTCATCATCACATTATAAAAAGAAGAAGAAAAGACCATAAAATAAAGACCCTTAGTTCTTGAATGCTCTAATAGCTACAGGGTCGGAAGAGAACAAAGCTGGTCAAAAGAGTCCTGATAAGAAAGATGAATGAGAGAAATCTAACCCAAGACTACATGAAGCCACACCCGCACTCATTCTATGTAAGCCCCTCAAGGTAAAGAGTTAGTTATGATAGCAATAGTAATATATCTTCTGTGTATTGTAGTTTCTTCAAATAGTCACAAATATAGCCGGTAGAGAACATTAGCTAACAGACTACTGCCATAAATATAGCAGATAATATCATTAGAGCGGTGCTCAGTACACAACGTTGAGGGATCAATCTTCAAATTTTGATTTTCGATATCAATAAGATTTATTGGGTCTTTAGAAGGCCACACTTATCAAAATTAGAGCCGATTTTAAGAATAATATCCATGAGTTTAGGGCGTGGAGCACTGTACACATGATAAACATGATTCCACTTTTTGAAGTCAGAGAAATACAAAATTACAAAATGAAAACTCAACATACATTTTTTTTTACCCCTTACATACTTATTCTATAAACTACATTATGAAAAGTAAAAATGGTGGTTTTCATAGTCATGGATGTCAGTGGTTTTATAGCTCGAATTTTTATTTTACAAGTTTGTTAAAACATAATTACTTACCCATACAATGCTCCAGATAATTTAGGAAGATTGATCGTTGATTTTTCCAGCTCCAAAGCCTTGGGCGTGTCTCTATACATGATCTTTCCATCAGGTGTTGTGATTTCTTTCAATAAAGCTACTTCACGAGCATAAGCGACACGAATACGAAACACAAAACCATCCTGAAAACATGATTTTTATAAAAATAACTAAAATAATTTATTATAGCTTTTAATTATTACATTAAATAATTTTATAATTTACTTGTTACTTAAAATTCACGGTTATTAAAAAAACTTAGTTAGGAAAATTATAGGTGCAATGGATACTTGTTCAACGGCAGCCATGGTAGTGGCGCTGGATTTGCTCTCGTTGAACGTACAGGTGAAGAAATGTGCATGCAGTGCAGCTCTCAGACAGTGGTGGATGGACAATGCCAAGAGTATTGGTTGGCAAACTGATAAACCCACAAAAACATGAAACCACTCATTTGGCCATTTATAGTATCGAATAAAATGACTAGGACGATAACTTTTGAAAAGAATTTCAAGACATTTTCCCATATCAACAGGTTTGGAAGGAAGATGGACCTAAACTGGATGAAGGATCCCTCCAATAGTGTACGGATGGCTCCAGAATAAAAGAAAGGTAGGAGTGGTGATAAAAGGACCAAACTTTAACCTTAGTAAATCCCTAGGAAAAATTCCATCCATATTTCAAGCTGAGATACACACAATAGAGCTCTGCGCTAGAGAGAATATTAAAAAGGGTCTTAACGGTGCAATGATCTACATCATGTTAGGCATGATTAAGTAGGCTCTACACTTATGAGTTGACTAGTCTGGAAATGTCTACAAGTTATCAATCAACTGGTAACAAACAACAAAGTCTCCTTACTATGGGTTGCAAGTCAAGCAGGCAATGAAGAAGCGGTATAACCGTTCATTAACCGTGGATATAAAAAAAAAAAACACTCAAAAGTATTTTACAGTTTACTGGGCGCCATTCTATGAATAAGTATAGACAGATGTACTTTAATTTTTCAGATCGTGGCATATAGGAAAGTGTACTTTTCTAGTCACAAACAAACTACAGATCTCTTTGGAAAGACCAATTTTAATCATATGGTATTTTTCTCCCTGAAATACACATGTATCTTAATATTAATATCCTCCTTATAAGCTAATATATACAATTATGCATTGAAATCTAATGGAGGCGCCTCTGCAAAACACACACACACACATTTAGAGCTTTCCTTAAATACAGTATGAGCCAAAATAAACAGTACTGAAATTGTTAAGATTTTATTTATACAGTTTTACCAACAATACAAGTAAAAAGAAGAAAAATCAGTTAGACTCAGGTAATAACATGTTCAATATGACCTTCGATCAGTTTTAGGCAACAATCGTACCGTTTTTAAAGGTTTTGCATCATTTTGGTGAAGAGGGGTTGTTTCACGCTTCTTATAAACATGGTTATTTTTCCTGGAGTTGGACCATGGTAGCTGGTGGATTTTCGTGGAAAATCTTCTCCTTCAACATTCTCCAGACGTAGGCGTCAGGTGGTGTTAAGATCAGGGGAGTGGGCTGGGTAAGGAAAGTTTGTTCTAAGGGAGATGAGACAGTTGCCAAAAAATTTCTTGAAGGTAAGCAATGTAGGTTAAGGCAGTGTGGCTGGTTGAGCCATCTTGGTGGATCCATTGTGAACGAAAAGACAGGTTTCAGGCACAACAAAATTTCCTGAGGTCTCCTATAAAACGATCAAGAATGACCCTATATCGGTCCGATTTACAGTAAGAGGATTTCCATATTTTCTTCAACAAAGTATGGACCAATTATGTTCCTTCCTGACACAGCGCACCAAATGGTTACACGCTTACTATGCTGTGTCCTCTCTACAACACTGTCAGGACTTTCAAATCCAAGAAAACGTGTTGTCTGCTTTTTTATAAAACCATTAAGGTGCACATGACATTCATTTGAAAATCATACATCACTTAAAAACTCAGGTTCTCCATAGCACATTGCTAACATTGAAGCGTAGTACTGAACTCTGACTGTTTTGTTTATACAGTTCAAAGGTTGCACGTTTGTATCTTGTAGGGAAAACCACCATTGTTTTTAAACATTCTTCTCAACGATGTATTGCAGATATTCAGTTTCAAAGATGTTCGGTTTAGGCTTCTTTTCAGTGACTAAAACTTGCTGCAACACTCTTCCGTGGTTTTCATTTGTACAGACAGTAGTTGGGCGACCTGAATAGCCCTTCCGCTGTGTCAAAACACTAACTGTTCTTCAAAATTTTTGAACAATTCTAATAATCACAGCATTACTAGGCGGTTTTTTGAGAAAATGTTCCTGAAAACATAATACAGTGTGTGACAAACTTGGCCCACCTGCACGTCCAATTCTGTACGAGCGAAAATATAATGCTCTACGATAAAAAATTCTCTGCAGTAGTTAGCACCATGTCAGCAAAAACTAACCTCAAATAAGAAAGAAATAATAATCACAAAGATGTGGCAACAATCAAAAATTGACACCGCTGATCAGGAAGGCAGCTAGAGCTGATTCAGTTTCAGTACTGTCTATTTTGGCGCATACCGTACTATGACATGATATAAAAATGGATAAATATTACAGTCCAAGTTCTTTCCTGTTTTTAAGACTTTATAATAATGGTTACTAATATATATCATTTATCACAATCCATCTGATTGTCCTTTGAAAGGAAATACACAAAACAATTGTACAATGAAAGATTTTATTGAAAGGTTTTTATAGGTATTTTGATCATAACATGAAATATTTGTCTTTATTGTTCTGATAATTATTATCTGCAAATTTAATTACTGTTAAAAAACTTTGAGCCTGACATGTTTTAGTTTAGTTTAAAGTTTTAACATAGGTGTCTATACCAGGATGCAATCACTAACTTTATTTAAACTAACATTAAAACTGTTTTTATCCTAATAGTTCTGGTTGAAAAATCGCTCTGGACATTGGAAGGAGGCGATTCATATGATGAAAAAGTTCCGTAATGATGAGAGAGTCAACACGAACACTTTCGTTGAACAATGAAGAGCTAGTGTCCTCTCCAAAATTGAACTAATCCCTTTCAACCTCAAAATACTGGCATTGGTTGAATTAATGGACCAATCAGAAACATTCTAATGAAACACATCGGCACACTAACCCACTGCACAGACTCTTAATATGTTTTAATTTTTTGGGAAAACTATTCTTTCTTAATTAGTTACTTTTTATATAATAAAAATATAAAGTTCACAATGTCTTTTATTGAAATTCGTATTGTATTATTTTTAATTCAATATTTAAACCTTCTTATTCATACCAATTGTTTACTCGCAATTCTATAACATTTATCAATTTCGAAACACCGTCTGTCCGCCCATACGAGGCTTCAAATATACTATCGCAATACGAGAGATGATGCAAGTTTCCTGACGTTATATCGCATTCACGCTATATATTGAACCACGTATTAACCCAAATAAAACGACCCAAAAATGTGAAATGTTACAGCAGAAACCTTGGCAAGAAGAGTACAGAAGCAGACTTTATTGGGGCTGAGCCACTTTTTGGAGTGCCTAGGGTGTATCTTCACAAAATCATGGAAGCCCTGGGTACAAGATTAGAAGACCAAATATTGAACTGAACACCCTGGTCTAAAAAAAGCAAAAAAATGTATAGTCTTCTCTAGAATAAAGGCTAAAGCATTATTGGAAATAAGCAGAAGGGAGTTTAGGCTGATAATTGGTCTACTCTCCGGACACTGCCCAGTGAATTATCTCAAACACATGGGAAAGGTTGCAGTGGATAGATGCTGTTTTTGTCTAATACACAGAGAAATGGTTGAACCCTGGTTGTGTAAATTCAATATAAAAAGTTATATTGAAGCCTATAAAAGGTTATTATACCTCAGCAACATTCCCTACCAATACAGAGGTAACAGTTATATCCCCCAGAACCATTTTAGCCTTTGTAATTTTGGCTGGGTCTTAGTTGGGTAGTCACAAAAGATCCATTAAGGTCGCAATAACAGGAGGTTGAGTGGAACCAGACCTCCTTTTTAACTAACTAACCAATTAACTACTTCAAGGATAAAATAAAGCAAAAGCTTAAGGTTTCAAATATTTTAATAATATAAATGAGCTACAATTGTTTCGCCTTGCGGCATCATCGGGCAACTGATAATTTACAGGTATAGACAACTATTTAAACATAAGTAACAGGAAACTGAAATACAATAGAGAAATCGGGAAAGGTAGGGGGATGACCTGGCAGGTAGATAAAGGTTAATGAACTATGTTACGGATGGGTTTTAGAAGAGGTGACGAATTTAATACAATATCAGTATTCATATAAAAGTTAAAGTGGGAAGTGGGGAGAGATTTATACACTGTAATAGAAATTTTGCTACGACTCTGAAGAAAATAATTTTAATTAATAAATTAAAGTAATAGAATTTAAATTTTTTAAATAAAAGTATTATATAATATTTTATTTCTTAAATAAAAAAAAAAAAATTAAAAAACTGATCTGTGTCGAATCTATGAACATTGGATTTAGCATTGAGAAAAGGATATCCATTGGAGAAGTAAAATGACATCACATTCTAAGAACTGGAAGCACTTATATCTCAACATAGTTTTCGATCAGGACAGTCAAGATTCTCCAAATAAATTTTCATTAAGACCTTTATCTAGTCGTCATGTTAAAATTCAATGTTAAAATTTAATTGCCATCTGAGTCAGTTCAAAAAGAATAGTACTAGTTTGAAATTCATCGAAAATGTGTGATCATCTAAAATGGACAGTGAATTTAAGTTGGTACAGATAATTTATGAACTATTTGAATCTTGGTTAATTTATAAAGCATGAAAGTTTGGAATATAATTTGTATACATTTGTACACTCTAAACATAACATTGTAGTTATTATTTTTTTCAGGTACAGTCACCAAGGAAGTAGTCTGAGTTACTTTATTATATAACATAAAACAATACTTCAATGTGTTACAAGGCAGAGTTGACAAGTTGTGTCCCTCAAGGATCAGTACTTGGCCCGATATTGTTTTTAATTTATCTAAATAACACGTCATCAGTACATGTTGATAAATTAATTCAGTTTTCTGATGACAAAATTAGTATTCACACACAATCTTTTTAAGCTATCTAAGTAACATTGGGTTATCTATAAAATTTAGTAAAATTAATTATATACATTGTATATAAAATTTAGAATGGGCGATACTGAACTTAATGAAATAACGTCAACAAAATTCCTTGGTTTATTAATTGACAATAAACTCTCATGGAAGAATCATATAGACTACATTAGTGCTAAAATTAGTAGTAGTCTATTTGCATTGAGAAGTCTGAAATAATATTGTAATACTCGGGTAGTTATGGTTTAATATACCCTTATCTGAAGTATGGAATTGTATCGTGGGGAGATTCCTCTCTTCAGAATGTGTCTAGAATTATCCAAAAAAAGCCATTAGGATAATTGGAGGACTTTCTAGAATTAAATCATGGCAGAGAAGCATTTAAATCATATAAAATTCCCAATTTGCATTTATACAGCACTGATTAAATTTATTTAGCCTTTGTAAGCTGGCAAGCTATTACGAATAAGCTTCCTCCAGATTTTATGGAGATAAACGATTATAAACATTTTAGTTCTTAATTATTATAAACTATAATATTGCCCCTTAACTCAACAACATAGATTCATCTCAATTTCACATCCTGTGTTTCACCTCACCTTAGCAACATCGACGTAGTCAGGAGACGCTTGTGCTTGGAGATTACACTGCGTACCAAGAGACTTTGCAATCTGAACATTGAATGCTGCTCGTATTCTTTTCACAGCTTCGACATCTTCAGGCCATTTGCGTGATAAACCCAACTGCACGACCACTGCAGAAATATACGATTATTTAAATATTACATTACAACTAACGTGGATTAAGACAGGACTAGGATCAATTTAGGAGAGAAGTGACAAAATTTATAGATCCTTCTACAAATTAAAATATTAAATAAAAATAATACCTGTTGCTAACTACCAATAAATGTTTCGAAAGAAAAAATGTAAAATATTTCTTTATTAGAAAGTTTGTGCCTACACATTTATTAAAACTAAAGGACAGTAAAATACAAACTGGCATCCATGTTAAACCAACAAACTACCTACAATACCCCCACTTCGACAGCAGCCATCCTATGAATACTAAACGAGCCATTCCCTATAGCCAGGCAATCAGAGCCAAAAGAATATGTTCCAAAGAAAGTGAACTAATTGAATTTAACAAAAAAATGACATCTGTATTTGTAAAAAGGGGTTATCCTGGGGAACTGGTTAGGAATCAGTTTCATTTGGCACAAAACACAGATATCACACCCAAGAAGAAAAAAGATAACCTGTCCATATCTCTGATTACCGATTATCACCCAGGCCTACAGAGATTAAACAATATACTGAAGGAAGGCTTCAAAATTCTACAAGCTTCCAAACATACCAAGAATCTTCTCACAGAACCTCCCAGAGTCTTGTTTAGGCAGCCCACAAATCAGAAATGCATGTTAGTTCACACCAAGTTCCCCGATCCCAAAACACCTAAACAATCTAACCTTCCCCACCGTTCTTTTCCATGCAATAGGCCTAGATGCAAAACATGCAAAATACATCTCCCGTCCAACAACTTCAATAGTTCCTCTAGTAAAAAAGAATTTTAAATTAAAGGTCATCACACATGTACAACGAAAAATGTTATCTACCAACTACAGTGCAGGTTTTGCCCAGCCTAACCACTGACAATTTAGGCACCAGGATGAATGGCCACAGACATGACGTGAAAATCATGGATATGGAGAAACCAACCGCACAACATGCAGCAATCCACAATGTTGTCACTTTTGATGAACGCTTCACAACAAAAATCATAAAATCACTATTTTCAGAATGTAACCCCTCAGAACTAAGAAGATGGGAACTGTCTCATCAATGGGTCACAAAATCAAGAGAACCCCCTAATCGTAACCTTAGATGAATCATCCTTTATCCTTTTCCCTTTCCCAACAGGCTTTACAAAAAAAAAAAAAAAAAAATCTGTGGTTCAACACTCAGTCTTCAGTCTTCTTCTTAATTCTACTGATTGAGAAAGTGAACAGTGTTTACGAAATATTTCAAAAGTTTAGTGTTTTTTTTGTGTGATTTCTTACTTATGTACTATTAGGTAATACCAAGGACCATATTCCAAGGTAAGCCTGTCTCTTGTCCATACAAAATCTAATCAAACTAATAGGCTATGTGCCCTATTAAATTCTAACCTAAAATATACAAAAGGTTAGAGTTTAATAGAGCTTATAGACTATAAGTTTAGATTATGTATGGATAGGAAACACAGGCTTGCCTTGGAAAGTGGTCCTTGGTATTACCTAATAGTATAGTCTTCTTTTTATACTCTCTACTGATTGAGAAAGTGAACAGTGTTCATGAAATATTTCAGAACTTTAATTTTTTATTGTGTATTTTCTTTCTTGTGTACTATTAGGTAATACCAAGGACCACTGTCCAAGGTAAGCCTGTGTCTCCTATCCATACAAAATCTAAATACACAAAATAAGTAGCCTACTCTTAATCTCTGGGTTCAGAAGTTCATTAGTCTGTAACTCTTCCCTTGGCTGTTTATACAACAAATTAAAACTATAAAACTTAATCTAAACAATTAGAATATGTGACATCTTAAAAACTAATGAAAGATGTGATGGAAGTTGTAAATATTAAATAAAAAAGAGGGTGCTTTGTAAATTTTAAATTGACACTTTGTAACATTAAGAATTTATGAGATTGCTCAGCTAAGGGCGCCAGGTGGACTTAATTCACCAATTTTGAAAAGATAAAAAAATTGACTTGAAATTAAAATATTCTCAGGGTCGTGTTTCTTTTCTAAGTGTACTATCAGTGGTTATCTGGTAAATAAGAAATCCTTATTTATTTTTCTGAAACTGAACATAAGCTCACCTTACCTATTCAGTCTTCTTATTAGACTCTCTACTGATTGATAAAGTGAACAGTGTTTATGAAATATTTTAAATATTGTGTTTTTATATTTGTGTTTTACTAAGTAATAACCAAGGACCACTTTCCAAGGTAACCCTTAGTCTCCTATCCATACAAAATCTAAAAATAACTTAGTTTTAAAATATACAAGTATGTGCTGCTTGAATTACTTACAGAATTTTTCACAGAAGTTTCGGATCACAAATTTGCCTAAAGATACACAGGTTTCAAAAGATAGAATTTAAAATAATAAAAAAATCCTCCATTCAAGAAAATTGGAAATTTATCAAAATAATAAGACACTTTGAAAGGGCAAATCAGCAACTGATGAAAGTCTAACAACTGTGTCGTGCAACAAAATGTCATTAATTGGATTTTCTTTTATCCACGATAATATACTACACAACACATTAATAATGCTACTTTCATTACACCAAAACTTAACCGGAAAACACTACATTTTGTAATTTAAACTGTCACTGGTTTATTTCATTTTTTTTTATGTGCTCAATTAAAGTTCAGATGCTACGAATCCACTTTTAGTAGCAACCAGTTTAGTTAGTGGTTGACCTTTGGTGTACAATTTCTTGTGTGCAATAATTAGGCCTACAATATGAAAAAATAAACACAAAGTGTTCTTAAGAAACTAAACAATCGCCTACATATTCTACACATCAAACTTATCCTTTTAATTTTTTCCTAGTGGTATTTATTGTTAAAGGTCAAATTGTGTTAAAATACGGAGAAACTGATTCCACATTCGGAACGCCAGAGATTGTTTTCTAAATACGAAGAACTGGCAAGTCTGAATTCAGGTGATTTCTAAACAGATTTGGTTACGAACTTTGAGCTTATAATGTGTGAAAGATTAGGTTAGGTTAGCATTAAAATATGCCCAGTTAAGCACTTTGAGCTTATAATATGTGAAAGATTCTGCATTAGTTGTGTTAAAAAACGAGAAAAATCTAAAACATAACCTTTAAGTGAACTATTTAAATACCCTACTTTATATGTACAAACTATACTTTACCTTCAACGGGAGCTGTGTATCTGGGAGCTTTAAACAGTTTATCTTTCAATAACAAACAGGATTTTCCTTCATCAATGATAGTTTCCTTATGTGAAGCATGATAACTTGCTAAAGGTGGGAACACATCACAAAATCTAAATACTGGTGATACGCCTTGTATGGAAGAAATATCTAGTGGAAGATCTGACATTGCACGTAACTGTTTGGTTAGTTTGTCGTAGGCATCGATGACATGTCGTGCTGCTTCCTCACCTGTACCATAATCGAAAGCGTTTGGGATCATCTGAAAGTGAAAAATTGTTGGAAATAGAATAAAAATAATTTGGAACAAGTAACAGACTAAGAATGAATATTTTATACCTTCAATTGAAAATTGAAATGTACAGTGTTCTTTATTCCTCATTAAGAAGATTGTTATTTCAATTGCTTGAACGCTAATTTATTTCATAGTTTATACAAAGATAAAAACAGTTTGATTTGAATCGATAATCGTGGGTGTACTTATTTTATCATGTTTATTCATATTCACCAATAATGAAAAAAGTTTGAATGTCCAAATTAAAATTCAAAGCCATGATGATTGTTTTTTCAAAATCCATGAGATTCTGTACGTAAATTGGCTGTCTGAAGGTGAAACAGTGAATAAGGAATACTATCTTGAGGTTCTAACTACTCTCCTTGAGCGAAAAAAAAGAAAGCGATCTAATTTGTGGAAGAACAAATCATGGATTCTTCATCAGAACAACGCTCCAGCCCACACTCCACTTATTGTTAAGTCGTTTTTGGCTAAGCATGGGATCCCTGTGTTGGATCATCCAGACCTAGCCCCATGTAACTTTTTATGTTCCAAAAGTGAAGGAAGCATTGGAAGCAACTAAGTTTGACATAGTTGAAGCTGTGAAAGAAAAAGCGACGGAGACCATGAAAATGATTTCAGAATATGACCTGAAACACGGTTTTGAAAAATGGAAAATTGTGTAGGGATCATGGAGGGGAGTATATTGAAGGGGATAATATGAAAGTTGTTAAGGGGGAAAAATAAAAAAATGTTACAGCAAAAATACTGTTTTTTCTAGGCATACCTCATATATTAATTCTTAGAAAATAATGTCCTTACTATTTTACACAAATAAATGTTACTTCTCAAGTTGAACTATTCCATTTAATTCAGTATTACGTATGAAATTCGTTTCACTTGACTTTAAAAACATGACTGCTTATGCCGACATCTTCTAAATTGGACATTACTTCAATAAACGACTACTAGAATCATATCTAATAACAACTACTGAAAGAAATAAGATTTTTACTCAACTCCCATTGATGGCTCTCAAGACAAACTTCTGACATCATAGCTATGAAAATTGATTATCTTGTGACATCATTCAGAAGTTACATTTAATTACTGATCACCTGTATTAATAATATTAGCTGTTAAAATTGTCTTTCTTTTTAAGATAATTTTTCTATACAAAATCAACCATAATTATTCTTAATCTAAGCTATACCTAACCTTTTAGACATACACAGATGTCAACATCACATACCTACCTTACAAATAGTTTTTCTAATGGTAAAATAAAGGGAATACAAAAAGTTCAGTTTTAAACATTACACGTTACAGTTTAAATAAATCTAGAAATATAAAGAAAATTGACTTTTTTAAAGAGGTTCAATGAGAAACAACATAAATTAGCAACATTTGTTGACAGTGACAATCTAGTTCTTATTTTGTGATATTAGTATGTAATAACTAATGAATACTGAGTTGTGAATTGATAATGTGAAGTAATAATAGTTACCTAGTAGATTAGAAGCTACAACATTATAATGGCCGCATACAATGCCGTATTATCGCACATCAATAAAAGTGAGAATAACTTGGTTATAAACTTGAAAATATTACCATGAATATAAAAAAAAATATTTTAAAGAATCTCGCTCATACTATCATAAGAACATTGTCAAATACATTATCAATGCCTGTCACGTAAATGCCAAGGATGCTTATACAAATAAGTTCACTACATTCGTTAGGAAATAATTTTTTAAAGATTGTACATAAATTTTCTCGACAAAACTCAAAACCTTTTAAATTGAATTGATCAACAATGCTATACGCTGATACAACATCATCACAAATATTGACATTCAGATAGGGGGAAAAAAATACTGTATATATAAAACTAGACAAACCCTGTGCAGCGCAAAGCGCCGCGTGTTTGCTTTGCTCATAATAAGGAGGTGTTCATATTGAATTTATTAGTTTTTAATAAATCTGAAAATTATAAAAGATTAGTGGAGGGAGATTGGGTTAAAAAAATATTTTTTATGGCTAAATTATTTATATGTAAAATTTTGATAATATGCAACAAATTAAAATTTTAATTGACTTAGAATTGTTGATGGCATCTTATAATTAGTTAACCGTTTAATAGTCTGATTTTATTAGCTTTGGCAAAGTCGAGAATGTAGAGTTGGCCATATGAACTGTTTTCTTTATTCTCAACATACAAAGGTGAAATGAGATAATGAGTTATACCATGAATTTTAAACCAGTAAGGACTATAATTTGGTGGAAGGTCAATTTTTGCACCGAAAGAAGCAAAAGACATTACATTGTTGTACTGGCGAATGTTCTCCCTAAAATTTTTAGATTTAATATTGTTACCAGTAAAAAGCTCTTTCAGTTCATCAATTATGGTTATTGGCTTTAGTTTTATCTTGCCTTCATAACAACAAAGGGTAAAGCGTCTTGATGTATTTACTTCAGGTTGGAAATACAGTGCAGAACAGTACTGACAAACTCCCACCAGACCACCTATAGAATATGGATTAAGAGTAGGTGTAAACTTTGAAATGGCACACTTGTTCTCGATGACCAGTAAGTGTGGGTTTTCTCAGGCTTTGTTTTTGTAATTGCGCTTGTTTGTGGTGTCTCAATTACACTTTTGAAATTACCAAAACTTTAATATATAGAATTCAGCTGATTAAAGTTTTGTCCGTATGTCGGATCGCCTATTATGTAATCACTGTATCGATGCCATTGTTTCATTACATTACTAACACACTCTAATCGAATATCATAATGATTTTCTAAATGTCCATATAAACAATAGGAAACACTTCTGAATAAACAGTTTCCATCTTCAATAATTGGAGTTATGTCAAAATGTTTATAAGTAGTCATTAACGATAATAATAATTAACCACGAGGTTGTAATCAAGCGATACTAACCAACCAAAAATTTACCAGGTATAATATAACATCTAGAAAATTAAATATGTTATTTGTTATGTACTTAGAAATACAATTCTACACGATTTACACTATTGACCGATGGTACTTGGTAGAACTCCA
This sequence comes from Aphrophora alni, assembly GCA_963513935.1. NCBI lineage: Eukaryota > Metazoa > Arthropoda > Insecta > Hemiptera > Aphrophoridae > Aphrophora > Aphrophora alni. Next base: position 172,220,506 of record OY740765.1, on the reverse strand, counting down.
TTTTAATGAAAAACAAACACAATATTTAGTAAATTCTACAATTTATTTGAGTCTTGCCACGGTCGGCAAGACTCAAATAAATTGTAGAATTTACTAAATATTGTGTTTGTTTTTCATTACAATTCTACACGTTTAATCACCACTAACCTACTTAAATGAAGTAAATTACAACATAAACAAACCATGTTATGATAATAAAACATATGTTTTGTTATAACCAGCTGATCTGTGCTGTTATATTCAGCTGATCAGTAAAAACAATATTAATGAATAGAAAATATTTTAAATTACATTTTTAGAATATAAAATGAAGGAATAGTAAACTTTTCAGGCAAATGGGCAAATACATAGAGTTAATTTCATTTAACACAACCCGCATGTAAATCGGTCCAATAGAACTCCAGATCTCTCTCGGAATAGGCTTAAAATTTTACCCCATGTTAAATTGCCATAAGAGATTTTAATTTCCGTTTTTACAAAATTTAGTGGGGTAATAGCTGAAATCAAAGCAAAATGGGCAAATATACAGACAATTACCTTTCATTTGGTACCAACCGTGTGTAAATTGGTCCAGTAGTATGGTCAGGCTCACTGTCATAAGCTTTAAAATTTTTCCCTATGTTAAATCTGCATAAGAAAAGTTTATTTTCAATTTTTGACCCAATTAACATAAATATTTTCAAAATACAAATAAAACCTGCACATATAGGACAGCTAACATTTGTTTTGGTACAACCCACATGTAAATCGGTCAAGTAGAACGGTCAGGGTCGCTGTCATTAGTTTTGCAAAAGTTTTTTAATATATAAGATATTTTAATCTTGTTTTTTTTAATGGCGAAAAACCTCTCAGTCATTAAACACTTCAAAAAATAAAATTAAAAAAATATCATAAAATAAAGCCCTGGAATACTCCAATAGCGTTAGGATCAGAAGATGACAAGAGTTGGAGAGACTGGATAAGAAAATAAATGTGAGGGATCTAACCCCAGACTACATGAAAAAGGTGTAAATCCAGCTATAAGGCCCTGATTGTACAATCAATAGATTGATCAATATTCTGAACAATGGCATGATCTGTTCGTTAAAGAGTTTTTGTTAAACAAATTTTACTTGTAATAAGTACTACAATGGAAATTCGTTGTATGGGATTATATTTTGGTCAAAAAATAAAAAATCAAAATCTAATCCTAATACAAGGTTTGGCTAATTTGTAAGCAACTTTGCTGTTCACCGCGAGTCGATGAAACCGACCTATGACCAGGTCTAAAGTCAACTTTCGCCTACCTGTTATGACAGTAAAATCGTATGTCGGTAGATTTTGAATAAAAAATCTGTATTTAATGAATTTTGAAAATATGAAATAATACTGTTATAGGATGTGTAATTGTAGTACAAGTTGTACGCAATACAGATCAGTTACAGTTGTTTCATAATAATTAACACACGCTGCAATAAATTTGAATGAAGAATCGGAAAATTTTCAAAATTAGTCAAAAATAAAAAATCTTAATATTTTTGAGAATAAAAACAAATTCTAAGAATAAAATATTCTTAGTAAAATTTTGAAAAAAGTAATACATAAAAAGTTAGGTGAAATAGTAAAGATTAAAAATTGCATAAAACAGAAAGAAAAGTAAATTTTAATAAAGGGTTGTAAAGAAATATTTTATAAGACAAAGGTTTACAAATAAATAAAGAAAAAATTAAAAAATTAATTAAAAATAAAAAGTTATAGTTTTCACACTTTTTTGGGGACAGGGATAAAGTAAATGAGCTAAAATTTGGTAAACCTGGTTAGATTTAAGTATTTAACAAAATATGTGAATCTCAGGGCAATCAGTATATATTAACCCCCCCCCCCCCAAATGAAGAGGTGTGAACACAAGTGTGAAAAACCCAGGATCTAAGAGGTGCAGAAGATCGTCGTAGCGGCTGTTAAGTTTGTTACACAAGAAGAACAATTTAGTGAAGTTTCAGAACTGTAAAGTGAAAGGTGTGAGAATTCATAATCGTAAATCACACAAAACATTGCGTAACGAATTACAGGTGAACGGGCGGGCCGATAATCACCACGCGAACTTCTCGCGAAAGCTCAGATCAAGACCTACAAGATGCTGGCGATTAAAACACAAAAAAGTCATAAGTTAACCCAATAAATTAAAAATTAAGAAAAACAATAGCCAAATGTCTAGTTGCAAGTCGAAAGTTGTAGAAGCTGAAACGTCATGACTTCGTGACGTCGAAAGGGGCGGAGTTAGTGGTACCAACTAGTCTACGACTAAATAGAAAAGGATAAATAATAGAAATTAATTAAAATAAAGGAATTTAAGGACTTGGACCATAGCAAACCAACCGTAGATAAACAAATACAACAATAGAAGATGAAATTTACTAAAAAACGTCATGTAAAAGGTGAAAAAAAAGGAAATATCACATTATCCCTGTGAGGGAAATAAATTGGTACGAGAATATCGTATTTTTTGGCTATAAATATAGCTGCAGGCGACTTGGTCGCTCTCTCCTAAAAAATCAATATTTAAGTACTACGAGGTGGCTATGCCCGAGCACGCTCTGTTCTTCAAAATTAATTAAACAGTATAAAGTGTTACTATGCCCAAAGTTATGGTGCACAAATTTTAGAAAAGTTAAAAATGAGTCAAAATTAATTTCAATAAAATAAAATCGTATGATAGGAAGTGATAAGTGAAATGGCGAATTAATTAGTTTACAGCGAGTTCCAAAAAAGTGGTAAAAAAGTTACATTCAGTGTCAGCCCAGATCAACACGTCACCTGAACTTCGCTTAAACTCCATGGATCTTTAAATCATTTCCCACAACCAACGGTCACCAGGACAACAACATCTTCCCTTATCCAGGAACCAGAATCTTCCGATCATCAGTCAAGGTATCACTTTTGTTTGCAAGGCAAAGTTGGCCGAAAATTAAATTAAATTCAACTGATTTTCCTGGGGTATAGATTTAAGATGTTTAATAAAATTTTGTAATTTGATATAAATTTAATTGTAGATATTTTTCTTTTCTAATAATAGTATACTAAATAAATCAAACCTGAACGACTAATTAAATTATCAAACTTGGTAATTAGTGTTCAGGAATTAAATAGAGGAAGTGTATTAAAAATAAAGTCTTGAAATATAACTTTCCTCAAGAGAAATCTGCCAATCTGCAACCTAGTTAAAGTAATTTATAACATATTAAATTGTAATGTGAAATGTTTTCTTTTTTAATGTAATATTATTTGATAAAGTGTTATAAATTTTGGTTGATATTAATAATTTAATTTTGTTTCAAATATTGTAGAAGCTGATTTGAGTTTAAAAAGCAGATTGAATAAATTATTTCATTCTTGTTAATATTAACAATTATGTGTTGTTTAATTTAGATAATCCACACCACTTGTATTAAAGTAGAAATTGAGGGAATCGAGATAAAATATATTGTGTAACAGAGGTGTTCTTCAGAACACACTCCTTGGGGATTAGTAAAGTAAAATTAAAGTCGTGCTTTCCCTGAGAATAGTTAAAGTAAATTTAGTACTGGAAGTAATTGAATAAATAGGGGGGGTACCAACAGTTTAGGGAAACTTAAACTGTTGAAGGGGTTAATCAATCCAGGCCAGATAATAAAAAGAAGCCAAAACTTCCAGTGGATTGATTAATTCATTCTCTATCTCTCGGGAACGAATCCTGGATAAAAAATTCCAGGGTTTGAGACTTGTTATTAAAGAAATTAGGGGAAACGTACAGTCTGACTCAAAAACAAAACTTGAGTTTTTTCGTTGTAGTACGTTATATATTCAAAGTGTCAAGTTTTGTGAGATAATCTGGAATGAATTTGTTTTTCTAGAAACACCAAATTAAATTATTGATTTTAAAATATTTAGTTACTACAAATGTTTTAAAAAAGGTTGTAAAAGAACACACTTATTTTAAAATTTATTGATCACATCTTGTATGTTAAAACATGAACACAAATATAAATTCGATCTTAGAACAACAAATTCAATAATCCATTAACACGAACTTGCAAAAGTATGCCAGCTTCACACTACTCAAAACACTTTAAAAACTAATCTCGAACACGTACAATCTACACACACACACACACACACACACACACACACACACACACACACACACACACACACACACACACACACAATAAAATCATACATAAATAAAAATGGATAAATTAGAATCACGATTAAATACAAAAATTGAAAATAACACCGTAGAAATTAACAAGACAGTTTTAATTTTAATATAATAGCAGATATTTCTTGTTGAAACTCCATATTCAAGGATAAAATAAAGCAATAAAGCTTAAAGTTCCAAAAAGTTTTAATAATATAAATGAGCTACAATTGTTTCGCCTTGCGGCATCATCGGGCAACTGCGAAACAATTGTAGCTCATTTATATTATTAAAATTTTTTGGAACTTTAAGCTTTATTGCTTTATTTTATCCTTGAAGACAGTTTTAGATAGATTGTATTTTGAGTGAGTCTCGGGTGTCAACTGCAGCTTTATTGTGCCCCCTTAGCAGCTTACTCATAGTCTTACCAATTTAGATTTTGTATGGATAGGAGACACAGGCTTACCTTGGAAAGTGGTCCTTTAGGAAAACACACAATAAAATCACTACAATTTAGTCTTCTTTTTATACTCTCTACTGATTGAGAAAGTGAACAGTTTTTACGAAATATTTTAGAACTTTAGTGTTTTATTGTGCGTTTCCTATTTGTGTACTAATAGGTAAATAACCAATGACCACTTTCCAAGGTAAACCTGTGTCTCCTATCCATACAAAATCTAAATAGGCTATATATCCTATTAAACTCAAACCTCATGAGTGTGGCAAGTCTAAAGAATCCTAATGGAGTCTTCACCTTTCTTAATGTAGCCTCTCTAATCTTTCCTATCCGATGTTTTTTGATCAACTCTTGTTCCTTTTGACCATAATAATTTTTTAAGCGGTTTTTCATTTTGAAATAACAAGAAAAACAAATGTTTATTTGCCACAAAGGACAAAATAAATAAATAAGAAAGTAAGCGCAGTAATTATTAATGAACTTACATTTGTTTCAAATAGTAAAGGTTCCAACTGATCAGCCAGGTATACTATGGAAGAAGCTTTCATCTTCAGATTTGTTGTTAAGAGGTACATTATCATGTCTTTAACAATAAGCCTACGTTTAGCTATGGATACATTACCATCCAGCCAGACGACAGCTTCGTAAACATCGCCGTCTTTGAATCTACGCAGCTCCGATTTTGTTCCCCATAGCTCTAGAAAATTTGCTGCCTAGAAATTAGAAATATGTTTAGTTATTAATTTTATTATGGTTATAATTTTTTGGTAAACTTAGCTCCAAACATCGTTAAACGGGGGATCTCAAACAAGAAAATATAAATGGCAAAAGGAATAAATCTCTTGATAATATCTGTTAATAAAAAAATTTTAGTTTAGTTCATTGTCACATAACATTTTACAAATAGCAAAAGCTATAAAACTGGTAACATTGTCTCAAACAAAAATAACAAACAATAATAATACTATACTTAGTTTATTATTTATTTTTTTTAAACCTGTTGGGAGAGGAAAAAGGATGATTTATCTAAGATTAAGGTTAGGGAGTCCTCTAGATTTTGTGAACTATTGATGAAACAGTTCCTATCTTCTTAGTTCTGAGGGCTTACATTCTGGAGGGAGTGATTATAACAAAATTATTTTTATTTTTTGTGGTTATACAATAAAATAATGAAAAAAAAAAAAAAAATTAGGTTTACAAATTTTTTAAATTTATTCAATTCACAACATCAGTAATAGAAATCAATATATACAATATACATCATACTATATAAACTGTTCATTTGAATTAGTCTTTATTAATTAACTTGGAAATTCAAAATCAGATGATAAAAAGTTAGGATTTGCCTCGACTATAGCTCAGGGTTAGCACAACAAAATTTGCATTTATAATTTTGCATAAAAGTCTAAAATTTAACTCTCAGAGAGGAGCACTCTTACAGGCTTATAAATTGCCTATATCCATAGGTGGCCATTTATCAATATACCAAAAATACGAACTTGTTTGGTATTTTTCAAAATGGCCGTTGCTTAAAATTTTTAACGTTGCATATCTCAAAAAATAAATAACGAGACAAAAAAGTTTCCCTTTTGAATGATTAATAAAATGTTTTTTTTATCGAAGGATAACAGTGTTATTGTCAAAAAACTGAAAACATAATTTCTTGTTAATTGTGTACAGTACCCAAACTTGGTGTAAAACTAAAAAATTTTGGAATTACAATGTTTTTTAATAGTAATAATAAAATTCATTGCTTAATTTACCATGTTTTATTGTCAAAGTTCCTCATTTACCTTGTCCATTGTATCATTTTTAATGGTTGTTTTCTCTGGATAAACAGTTAGGACATTTTCTCTTGCCACCACCCCTTTACCAATCAGTTGTTTGAGATTCTTTGTATAGTGCAGCCCTGAATCTAGTGATTATTTTCTGATCACGTTTGTATTTAGTCTTAGTTTTGACTGGTTATAAATTTAATTTTAGTTTCCAACATTAGCCCTAGGCTACATTGGTATTTTCACTTTATCCCCTGAATTTATCACTTTTTACATCAGCTGATTTATACTCTTGAAACATTGTTTATTAGTTTTTTATATACATAAATCATAGGAAATGTCCGATAAAATCACATTAATTATATAATTGTACATACAATTTAATTTAAACAAATTTATTTAAAAAAAGATATTTTTTAACGCAATCACTCATTCCAGACACTTACCTCACGAAGGCTAGCCTGCGGTCCTTTATCAATAACGCTAAGAGCTGTTTCAGAGTTCAATCTCAGACCTATTGTAACAGCGTTAACTTTCTTCAAACATTTCTCTTTTACTTTCCAACAAACGGGAGGATTAAGTTTAACAGTCATCAGTGACAAGCGATGACTGATAGCTTTTTGAAATAAACGAGTAATAATTTGAGTAAACAGTAACATAGTGTGGCCTAATGTATCCAGCTGTTCTTCTAACAACGAGTTTTCTTCTGCGACTTCCTCGATGGATTTAGTATCTTGAATCCTAGACAAATAGTAAAAATAAACTTTATATGAAAGTTTTTATTTCTAAATATATACAAAAACAGAAACATATTAAAAAATAGAATCATAGTGATAAAAATAAAAGGTGCGCTAACAACAGGGTTCACAACAAGTCATGACCTTAAAAATAGTTGAAATAGCAACTAAATATTCACTAAAGATATTATTTACAACGATATCCAGGGTAATAATTTTATCATGGACAGTTTATTAATATCTCGTAAACTACTGATCCTATGAAGATGAAGACTTATCTTATATTTAATTCGCTAAAGGAATTTCTGCAGCAGGCACGTATTTCTTTACTATAGGAACGATTTTAACCCTTTGAGTACCAACGTTCGGTTATCAGGATGTTCTATTTTTCTTCTTCTTTTTTCAACAAAATTGTCCATTTGTAGTCGTAAATTGTTACTGAAGAATTGTAGATTAAAAGTGCACATTTATGCTTTAATCTATGATCTACACATCATAGCTTCATTGATTTAAAAGGTCTTTAAAAAAATTATCAGCTGTTTTGTTTTGACTGTGCATCATAATTGTTTTTGGTTGTAGACTGTAGGTGTTTCACAGGTTTAGTAATAGTGTGAGATTTAAATAATTTTGTTTAGTGAATATTATTACTGAAAATCGATTGTTCACGGATACCACTAAGTGAGAACACTATGCATGCTATGTTGGATGATGAAAATATAAATGACGAAGTGTTGTTTTTGCTTAGATTTGTTCACCATACTGAAACAAAGACTGTTGAAAATCTAAGGAATATGTTTTTTCCCCTTTTTTTCTTTCTTTCCCCCCCCCTTCTTCTTTCTTCTTTTTCCAAAGTGCGTACAGTTCTAGTTATAGTTTTTAGTAAAATGAGCAAAAAAAGTTTTTATGAACTTTAAAAACTTTTTGATGAGTATTTTTAAAATTTTTTATTAGGTGCAAATAAATTAAATATTATAATAAAGAATTTAAATATACAAAATCAAAAATAAAAATTCCGATGACCAAAATATAACTGTTTTTATAAGAAAAATATATAAAATTGTGCGAAGTCTAAAAAGGTCTGGTACTTTTCAGCAGTCATGTACAAAGGGTTGAGGTGTCAAATTAAACAGTGTTACCTGCAAATTTGGCCGAAAACTATTAATTTTCCTTGGAAACACTTATTTTGTAATAAATTTATAATTTAAATAACATGCTTTTCATGAGTAAATAACATGTTTCAGTAAAAAAAAAAAAAATTAAAACGGTTATTCTAAACAATTTTCAGGTTAACTTACATAGTGCTTACTTTATTTGTGTGGATTCACATTATGTTTATATTGCTTATATTTGACGAAAATAAACAGTTTATACAGCTTATTGTTAATGTGTGACAATCTGATATTTAAGTTGTTAAGGAATTTCTGTCCCACTTTCTTATTATTCAAAACTGATAAAATTCTTAACTGAAAATGACTAGTCCTATTTAAACTTTGAATATGGGCGCCATTTTCAAATATGGTAACAAAATTTATAATTCCTTAAGGAAACCTCTACTTTTTATATTTTCAGATTAAATACAAAATTTAGGACTTTTTCTTCTTGTATATTTTTTTGATAAACCCAATCGTTTAGAAGTTGAAGCACTTAAAAATTAGACAATTTGAAGATTTGTGCATTTTTGGGAGGCGTTTTTCCCTACTTCCCTTTGTTTGCATCAAGTTAAAAATGTAATTAAGTATAGTCTGGGAAATGTAAATCAAATGACAAATACAACAGGATAAAAAAAAAAACCTGAAATTATAGCGCAAGTCAGGAATTAAAGAGTCAGAAAAAATGATAAATCTGGCTCAAAATATAATTTAAAACAGCTGTTTAAATAGGGTAGTGTTAGAAATTAGGATAGTTTTAGTTAGAAGATAGATAAATAAAAATAATATTAAAGTCAGAATGGAGACCAACTGTTGCAAAAGACAAAAGTATAACAATAATTATGATACAATGCTTACTTTGCACAGCCAACGTTAAAAACAAATGTACAGAGCTTTGTACACAGCTCTTGGACAAAAGGAGACGGGGTCTTTTGATCACAGGAGGAATCACTGCTCGAAGGGTGTTCAGAAGATAGCCATACTTGGCGAGTAAGAATCGAGAGAACCCAATAGCAACGAGTGAGCAAATCATTGTGTATTGGGAAAGCTTGTAATTATTTAATACTAAAAGTAGAGTAATAACAGTTGGAACCATTCTGGGTTTATATTTCATTTTGTAATTGATTAAATACAATTTTAAGATTAAGAGAGATAAGATAAAAATTGTGACAATATAAATATATATGTATTTATTGTGATTGTTTGAATAATTAAAATGAAAACGTCTCTTCTAAAACTGAACCACTAATTTTTGAGCAGAAAGAACCCAGGTTTAATAAATTGAATTTCCTAACAGTATGTCATCAATATTAACACTCCCTATTCTAAACGTTATTATTTTTATCATCTGAAGAGTGTACCTCTGAAGATGATAGCAGAGCTATCGAAATGTACATAAGGTAATAAACGCATTATAAAGTTGTGTTATTTTGTAGTTTGGGGTTTTTTTCCTTGTTCATATACAATCACCACAGTGCTCTAGTGATTTATTTAATAAACTAAACATTTTAATAAATACGTTTAAATAAACTATTTCATTATTTTTTTTTTATATATGAGGAATAAGTTCCTGAAGTTTTGGAACGATTTTAGGAAACACCCTGTCATAGCAAGTGATTAGCTGATTTTCATTTTTTGAAATTGTCATTACCCTTTAATTATTTTATTAATACAAAATTTTAACTTTCATCTGTATTAAGGAACAGTAATAAAAGCCTCAATAAAAATCCCTGCGGAACTCTACACATCACTATTTTCAACTAGGAAATTCCTCACCATAACAACCCAGATTATAATAATGGAGTTGGGAAAACCATTATTCCAAGGAATGATTCAGGTATGTTTCTTTTCACAGCACTTGATTCTTTTTCCATATTATATTTGAAAACAAATTTTCACAAATCATCCTATCTGAAATGATCTATTTGGTGATCACATATTCCATATAAATGCTCGCCACATTCATTTACTTTTGAAGTGATTCTATGATGCATAGTTTGTTGTGAAGAGAGAAAGCCTTGTGTTTATATTTTTCGCTTTCAGCGTGCTTACTCAACAACACCAAAACACACAAAAGAAAACAATATGTAAAAGTTTGAAAAACACAAATTAAATAACAGTGAGGGATACAATCACACGCATGCACACTCCTCCACAAAGAGAAGGAGAGTCAATGGGGTGAGTCATACCTAACCTAATCCATAGAGGGAGCCCCACACTCACAACTTTTCACTTAATCAGCAATTTTTACTGTTTTTTAAGGGTGTCCAGATTAAGCGAAGTCTGACGAAGGTTCTACGATATAATTATGCCCAGCATATTTTGTTTGTTTGATGACCGCAATGATTATAGATAACAGCTCTGATTCTTTTTTTATAATTTTAAAGAAAACCCTCGCTCAACAATTAAAAGCAAACAAACCATCACCATAGGCTATTCAACAGCAGAAGTATATTGTTAGATTTTCAAATATAAATGAAGATAAGCCAATGAACATGTATGTTTATAGTGGAATTTTGAAATGAGTATAGATAGTGGAGAACAAGCACATTAAGATAAAACAGCTAATGAGAATAAAAAACAAAGAAAGAGTGGGTTATTTCACTTAATTAATCTGACAGGTTAGGTGTAATTAGGGTATGCTTTATATTTTAGAATTGTAAATGTAAAAGATAACTTGTGTGAGTAAAGACTTTAAAAAGAAATGTTTTAATCAAAAACATAAAAGATAAACTTTAACAAAAGACTAATTGAGCTTAGTAAAGGTGTGTTAAAATATTCAAAGTCATTACAGACCGTAACTGACAGTGAGAAATGTTGATAGAGAATCATTTAAGTTAGTTTCTATAATAAAGTGTGACCATAGATGAGATATAAACTACACAAATCATTAGCTCTGTGTAGTGTTGTTTTTTAGCTAGTTGGATACATCTGTAGATGAACAGAAATGTGTTGGGACTTTTTGTAATTATTAAAAAGTAAAAGTTAGTCTTCTAAAGAGAGCTGAACCTGACAATAATTTTGGATCAATATAAGAATAAATTCAAAGCAGACTCAATTCAAAATATAGAGCATAAGCCTAAAAGTCAATGTGCAGCAAGTCAATACTTCGCCGAAAATAATTTGACGATAAATTCTAATAAGACAAAGTACATGTTTTTTAACTTGATACATAGTCTAAATCAGACACCAAGTGTTATGGTGGTGATAGTGTACTTGAAGAGGTCAAAAGTGCAAAGTTTTTAGGCTATTGTATTGACAATAAGTTGACTTGAGTTGATCTCATATCATATATTTGAGCAAAAATTAGTAAAGGAATATTTATACTAAGAAATTTGAAATTATACTGCTATGAAATTTGAAATCCTACTATTTTATTAACTATGGTCTTGTATATCTATATCTGAACTGTGGAATTCTTCTTTGGGGAGATTCGTCAGTTCAAAATATGCATAGGGCTTTTGTCTTGGGGGAAAAAAAAGCTATAAGGGTTATGACAGGTCTAAAGAAGACTTAGTCATGTAGGGTTGCGTTTAAAGATCTTTGAGTTCTTACACTTCAAGTATATATATAAACTTGAAGTGATACTTTACTAAAAATTCAAATGTGATCATATCCAAAATAAAGATACACACAGTTATAGTACCAGGCAAGCTAATAATTCAAGGATAAAAATTTTTATCCTTGAATATGGAGTTTCAACAAGTAATATCTGCTGTTATATTAAAATTAAGCTAATAATTATTGTGCTGGACAACCCAGACTGAATCTATACAGCAAACTTCCTTACCAAGCTCCCACAGATCATTAAAAACTTTAATAAAGGTAAAGCAGGATATTTTACCTTTTAAAAACAGCCTTAGACAGCTACTGTTGTCTAGATTTTTCTACTCTGTGTACTTTAGCCGGCCTTGTGATCATGGATGTGTTCTCCAATTTGAATACGAATTAAACACATTGTTTGGGGTTTATGATTATTTTATATTGTTTGAATTATTTGTTATGTTGTTAAATTGTTCAAATTTTGAAGCTGTCTCACTTGTGTATTTAAAATTGTTGTATGTTGTAGCATTTTTTAATATCTATTCTATTTAAATCATAATCAATTCTTATGAATTATTGTACAATTTCAATTTTAATTAAATTTTAAATTTTTAATTATTGTCCCCCCCCCTTTAATAGTTGATTTCTTGGATTTGTTCAAATTTTATTGTGTTTGTGTATTTTTAATGTTAAGTTATATTGGACGTAGCTTATGCATATGTATGTCTTTTGGCTGGAACGAATAAATAAATATACAAATAGAAAGTACCAAAACATTTTTTGGAACAGAAAGTGTAATGGATTACTATTCTTATCTTTTTTAAATGATCAAACAATATTGACTTGTCTTACCTGATTACATGATCAAATTGTCTCAGGAAAGGCATTGGAGTCATGAAAAGTGCATGGAAACTGTTCATATGAGGGTTATCTAGACATTGGATAGCAAGATCTGCTTCTTGTTTTACCTGTAAAAAGTTAAAATTTATAAATTAAATGTTTAATTGTAATTTACAGCTGTGTTTATAATATAAAAACAAATTGTAATATTTATAGAAAGAACGTTCTTTAAATAACAATTTATTTTTTTTGTAATAGTATCTAGTTAGCGTAAACTTCGGCAATGCAGAATCCATTTTACTTTGGATTAGTGTTATTATTTAATATATTGTAACACTACAATATATAAAACTATGTAATGTTTTAGTATAGTAGAAATCATCTGATAATTGCCGATTGTGATATCAGTAACCAGTAGATAATTCTGGTTGGGATCAAGAAATAGTAGCGGTTCATCTGCAGTTACATCAGCTTATCAGAGAAATATTGGACTTTGGATTGACAATTTAATATGGAACAAGATGTGTGATATTCAAAGCAAGATATATTAATCACATAATAGATTATTTCTATATAAAATGGTCAGGAACGTGTGTCTAACTATAAGAATATTTTAGGTTTAAAAAGTCAAATGATAGAAGGAATAACATGATCCATCTGGCAACCCTTTTTGAATCATAGAAAAAATATCTGACAACACTGTTCCCTTTGTATTGTTTCTGTCAACTAGGGTGGAAAAAGCTTCTAGAACATTCCAAATCTAAATGATGCCATCGTTGATAGAAATATAAAAATTTATGCCTTGAAGAGAGGCAAGGTAAAAGAAACTTCTCGATAAAATTCCAACTGACACAGTTTGTATGAGTTAAGTCAGGTTAGGAGACGATTATTTTGAAATCTTAGGATAATAATAAAAGTAAGAGAATATCCAAATGCAGTATTCAATTTAAAATAACTTCAAACTTGGAGAGTTAAATTATATTAAAGTGATAAATTCAGTGAATGTATGTTTGCAAATGCTAAGTTTACAATTAACATTCTTGCAAATTAAAAATATAATAAAACTTTTTTTTTTTTTTTTTAATTTTGTAACTTCTACTTTTTTTACAAAATAAAAAATTGTGTTTTATTATCTTTAAACATGGAATTCCACCAAGAACCTTCGGTCTGAACAGTAATGAAAATTAATTAAAAATATATTAGAGGAACTATTTAATTCAAGTTTAGAGGCATTAATTAAAAGTATAGACTTTTAGAAAAAAATTATTAGCTATTTTAAAATAAAAAGAGACAAGATGAACATTTTAATTTGGATGAAATTTTCAAACTATTTTCTGAACATTTTGATTTGATTTAATTTTAGGACTATGTAATGAACATTTCAATTTGGTTTTATTTCATGAACCATTAAGATTAAGTATTATGTTGTTGTTCTACATTTTATATTAAATATATGCATTTCAGACATCATGGACTGTGTTTTAATTATAGTAGTATATCCTCCCAAAGAATTCACACCCCAGGATTACCTTTATTTAAAAAAAGAGTACATGTGCTCAATCACAAGTTGGCACCTTATATTTGAATTTATAGTTCGAGTACTGATGTACAATAGTAAAATATAGTATAAAGTAAGTTCACTATGGTAGAAAAGGAAGGTTGCCTCTACATATTTATTGCAATAACAGAAAATAATTGAATAAAATACTTTACATAATTATTGATATGAAACAAATAATTCAACATGGCCATTTCGACAGCAAAATTAGACGATTTGCTTGATTATAAATGTGTATGTTAGCCTATTAAGTTATGTTTAAATTTTGTATGGATAGGAGACACAGGCTTACCTTGGTTATTAACTAGTAGTACACAAATAGGACAATAGAATAAAACACTAAAGTTCTGAAATACTCCACGCTGTTCACTTTCTCAATCAGTAGAGAGTATAAAAAGAATAATTGTTTTAGTTGCAGAGGATGAATGTTTTATTATTGTTATTATTCCATTTTTTTAACCCTGGAACTGACTGTCAACAATGCATTATTGCATACTTACATTTCTCTAATGGTTATTAACAATGTCAACAATGTAGGATCACTTTTTTACAATTCAACATTTAACCTGCTAAAAATCATCCTATCGCAATAATATAATGAAAATGAAACATATTATAGGTGTATTGAAATGTATAATAAATTTCCAAGTAATTTGAGGAATATTGAAAGCCCAAACAAATTTAGGAAGACAGTTAAATTTCCTTTGGAAAATTATTTTTATTCAGTTGAAGAATTTATGTACTGAATTAGTCAAATAACTTGAGATAGATCGGAATTGTATTTCTGAACTATTTAAATTTTAGTACACCATTTTCAATTTGTTATTTATGTTTGAAATGTGTTATAATATTTGTGTTAATTACATTTATAATAATATCCATCTGGCATTGGATTTTTTTTGGTCCTGTATATGCTGTTTGCGGAAAATTAATAAATATAAATACCATTGTAAAGCTCATGATCCGTAATTACTAATAACCAAAAGTTCATAAATTGTAATTAAAATAATTTAATAAATCTCTGTTACTGTATTTCGTTGCTAGCGAGCAGAATTACATTATATTTGTCTATTTATCACAAATCTATATTTCGAACACTACTCCAAACATACTATTTTATAGCAGTTTTCCTTCTCTTTCGAATGGTGCCTTCTAAATTAATTATCATCACTCTCATAGTTAGTGAGATACAGACATTTTAAAATATCATGACAAAATGAACTGCACCAGTGTCTTTTGCAACAATTGCATTTTATGTAAAAATTTCAATTAGTAATATTTCAATTTTTTGACGATTTATATATACAGGGTGTCCCGTAACTCTCTGGACACATGTATATAGCGTTATTGCTTGGGTCAAGACAAACACATTTCACCATAGGAACATGGGTCTGCGGTGCCTAGTTTTCCATCTATCTGTCTGTATGTGTTTTTTACAAAACAATTCCTTACTCCTAAACGGTTTGAGGTACAACGTTGAGATTTTGCACAAATGTTTATCTTATTAAGACCTATCTTCGTTTAAAATTATACTAAAATATCGTCAACCGTTTCAAGATGGCGGCCATTTAAAATATTTGATGCCAAATTCCACGAAAACCGTTGACTTTACAAAAAATTGCAAGAAATGAAAAAGTTAGTAAATTTTATGTAGTTTTCAATAATACATTATTTGTTAAGATCGGATAAAAAACAACAGAGAAATTAGCTCTTTTCGTAAAGCATGACTACTTTTCTCCGTTTAAACAATGCTAATACTCCTTTTACACTGTCTAAATAATCTATTGCTAAGTAACATTAATTTTTCTTTAAATAAATAAAAACCAACATTGATAATGTAAACTTTTTTTTACTTATTAAATACAATTGGACAATACCTTATGGTCCTTCTTTATTTACAATGAGGCCTCCTTTACTTACAATAACTGTTCAAAATTACGACCGTCAACCCGGTTGCATAATCTAAACCGATCAATCATGGATCGTTGAACACGTCCAAAAACTTGGTAATCTTCTTTTATTATGGCGGCTGCTTCAACAACTCGAGCTACCAAGTCCATCTCACTCTCTACAGGTGAGCTATAAACCAATTGTTTCATTGTGCCCCAAAGGAAGAAGTCTAGAGGAGTGAGATCGGGCGATCGAGCGGGCCACGGTGTCGGCCCTCCACTCTCAATCCAACTGTTTGGAAAAGTGATATTCAAGTAATCACGGACTATATTGCCATAGTGGGCTGGGGCTCCGTCGTGTTGGAACCACATATTTTCTCGGACAAGAAGAGGAACATCTTCCATTAACTCCGGAAGAATATCTCTAAGGAACACTAAGTAGGTTGGTGAGTTCAGCCGATTTGACGTATGACGGATGATTGTAAAGTTATTTAGACAGTGTAAAAGGAGTATTAGCATTGTTTAAACGGAGAAAAGTGGTCGTGCTTTACGAAAAGAGCTAATTTCTCTGTTGTTTATTATCCGATCTTAACAAGTAATGTATTATTGAAAACTACATAAAATTTACTAACTTTTTCATTTCTTGCAATTTTTTTGTAAAGTCAACGGTTTTCGTGGAATTTGGCATCAAAAATTTTAAATGCCGCCATCTTGAAACGGTTGACGATATTTTAGTATAATTTTAAACGAAGATAGGTCTTAATAAGTTAAACATTTGTGCAAAATCTCAACGTTGTACCTCAAACCGTTTAGGAGTAAGGAATTGTTTTGTATAAAACACATACAGACAGATAGACGGAAAACTAGGCACCGCAGACCCATGTTCCTATGGTGAAATGTGTTTGTCTTGACCCAAGCAATAACGCTATATACATGTGTCCAGAGAGTTACGGGACACCCTGTATATATATATATATATATCAATGAAAGATGAAGTTTAGAGCTTTCGTTTGGTGTATTGGGCATCTCTGTGGTGTAACTATTTTATTTGTAGTGTACCTATAAAATCGGGTTTCCCAGACAGAATCTTGTTTGTTTTTGTTATTATCTGAGATAGTCATTTTATACGCAAGCATTCCTGTCACTCAGCCTAGTTAATTGAATTTCAGGTTATGTTTTGTACATTTATTATTTTTTAATTTATAATTATTTATTATGTTTAGTTGATACAGATTTATTTTCACAAGTATATTCTACAACTATAGTAAGTGTTTGTAGGTTTAAAAAAAATTTCGGCAATTTTAGAATTTGTTGATGATTTTTTGTTCAAATTTTTGTGATGCAAAATACAATCTTTCTCATTCTCTAACTAACTGACTCCAAAATATATGATTCTAGCAAATTTATAAATTCACGGTTCAACCTATGGACTTTTCTGTAAATAATGGTATATTACAAGTTGGGTTTGAAATAAAATAATTATTTTTTGTGAATTTTTTAAAATAGGACTAACTTTTGAGCTATTTATTACTTTTTCAATTTAAAATTTTTGAAATTATTATATTATTATGTCTTTTTTTTGTATATCTTGAAAAAATTACAATTTTTTGTATGGTATGTGTTGTACATGTGTTTTTGTGTGAACTTTTGGCTTCGGTTACTGTACTTTTTTGATTCCTGACACTTAACTCCTTTTTTATTACATAGATAAATGTTATGTTGCACCTCTATGATGAGAGTCAGTAAAGCTTTTGTGAAATATATAATTTTGACCCTGGCTTACCATAAAAATATGATATTCATGTAGTTTCGAAATCTGATAATGTAGCGAGTGAAGACTTTTTAATAATGCATACCTACAAGGCCCATTATGACCTAGCCGACATCAAGAAAGTATTAATATAGACAATTACAAGATTCAGAAAACTGTGTAACAAGGAACAAACTTAACCTAATGGATAAGACTCCTCGATCTAGCAATAGAATTTAATATTTCTTACATGACCCAAGAAATATTCTTATTCATCTTTTGACGATTACATTTAGATGATCTGCTTGTATTACATTGTAATGTAGGACTGGGTAAAGTACCACTGATAAATTTCCTTGTTGATTAATGGCAAAAAAACCTATCGGTCATCATCATTTCATGAAATGAAAAATGTGTTTTATAATTAAATTGGCTCTAATGAGTACATGTGACATATTATCCTAACCTTACCTGTAAGTAAGTAAGCTTTGACACTTGTGCAGTCAAATTACAGTATCCTGTAACATCGACAAATACTACATCAAAATACTGATTAAACATTTCTAAACTAGGCGTTGTATTTTCTTTCGTAGTTAACAGAGAGATGCCATCTTTGGTCCAATCGGTTTGACCTGAAAGAAAATATATCGATTTATATAGCATTTGAAAATGATAGGCTTGTAAACAGAGTTAGGTTAGAAAATTCTATATATTTTATATATAGAATATTCTATATATATAAATGAGGAAATAATAGTCAATGTAAATAATAATTAAAAGACCACTGAATTTAAGCATGGGACATCTCCAACCAATAATAATCTGTAGTTGGTAATTATTGTAATGATTATTAAGTAGTATAAATGGTTAAATTAGGAAATAAAAAGATAATTGTTTAAAAAAAATAACTTTAGAATTTTTTAAAATGGTAAAAGGAGTTTTATAATGATGAATAAAAAAGTGAATTTAAATGAATGTATTGTAAGCGGTAAAGATGGCTTTCGTGTGAAACAAAGATTTAACATAACATGGTATGCTATAAAAGGACATGATCCTGATCCTCTATTGTGATTGCTTTGGGATGTAAAAATTCAAACAATTTAAGAGAGCGGGAGTTGCATAATTCGAACGAAAAAAGCAACTCTGCCTAAAAAACAGAATTTGTAGTCACTCTTCGAGAAGACGGCAATGTCGTCAGACACGTAAGCCTGTTGTCCTCAAAGCGAGGTTTTATTTTGGAAGTTAAAAGAAGAAGTGAGTGTGATATAATTGTACAAAATAAAGGTATTTTATGAACCTATAAAGGTAAAGAGTTATGTAATTAAAAATATGGACAAAATAAAATTGTAAGTTATCTAATCACTAAAATAACCAGACTTTATAGACATGACAATAAACGATTAATAGTTTTTAAGGTGTATAGATATTAAAATTAAGATTTGTGTTTCAGATATAAATTAAAGTTTCAATATTAATAACACTGAATTCCATTAATGTTTAATAAGATTTTATGTACTTGAAAAATTTTAAGATGAGTTTCTAAAATTTACCAAAGAGCACCTTTTCAGCTGAACACGTTTTGAGGCTGGGAAGTAAGGCAAGAACCTTTTAAGCAAAATTAATAATAATAAATTAATAAGTAACTTGTTAAGTAGATGCTTAACATACAAAGTGTGGTGTTTCAACACATTTTGAATTGTCGCACCAGGAAATGGACACCAGGTGCATCATTTGCCTTGCGCAAGGAGACAGTCCTTGCGTGCATAGTGTGTGGCAGGCAGCGAAACAGAACAGTCGCAGTGACTAATCGGGTGATTGTTTAAAGTTTCGCACCTATATTAACTTGAACAATGCTCGGCAAAGACCATTTGGACGGGTCTAAATACCCCTAGGATATGGATAGTTAAATGCTCGCTAATTTAACCATAATTGTATCAGAGATAGTTATGATGGACAACGGTTACGCTATCTTTGAACCAGACCATGTTTCTCCTTCAAGAATTGTTAATACGTAAATAACCATTTGTCTATAATATTAGATATAATAATTAATTATTTAACTCATTATAAGCTGGCTTAGTGTACCTGGAGTGTTAATTGCCATAAAGGCTAATTAATTTAAGAGCCCACACGCATTCCAATACCTCCAATATTCGCCCCTATGTAAATTGTAGTTTATACTAAAAATTGTTAGTTTTAATTATTAACCATATCTTCCTAAATGTTACCATTACATTGCAAAAGTGACACCCAACGTAAGTAAGGTACACATGGTACGCTTACAAAATGATGCCCAACGCGTCTACTCACAACTATTACATGAAGTTAAACACATACCAACACAATAAAATTTCACCTCAAGACTTGTAAATACAAACTTACTGTTTATTAATGAAAAAGCACTTAAAATGTAAAAACATAATTACCCTAGAAAATCGCAAACTAACCTGATATAGGAATCCAAAAATTGTCATAATTATTTGTGGGCACAAAGGGAAAATGTTTAGTAACAATTAAAGTAAAACTATTAATGCACTTTGTAAGAGATGGGAAGGAGGTTATATGTGTAATGGCGGCCATGATGGATTTGAATTGATGTATATAGATATAGACAAAGAACAGCTGGTAGTAACAAGATTGGTTGATATAGTTTGGCTATATAAATTAACATTGTAAAAACATAATTTAAGGGGAATTAATAAACAAAATAATAAATTAATATGTTTAGCTATAGATTTAAATTATGTATAGTGTTAAATATGGGGAAAAAAATGATAGAGAAATAGGTAAATACTCTTCTGTTCTGATTGTGGATTAAAAGAAAAATGTGTAATTTTGGTTACATTATTCAATTCGACAGGTATAAAGGTTTTCAAAAAACCCAAGCGACACATATTTTTGAATGACGCAGGACTTTTAAAATGATCAGCGAGACAGAATAACGCTAAATCTGCGATGTTAAAAAAAAATTGCTTTTTTTTTTCAAAATCAATAATATAAACATACCACAGTTTGTAAAGAAGAGATAATAGTTAAATTTCATCAACCGTTGAAAAATTAATAAAAATAAAATAATGCATTAATCTATTACCAAATAGTAAAAGGATAGTGTTGAAAATAATAAACTTACGTTGAACATTAATTAAATCAGTTTAAATAATAAAAAATTGGACAGAAATTTTTAGATCATAAGAAATTGTAGTTATAAGTAAATAATTATCAACAAATTAGAATAACCCAAGATAAATAAAACAAATCGTAATTTAAAGAGAATAAATAATATTGTATTGTAAATCTTTGTATATCGATTTGTTTATCTAATTTGATTTTCAGAGATTATATTGAAGATTTTTTGACATCACAATGTGGGGACAAATAATAAGAAAATTAAAATCTCTTTAAAATTATCATTATACTGGATATGAGAAAGCTATCGGCAAGATGGATGCTCAGAAAAAATAGAATCGTGCCATCATTTCGAAGCTATAGACATCTTCAAGTGTATTCTAAATGAATTTTTCAGATGTGATGTAACTGTTGAGGAAACAGGTTCATTCCATAAAAAAATGTGCAATCAAAGTAGTTGATTGCTCATGGCAAAAATGCTCTTAAGGATGTAAAATTGGTTCCATTGGGTGGTAAGGTCATACAATTTTCTGAAATTCGCATGACGTAATCTTCATTAATTACATGGAAAAGGAATAATGATCACAGGATAGTATTATGCCTTTTATTTGATCAACTTTACAGTGAATTGATGGTAAAGCGATGAAAGTAAAGAACACAAATAAGATCACAAAAATGCACCAGCTTACATTTTAATGGTTAAAATTGTCGAATTGTGTTATGAACTGCTCCATATTTTACCCTTTGTGACTTCTATAAAAATTGAAGAAATAGTTTGGTGGAAAAATATTTGCATCAAACGAAGTGGCCGTCGTTGATACAAATGCCAAGTTTGCAGAATTTGAAAAATCATATTTTTTTGAAGGCTTAAAGGAGTTGGAAAATCATTGGACAGAGTGTATCAAACAAAGTAAATCTAATTTTAGTATGAAAAACAATTATTTCGTTTTGAAGTCGTTGAGTTGTCAAACACCCCTTATAGATAACATGATTTTTATTTTGTTTAAGCAATTACTGACGATTAAATTAAAAATTTAAAAAAGACACACATGTTGACAGACAAATCAAAGTAAAACTTCTTTCATTTTTAAGTCAATACAAATGCCGTTGAAAAACTAGGTTAAAGTCTAGGAAATAATGTAAATTTAAAAAGGTACATTTAATGATATTTCATCATGTTAGGTCTAGGTACAGCGTTGGAATGTTGTCTCAAAATCTTTCCACATGATATTTTTTATAAAGACAGTAGGCTAACCAAGAAAAGTGCATATAGCAAACAATATAAGGGACATTGAAGCGTGCAAAGGAACATCTGCAGAATATTATGTGTAATCATCAGGGATTTGATATTGGAAACAAAATGAACATACAGTAAACTATTCCATGTGGTTAAAACCAGACCGCAAAAAATGGTTTAGAAGTTCTAAGGATCATTTCTCATTATATTGTTTACACTGATGACCGACGGTACTTGATAGAATTCCATTTTAACAAATAAAACACACTATTTCTTTTGTAAAATTCTATAATTTATTTGGTCTAGCCGACCATGGTTTCGCCAGTTACGGCATTGACGAGGCTCTTACAAGTCTTGTAAGAGCCTCGTCAATGCCGTAACTGGCGAAACCATGGTCGGCTAGACCAAATAAATTATAGAATTTTACAAAAGAAATAGTGTGTTTTATTTGTTCATTTCTCATTCTAGAATCATCTTTCAAAAAATTTATATAACGACATTACAATCTCTGTACGTATATGAAATATTAGTTTATTTATAAAAATAAAAATAATAGTATGTTCAAATCATGATCACTTTACAACAAATAAATACAAATTAATTTGTCCTAGACGGAGATACTATATACAGTATATAGTCCTAGACCAGTTTGTACTATATACAGAAAAATCACTAAAGAGATTTAAAATTTATCTGAAGGAGAATTTTTTAAAAAAGCAGGTTTTCTGTTAAGGAAAACTTACTATTCAGTATTAAATATTAACAACATTAATCCAACCTGAAACACATGTTTATAAAATAAAACAAATCAAATTGTTCAACAATTACTTCTAAAATTTCACCAAATCAAATAAACATTCATGTCCCTTTTTATTTTTGAATAGCTAACACAAATTTCCCAAAAGTCAATACATCGCAAAAATTCTTTTAATTAATGTCTTTAAATCCAAACTTAAATTCATATAGTTCCTATACTAAATTTTTCATTTGCAAGAATATAATTAATTGTAAACTTAGCGTGTGCTAAATCAAACACATGTTCACTGAATTTATCACTTTAAATACAATTTAATGCTCAGAGTTTGAGGTTATTTTAATTTAAATACTGGACTTGGATATTCTCTTAGAATTATAATTTATTATCCAATGATTTCAAAATAATTGTCTCGCAACCATGCGATAACCTGTCTTAACTTAGACAGACCGCATTGGTTGAAGTTTTCCGAAAAGTCTCTTTTGCCTCGAGTCTTTACAAGGCGCAAATTTCCTACTTTATTTTATCAACAACGGAATCTTCTACGTATTTACCTTAGTCTACAGAAACAATATAATGGGTTTAATCTGAACAGTATTGTCAAATGGATCATATTATTCGTTTTATCATTTAAGCTCTTAAACATAAAACGTTCTTATAATTAAGACACACTTTCCTGACAATTTTATATAAAAATAAACTATTATGTGATTTATATATCTCATTTTGAATATCATACATGTTGTACTGTATTAAGTCATCAATCTAAAGTCCATTATTAAGCTGATGTAACGGCAGATGAACCGCTAACATTGCTCGATCGCAACTGGGATTATCACTACTGGTTACGATGTCACTGGAATTATCAGACAATTTCTACTATACTTTAACTTTGACTTTGAAAATGATAAACGTAAAAATATGAAATATTATAATGAAGAAAGGTTAGGTTATCATATCAGGAAAGGACCAAGACCTTTGGGTCATTGACAAAAGGACAGATAAATCCTAAACACAACCTTGTCAAAAAGACTCTAAAATTCACATAACTTATTCTGGCGGAAATACAACATCTTACCATACTTGGGAGTATAATAACCCCTTGTGGTTGATGTCCTAAAGGGTCAGACCACACAAAAGAAACAATGCAAATTTAATAAGTTACATTTACGTTGTTTATACTGTTAAACAATGAAAAATATCTAACTTCCGTTAACAACTACACATCAAGTTGTAAATACTTACTTAGTGTAAGCCAGACATTTCTTACGATTTGATAACTGCTCATGAATGTGTTCAATCTGCGAGATCGGAATAAATATATGACTAGCATACTCGCTATGTAACCACTGAAACTGCCATAGCCCTGAAACATAAATACATAATAATAATTTCAAAAACATATACTGTCGTACATTATAAGCTAAATTTAGTAGTCTTATATTTAATTTGCTAAGGAATTTTTGCGCCAGGAGCGAATTTCTATACTATAGGCTCATTTTTAATTATTGAGGTGTTATATTAAACAGTGTTACCTGCAATATACGGAACATGATCGTTCCAATATTTAATTCCGTTTTGGGAGGTTTCCGTTTTATAGACGTTCTTAATTTATTTTTGAATACTGTACATATTGTATAGCCTAGCTTCCTGTATTTGTTTTGTCACAAGAACAAGAAGAAGGAAATATGTACATACTGTAGTTAAAATAAACTTAATACAGTACGTGAAAACTAGATTTATTTTTTAAATCAACTTACATGTAATCCATTCTCTTTTCTAGTTTCTTTGTCCAAACATTTCTTTTAAAGTACACTGTCACGATGTTTTAACAACAGACCGCTGATTGATCTCTTTGGCGTCCTGGATTAGTTTCATAAGTTTCAGTACATTTTTAAGAGCCGCAAATTTCTGAAGGTCATTCACGCAAGTTAGCGCTTCTCCAAAAGTGTGAATTTTCAATTCCCTTTCATTTTCGTCGTCATCGTCCGTTTCTTCTGTCACTTCCTTTGCTCTATTTTCGAGAGCAATATTGGACACACTTTTGATGTCTTCTGATGTCAAAAGTTCGTCGTTAAAATTTACGATGACTTTAGGTTGAACAAGTAGCATTCCTTGTACACAGAGATCGGAAATGTCCCTTAAATTATCCACTTCAATGTCAGAATTAGCCAGTGATACTTGAGCAGGGAAAACAGCTTAAAAAAAACACTTTTTCACAGTTTCTGGAGGAACTCTTTTTGTGGCCTGGTGTATCCAGTTAACCACATCAAGAATATTAACTTGCTTAACCTTTTCTCTGCGTATTAAAATCCACGCATGTCCCTATAAATTGCAATTATGAATGAAAAATGTTTTTTTTTCATTAAGGCTTTTTTTATTTAAATATTTCTTTATTAGTGTATGTTACACTAATATATACTTTTAATTTTTAAATAAATGTATTTTTACATATGTAAAACATGATTTAAGCCCTAAAAACATAGAAAATGTTCTTTTTTAAAAATAAGTTTACATGCCTTGTAAATAAAAAAAACTCATTAAATTGTACTTACTTTAAAGAAAAATGGAAATACTATAAGTCTATAACACTTTAATTTTAAAACAAGCATATATTTATAATAATTGTGTAATAACTTACTCATTTTGTAAGAAGCGATGGTAGCACTATTTTTACTGATGTCAGAAACAACTGTGGTAATTCACACTTCACTGTCACAGTATTACACTTTCACTTTTTGAGTACACTTACATATTTTTTTATAAACCTTTAGAGTGTGATATGTTTCAAAACATGGAATTATACACAATGGAGGGTTATCTGGACAGGTCTTACAGTAGTAGGTTGTTTGCTTCCTCTTACATGCATTTTGGCCCTTTCCTTTTTTGTTGCAGTTTGAAGGCAAAATACTACATACTGCACAATTAGGTTTATGCAGTTTATCTTCAAACTGGCTTATAAAATGCATTTTCCAGATAGCCTATCACATAGGGGATTACTGTGTATTCTTCCACAACGAACCTTAGTACGTGATCTTTCCCAATTTGTTAACAATCCATTGATGACCTTTTCACGATATTTCCTATGAGTTAGGGGTTTGACATCATTCTGCATGTTGAATGCTATACAACCATTTATCAAGGCTGCCTCTATTACAAAATGCCAGATAGTTTGGTACCATTTCATGGATTTGTGACTATAAGGATAAGTTGAACAGAATTTATCAAACAAATCAACCCCACCCATGTACTTATTGTATAAAATTTGTACATTAGGCTTTGTTACACTTCTTTGAACTTAAATTTATATTTGTTGCTCCGGTATTTCCAATAGAAGAGAGCATGTTCACTTTTCCTGTATCCTGCCAGGAACATGGAGGCATACTTTTAGTTTTTGTTACCCATACTGTGGGCATATCACCCTTCTTTTTCTTTGTTTTTTATTTCTGTGGGGAGATTTTTCCGGTTTGCTCTAACTGTACCGCAAGCCCCTAAACCCATATTTTTCAAATCATTATACAGATTTACACTACTATAAAAATTATCCATATAAACAGTTTGGTGACTGAACTCAAAATCTCTTAGTAGCTCTTTCACAACCCGTGCACCAAGTCCTTCATCTTGAATCCCTTCTTCCTTGCCTGTATATACTTTAAACTTTAATAAAAATCCATTGCTGTCACACAGGGACCACACCTTTATGCCCCATTTGGATGATGGTTTAGAGGGCAGATATTGTTTAAAAGAGAGCCTCCCTTTAAATTTAATCATAGATTCATCTATTGACAGTGATTCTCCAGGGCTGTAGCTCTCTAAATATGTTTTGGATGTAAGATCAAGGAGAGGTCTGATTTTAAATAATGGATCGTAATCTGGTTGTCCTTTAGGTTGCTGCTCTGAGTTATCATTGAAGTGAATAAATACTTTTATCAGTTGGTATTGATCTCTAGTGAATATCTGTGAAAATCCTGAAGTTTTTGTCAGCCAAAAACTGTCCTGAAAATATGACTCTTCAGTTGGTTTTGGAACAAGCCCCATACCAATCTGTGTCGCCAAGAATGCCCTAACATGATTTTCGGTTATTTCTTCTACTTTATGAAGCCTAGAACGTTTAGACACATCATAAGTAAAGTCTACGGATTGTAAGGAATAGATGTTTGTTTGTTTAGCAACAAGATCAAACACAGTCTCAGGGAAAAATTTAAAAACTTGTATTTCAGACAATTTTTCATTGAAATTAATTTTACTTTTTTCTGCACAATTTGGAATATTGTCTAATTGAATATTATCTGGTCCAAGAGAAACTTCTACTTCTTCCCAAATAATTTCACTACTATTGTTCTGAGTGGAGGTGCTAGGTGTGTTCCTACATGGGTCAATCGTAATATCATAGTCAGAATCACTTATTAAGTCGGTTTCAGTCAAATCAAAATCAGAATCGAGTCCTCATTATTTCTATTTAAGTACTGTTCAATATCATCTTCATTAAAAAAATTAGCCATTATACAAAAACAAACATAAGTAGAAAAAAAAACAATAACAAAATTCTAGCCTAGCTAACACTCCTAAATTACACTTCTTGAATTAAGAAAAATGTTCATAAATTTTGCTTCTAGTATAGAATATCGTAATAATAAATTTGTTATTTTGAATACTTAAAAATGTTATAGAATAAAGCTCCTCTGTTTTAGGCAGGTTTTACTGTATATCCAATGAGTCTATAACAGAAGTTGGCTGTTTAGACATTGTGATATTATATGTTATGGCATTTAATTTAGAGTTTGTAGACTACAAGAAACGACGGAATCAAGTGGCCTATTGCGTAGTTGTTTACAAATCTCGCATGTTGTTATAATGTCATGTATGTTTAGTTATTGTGTTTTTTTTGGTTATTTACTGTGTTAAATAGTTATTTTTAGTGTCCTTATTGACAAATTGTGTAGTGTGTTCCAGTTTTAAGTGTATGTAACAATATAAAATCTTTGTGGAAATGGATAGAGAATACAGCTTCAAGTGAAATTGACAGACAGCTTGAAGTTGATCTACCTGACGATAATGTTTCACTTGCTTCCGAACGATCTGATTTATTTAGTGAAGATAGTGATAGTGATCCTTCTTATTATTTATAAAATGATTCCATTAAACGTAATAGGCCTTTTTTTACACACCGAGACCTAGACCCTGCTTACATAACCTTCCATCCACTTTAACCAGGCCTAAACACTCACCTATAATCTAATAAATAATATAGACAATTTGTTTAGTACTATAAATAAATGGAAAAGGTTTGATCATATGAGGCTGGTCCCATACTTTTAGAACATTCTATATA
The DNA here is from genome assembly GCA_963513935.1 of Aphrophora alni. Taxonomy (NCBI): domain Eukaryota; kingdom Metazoa; phylum Arthropoda; class Insecta; order Hemiptera; family Aphrophoridae; genus Aphrophora; species Aphrophora alni. Next base: position 172,192,204 of record OY740765.1, on the reverse strand, counting down.
TAATACAGTATGAGTTTATATATCATTTCAATAAGGAAGATGACAATAAATTTTATTTTAATTCAAAATATCAACAAATAGTTTTTTCCGTTACCATGGAAATAACTTTAGATGAATGTAAGATTTGGTAAAGGAAAGATCAAAATTTATTTTGCTTAAATTTTAAATTAAATATATTTCTATAAATAATCAAAATGAGTTGTTTTACTTACAGTGAAAATATTCCAGATGACACCTTTAAGCGGATTGATAGAAAATCCATTGTAAAAGTAATTTTATGTCAAGTTTTATATGCTATATCTGAATGTGTCATTTGTGATGCAAATGAGCTACATAATGAGAGAACCAATGAATTTCCTTATATTTTCTTCGAATATGGGGACTATATTTTTGTACTTGCCTCCGCAGTTTGGTTAACTGTCCATTATGAAAGTGGAATAAAAACATATATTTTGAAGTTTATAATCGAAGTAAGTGTATTTATTAAGGAAATATTGTTTACACAGTGTTTAGGGCTCTAAATTATAGTTCGTTATTAGACTTTACTCTTATAGAAACTAAAGAGATAGAAATGAGATCTATTAATTTATCTATGTATTTATTATTATAATGTTTCATTCAACTGCATTTAATTTAATTTTCGCTTTTAAATCATCTCATATTAAAGCGATTTCAATGTTCGCTTAATTTAATTTCTGTATATAAATTATTGTCATTTTTCACATTCTTATTTACATGTATTTAGGTGATTTACATTCAGAACTAAAATATTATTTGTTAATTTTATTGTTAATTAACTCTATTTTTAATTGAGTATATTAGAGCACTGTTAATGTTAATGATATTCTTTGTAGAATCAAAGTGACTAATTTGCAACTGGTCGCAATACTTTAAAATACTACGAGCGAATTATGTTTAAACAAATTTAACGCACAACTTGTCCATACATCTGTTTATCACAAAATATATATTTTTAAAATCTAACCCTTTGAGTGCCAGACTAATTTTAATGTAGTCATGAATAATGCCACATGTATTTTGGCTAGGGTTGTGCTAAAAATACCAAGGTCTAAAGACTGTAAATGTAAAAAATTCATAACTTCTCTTCTATATAAGATATTCTTATATAATGGAATATATATAATATAGATATAATTTATATAAAATTATATAATATATATTATAAATAATAATATAATATATACAGTATATATATATATATTGTTATAGGTCTGAAAATGTAGCTAATAAAATTGTCTGATTCTACTAATGATTTAATATGGGGGAGGGGGAGAAATTGTTACAGCAAAAAATATTTTTCTTGAAAATAAAAAAAAAATTACTTAAAATTTATAAGTTAAAACATTTTTAGCCAAAAACCTAGAAACAATTGATGTGTGGGAAACCTTTAATTTCAAATTCCTATAATGTTTTGTATGCATGAAAAAAAAAATCATTCCATAAGAAATTTAAAAAATAAACATATTTGTCATAACGAACCAAAAATTGCAAATTGCATGACATAGAACAACTAAATACAAAAACGTTTACTTACCATATGATCTGTATTTCATAGGAATAAGTCAGTTTTTAGTTTATAAAAATATACTATTCACAAGTTTATATATATACACACATGTTTTGTTTTTATAGAATGTAAAATGTTTAAATTTATTTGCACTTGTGATTAGCAAACACACACCATGGCATCTTTCCTTGCACTGCATACATACAGTTCTGAATCTATTTCTTCCCTGTTTGTATGTGGTACATTTTGCAGAACATACCCAGCATGTTTTTTCTTGTCTCCCAGATAGTTTTTCAATACCAGTAGTCCTACCAATATTACGGTTGTCGCCACCAGCCGCAACATCAGTGTTTTGCTGCTCAGCCATCCGTTCTTCAGTTATTTGATCAATTATACTGACAATATACCTGGACACGTCTTTCTGTTGATGTTGTACACAATTTTTTTGTAAATAACAGGAGTTGAGCACCATTCTGGAAAATAAATTAAAAGCCACTTTTTCCAATATTTGATGGTACGGCGTTCATCTAGGTAGTTGTATAACATCATGTCAAAAGTAGGCCTATTAATGCCTCCATGTGTTTATTATAGTCTAAAACTATAGCAGGTTTTTTTCAGTTATAGTTCGGCCATGCCTTTTTTTGTACACTCCAAATCTTTCACTTGAGGCTTTGCCGATAGAAGAAGAACAATCTTTCTTACTGTACCAGTACAAAAAGTTCCTTTTTTACATAGCATTTCAACAAGAGGCAAACTTGTAAAAAAAAATCAGTAAAAATATGATACCCCTTTTTTCAAGTAATTGCAGATGGAAAGAAGTTTATTTACAATGTTGTTCAGTGTATGCAAGACCATATTTTTTTATTTCATCTTTATTTTCTTCGGAAGATTTACCTTTGTCACATATTAGGCTCAGACAGTAATTTGAAACCGAGTCACAAAGTACCCATAGTTTTATGCCCCATCGGTGGTGGTGTTTGTTGAGTTAGTGCTGTTTGACTCTTGGTTCCAATAAGTGATTCATCAACAGAGAATTGCTGGTGTGGTGTGTAGAAATATTGAAATAATCTATTGCAGTGGTCTATCAGCGGCTGAAATTTTTGTGTTGCATCATATCCGGGTTCTTTTACAGTTGGGAGTTTTGAATTATCAACAATATGGAAATAATCTAGTATCGCCTGAAATCTATTTCTATTGAACATTTGTCGGAACCAAAGTTTGTCTTTGCTAGTAAAGGACAATACTTATTTTTATATTTGTGTGTTTCTATTCAGTTTTGGATGTGTGTTATCTTCACCAACATCGCTCTCAAAGTAGTCTGGACCCAACTGATTGAATTCACCTCCATCTTTTGCACACATTTGTCTGAATTGGTAAGTTTTTATTAGTAAAAGTCAGTTTGGTTAATTCCAAAATATTTTATAGTTTAACTCTGTACAGAACAAAATTAATAAAAATTCATTCAAATATACTTTAATTTCTTTTAATATATATCGCATTCGTATGAAATCAGTTTTGTGTTTGTAAAAAATTAACTGATACTCTGTGTAACTCTAGAAATTTTCATGTTTGAAAGTATGCTTTATTTTTAAATTTGAGTGTATGGCATATATAAAACGAATCCTTGCAATAAATTTTGATTAATTTTTCTCATTAAACATTAAAGGTTCAAACAAAATTTGGAATCGGACACTATGAGTGTATTGATCAGTCATTAGAATTTTAAGATGGTTTTGACCAATTTTAGTGAACCTATATCAAACAACATATTTGAGAAAATCATTTCTTTTTATTTTTTGAAAAATGAGTAAATATATAAAATTGAACTTTGATTGTCATATTTATTTAAATGTTCCATTTTGAAAACAAACTGAATATGTGGATTTGCAATATGGCCAAAAGAAAAAATAATACACCAATTCAAAATTGTGGTAAAAATTTAAACAGGTTTTTATCACAATTTTACATTTATATAAAGATGAAAAATATCTGTGTAAAGATGAAAATATGATAACCAGACATTTTTAACATTTTCTAATTAGTTGCATATTGTTTCATACAGTTAACTAAACTACACAGTCACCTGGATTATGATTTTGTTAGAAAAGCTCCAGAGATGGTGAAAAGCCAAACTTGTGGTCGCATAACGTTAACAGCAATTGCTTTGTTAATGTTTTTTTTTGTTTTGCAAACAGTGAACTTCATTGGTTATAATGAATGTTTAATTAAGAAGTAAGTAAAATGTTTAGGTAATTTATTTGTTTATAATTTGTAACATAGAATTTATTGTTGAATTAATATGATTTAATTTAAACTTAATAGATCAGAGATTTTATTTCGGTAGCAAATGATAATACAAGTGCTTTAAAATTTGTATGTTTACAGTAAGAGGTTTCTCGGTTGAGAACAAAAGTGCCACTCTATTATTAATTGCCTTCAACCAATTTTAATTGAGTTTGATTTGAAATTTTGTGTGTGTGTGTGTGTGTGTGTGTGTGTATTAAAGGTAAATAACTATTTGTGTATTCATGTATGTAAAATTCAATATGTAGCTACAGATTGGACAATTCGAAATAATATTTATCCATACCGCATGAAAACAATTTATTTAATTCTTTAAAATCGTTAGACGGAAAAACCATAACATCGGAAATAAGACGATTTTATAATTTTTTTTCTTCTGTCAATTATTTTAACCAAATTGATTAAAACATTAGTTCAGAAAGGTTAGTGGGGACCTTTCTTTTTTAAAGTAATGATAACGACCGAGAGGTTTTTCGACTTATACAACAAGAAGAGAAAAATATAAGCGCCTTTTTTTTTGTTGTACAAAACTGAGGTTTATATAAACGTTCAAAACATTAAATTTAATAACTTAAAACTTTGTTTAAATTACACTGAAATAATAATTTCAAACTTTTTAAATTTTGAATTAAACTTTTGGACTGATTTATTTGAACGTTACTTTGTATTGAATTTTATGGCATTATTTAACAGTCGACTAGGCCTATGTGCATAAACTTTTCAAAATTATTTTGTAAACATTTTCAAACATTTAAAAATAAACAACAAACTAACTTATTTCAAATATCTGTTTATCTTATACTTTAACACAATTTTTATGAATTTTATTTTAGACCCAAATCTGTAGAAGTAGAGAGAACAAAAAGAGTGAAAGTTCAAAAAAGAAAGAATCTACAATCATCAGCAATGTTTGACATTGATGAATTTGACGCTCAATTTATGGATCCAACCAATTGACCACAAATTTTAAAATTTTAGTAAAATAAAATTGTTTTTTATGATTATTCATTTTTTAAATAAATTTAGTATTTTTTTGTCAATTAGCTGATGCGTTTTATTCGAATTTCTGTACAGGTAATTTTCAGTAACTTATATATGATTGCTATCTACATGTCAAATTTTAAATTGTGAAAGTGTTTAGTTCGCCCACAATTACCCTTTTTATTTACTCGTATACTTGTGCGACCAAATATCACAGTTCTGTCATATGCCCTCATGTTTAAATCAACTTTCCGCAAAATTATTTTTTTGTAGACATTTCAAATTTTAACACGAGTTAGGAATATATGTTTGTTATCTATATGTAAAATTTCAATGTGTGTGTTTTTTTAATAACATTTCCATTTAAATAATATAGATTAATACATATAATTACCTATCCCGACCTATTTGCTTTGCGCGGATGAACATACACATCGAGTAATAAGTAACTCAATATATTCTCAATCATTGCCATATGAATTACCATAAACAGATACAGTAACCTAATAAAGCTAGGATTTCATACTTTTAAATTGCTCATTTTAGACAAAAATAATGGATTTTCATGCTTGTAAACGATCTCCCCAGCTTAAGGATGATCCAATTATTTAATAATGAGGTATTTCATGATATTTCCATATTAAAACACGTTATCAACTGGACATAATATGTATATGTTGATGTTAAAATGTAATTTGTACATTCCAAAATAATTTCTGTTCAAAGAAAAGAAAACTTTTCACTCACAAAATTAATTTGAAGGGCATTATAATGGTACAAATCCCATCTGAGATTAAAGTAAATAGCCTATAACTCAAAGGCATATAAAAGTACCTAAACACACCAATGTAAACAAACTATTTTACTTGTAGGCCAACAAACCTAACCTATATTAGAAGTACCAATAAAGTCTAGGTTAAAACACAGGTAAATCCATTAATATTTATAAGTATGAAAGAAACCGATTTTGGTAAATAATCAGACCCGAATCATGTGATTTTAGCTAAGCAATGGAATACAAGAAGACCATTACGCAGTTTCGGTTCCCCCAAGACATCAGCGGGGACAGGGAGACGCTGCTGGTCACCAGAAAGACGTGGCCTACGAACGTAATCTGACAATAAATTATATCTCACCAGCTTATTAATATTTACAATGATACTAAGCTTTGGTTCTATGATACCGGGTCTACTGTATCCATCATCTAAATGTATAAATTTAAAATAAAAATGTCAGGTCAAAAATGGATAATAAGTGTAATAAAGTTTCTTTTATATTTATGCTATACATATACTAGTGTCTACAAGGCCAGTCGAAATGCCAAAATTTTAAGTAATCTTGGCTTATAGCTGGTTTTGGTTACTTTTTTTGGTAATTGTTTACTTAAAGGTGGCTCCTAATTTTTGGGATATTTTTTTTAATCATCTACCACTTAACTTACTTCTTAAGAATAAATGGTAATTATTTACTAAGAAAGGTACTGCTTTTTTGCGATTTTTTTAAACCCTAGTGTTACCGTTCAGTCAATTAAAACAAAATGCTCAAGGAGGATTTCTACCTTTAGTGTTTGCTGGAATTAGGCTATTAGCTGCATTAATAGGTACAGGATCTCAAGTTGCAATATATGTTATTGACTATAAAGACATAATAAAGCAATGGTGCAGAGGGCAGTTGCATATCGAGGACAGGGGTTGAAAAGGAAAAAAACCGTCAAATCTAAAAAATAAAAATATTTTTAAAAAATACCTTCCATTAACAAACGCCGATATCCTTCATTATGCTATAGATAAATTTAAAATACTGAATTTTAGATCCGTTTTTATGCGGAATGAATTACCACAGGTCCCAAAAATAATAGAGTGTGGTGTAATTAACTTGGGTGATCACATTGGACAGCATACTATAAAGATTCATATGGTGATGTTAATCCTCCAATAGAACTTTTGTAAAATATCTAGGTAGAAATAATTTTTTCTATAATACAGAATATAACGATCCAGTCATCTATGTATAGTTGTATTGTATTTATTATCTCAAAAGCTTTCGTTTGATGGTATAATTTTGAAGTTGAAAGAAAATAAATATTTCTGGGCTGATAGTTTTGAGTAATTTCATTTGTAACAAGCGCGCAACTTTTTTTCTTTCTAATTATATATAAGGGAGTAGAAAAATGTCAAGTGTATACGGAAAGTATATGGATGATATTGTTCGATCTGAATAAGTCATTTTATCCTATGAGCACATTAATTAAAATGCGCCAAATAAAAATTGAATTTATGATTGATTATGGTGACACGTTTTCAATGTCGAAATATCAATTTTTCATTACAAGATCGTTTTTGAAAAAATCTGTTGGGACGACTGCCCTGGGGGATTCTCTGCAGGCTCTAATATTAAACTTGTTGATAATTTTGATCCACACATCCTGAGACACAGGTGGGTGGAGCAGTGGAAGGATGAACTGACGGGTCGCCATCTTTACGGTTTCCATAAAGAACCAAACAACACTGTCATCTACAAGAACTTGCCCAGGTCCGTGCCAACATTCGCCTCAAGAGGTAGAACAGAACATATTGTACCACGGTCCTATCTTTTTCGTTTCCAACTTGCTGAGTCGCCCCTGTGTCTTGTATGTGAGATAGAAGAAGAAACTCTACAACACATCCTCCTTGATTGTTTCATCAGATCAGATGTCAGAGATGAGCAATTTACAATTATGTTTATTTGATCTAGTTATGATGATGATGCACCGTTTTGTTGGAAAGATACCAAAGCGGGTGGATCATATGATGATACTACACTACTAGAAGAAGGTAAAGTTGTGATAACGGAATTCTATACAAGAGTACCATTGATAGAATTCAAATCAGTATCTAAAAAATTAACCGATGTGAATACTCTTCCATTCGAATTTAGAAAATGGCAATGTGTACAGAAAATTATGCCTGAAGTTGTCAGTTTGTTACATTTTGATAGAACTAATATTTATAGGAACATTAAAAATCCTACATTCTTTCTGATAAATTTCCAAAAATAGTCTCTATCCGCATAAACGACCGATAGCTCTATCTTTCATCGCTAGTGAAAAATATTCATATTCGAATTAACGATTAAAATTATTCCAATGAGTTGATGAATTTAGATATTTAGAATGATAATTATACAATTACGTACGATATGTACAAAGATTTCAAACGTGTTTACTGATGAATTGGATATGACAAAAACACTGTTCTTATTCTATTATGAAAATTGTGTGTACGCTTTCAATACTACTAAACAAAAAGATAACATTTCGAGATCGAGGAATAATATTATGCTTTGAGTCGACTTTTCTAAAACTCGTCCAACTTCGAGGGAAGTTCAACCTACCCCCGAAGTTCTCTTTAGGGATGGAGGAGTTATGGTAAGAAATATTGGCCAGTAAATTGTTTATTAAAAACTTCTAGATGTAATTAGCACAGTCAGCATAGTTTTCTTTATATGTAATGCTGCATTGTACAGTTAATTCTTTGCTTACATTGGCTCCGTATACATCTAGGGATATATTAGTTAAAACAGTTATTTGTTATAAAAACTGTATTTAGAGAATATTAGTACAGTGTGTAACAAGGCGAGGAATGAGCCCAACAAAGAAACCTTAAAATTTCAATGCATATGATTATTTTAAGATAATGCAACCAAGTCAACTAGTACCAACACATCGGACTAGAACATTCAAGAGAGCATCTCGCTAAAGAAGAAAGTAGAAAGAAAAAGGAAGGCATCTTACCTCCGATACAGAAATTACCCTGACCAGAAAATGAGCATATTTTTAGGGATCTTTTGAGTAATAATAAAATTAATTATTAATAAGATAATTAAATTAATTGAAAATAAATTATTGAAGCAATCAATATATAAAATAAATAAATAAATAAAAAATAAAAGAATAATATTTCTAAAATATATAATCATCATTCAGTAATTGAATTTTAACAGTTTAAGTAAAATTTTATAAAACTATTATTTTACAAAAGATATATATGTTAAGGACATATATGTATTCTATGTGTTAGAATTAAATAGCAGAATTGAGATGAATTACTAGTAATATTTGTATTGTTAAAATAAGTTATTTATAGTGTTAAAATTCTTGGCCTTATTAGAATTTACAATTGATACGGAATATTAGCTATAATCAAAAAATGGCAACTCCTACTTTAAAGAAAGAATACTTAGGTATGATTCCAGAGTATAATGGAGAATCAGATTCATTTCAATTTGTGATAAAGTTGTAGCTAAATTCTTTGTAGTAGAAAGAAAATCCATAACATTTTCAAACTGAATATTTATTTTCATCAATTTTGGGCGAATTAAAGGGGCAAGCTTTAAAGTTGTTGTAAACTTAAACACATATTCATGGGCCAAAGTAAGGAAAATTTTATTAGCAACGTATTTAGATAAAAGCTATTATTTTACATTGAATTTGGAAATGTATGAATTAAAATAAGAAAATCATGAATTGCCATTTAAATTCTATGAGCGTATAAATAAATTATTAAATTTGCAAGTAGCATTTTTCTTTAATAATGAAAATTTCGTTAGAGATGTATTATGTACATATGTCAGAAAATTAGGTATAAGAGAGTTATAAGAACCATTAGGATCTCCAACGCGAATGGAAAATCCCAACAGCCTAGAGGAAGCGTTAAATATGTTAACGAATGATTTTCAGTTTAATAATAAACCTGTAATAAAAAAACTAACTCAAATCCAAAAACCAATGCAAATTAAACCTTTTAAAAAACAACTGTCATTTCAACCTATTCAAAACTCATCTAATTATCAAAATTTCCAAAACCCATATTTTTATAAACCTTCACAACCAAAGACAACAGTTTTATAATCAGCAGCAAAAAACTAATATGAATCAAAAACCGTATAAGCCAACCCCGATGAGCATTTCTACAAAACAAAGAGACAATAGCGTTAGGAATACGAAAATGCACCAATTAACTGGAAGACCCACCGTGCAAGAATATCTTGAAGACCTACCTAATTTTGAACAAAATGAAGAAGATTATGTAGGGAATTGGGAAACTAAAGGTTTATAAGAACAATTTAATGGAATCAGCTTAAATGAAGAAGATAACGCTAAAGAAAATGACTGTTTTTAGGTGACAGTTGTGAAGTTTTATTTCACAAGTAGAACGGTAGTAAGTTTAGATGTAGCATAATTAAGAATCAAGACCCTCTGATGATGATAACCATGTTATTGAAATGTACATTAGGGCATTTAGAGGAATAAACAAAATAAAGTTCAATAATTGTGTTTTATTTATTGTTCCTAGTGATTGTGGTTAGGGGTATATTCAAAACATTATTGTGAATTCATCACAGTGCTCAAAAAGATTGTATCTTCATAATGATTGTTTATGCTCATGTATGTATGAATTAAAATTTGGCATTACAGTGCTTTAATTTTTTTTTAAATTTGTACCATTTTGTAAATAATCTGTATAATATGTATAAGGAAATAGAGGGGGGAAATTTTTTTTTTTCGACAAAAAACACTTTGTTTATTTATTTTCAAAACAATTTCTAGCCCTTCTTGTCAGGCTGGGAAGTGGTCCTTTCAAAATGTTGTGTTGGAGCGTTCGTCTTTGTTTGTTTTCTTCTCTCTCGCAGCAAATACTGTCATCTTTACCCCAAAAGAATTCAGACTCCCCCTCCAGAAGAACAAAATTTTCAACAATATAATGCACATCATATTCATCCTCTATTCAGGGTTCGTCATTTAAACTACTCCCGTCACTAGTTTCCCTGTCAGCATCAGAAACTAAATAATTAGGATCTTGAGCCGAATCATCCACACCTTCGTCACTTTCTTCCTCTACGTTGTTGTAAAGGAGTTGCAAAATATGATCATTAAAGTCAGCGTCATTCACTCTTATATCCTGGGAATGAGCCATGTCAAACACAAAATAGATAGGGAACCCAAAAACAAAAACTATATGCAATAATATTTACACTGGTAGATACACCCACAAAATTTCAAAGGTAATGCGTATCATCCAGTATCGCAGGCCGGGACTTGCCAGACACTAAAAGTATCATCCGGTACAGGAGACTGTAACAAAAACAATAAAACACTGCTACACGCAGAACGACAACTCAAGGCCCCCCCAACTGAAGGCTAAAAATAACTATTGGCCAGAAGCTACTTGGCAGCTAATGAGCGGGAGAAATCAATCGAACTATCAGGTGTGCCAATTTTGTAGAGCCAAACTTCCCGTCCGGTCTCAGAGACCGGTGATACGGTTAAAGTGTTAAATACTCGGAAATATGGTAAATATATACCCATATATCAAGTCTAACTCATCTGTAAGAAATTAAACATGAAAGGAAAATTGATTTTTTTAAAAACACTGCTACTTTGTTGGAACAAATTAATAATTAGAATAAATTTATACTGTGTGGCGACTTGACTCCCTCTAAGATTTTACGACACATCTTACAGGACTTTGGTTGGTTTCAGCACCAGTTTCACCAACTTCCATAGAGCCCTGACCCCACACCTAGTAACGTCCATCTCTTTTTGTACCTGAAATCATTCCTTGGTGGTCAAAACTTCAACAACTTCTTCCTCGTATGTGACATTCTTCAAGATTACTTGTGGAGTAAATGAAGGAAATAAATAAATAATTTTCAAATATTATATAACTTTGTTATCCTATCTTGTAAGTGCATTGCTTACCTTGTCTAGTTCCCGTTGCCTCAACCACACACGAAGCAAAGTAATTGCTTCTTTTAAGTTAGGATTAGCCTCTAATACATCGCATCTCAATTGTTCATTCGCCGATACAACCAAATCCTCTGCTATACTGTTGTTATAACGGGGTGTTGGACTTTCCTTATCTGAAAAAGTTAATGCATAAAATTTAAACTAATAGTAATACAATATTTACTGCTAGCGTTTAAAATCAGGTCCTAATACTGTGTAAGTTTTTTAATTTCATTATCATTGCCTTATAAAAAGAGGAAGAAAAGAACATAAAATAAAGACCCTTAGCCCTCAAATATTCTAATACTGTCAGGATCGGAACGGAAATGTAACCATATAACTTTTCAGATTGATCAAAAATCAACATCTTATAAGGTGTAACTAGGCTAGGCTTTTTTTAAATGAATTGTAAATGCGAAAGATAACTTTTGTAAAGACTTTACAAAGAGACTTTTAAGCAAAAAAACATACAAGATAAACTTTAGCAAAAAAACTAATTGAACATCTTTTTTTTTGGTATGAGTGTCTAAATAATTATTACTAGGTACTAAAATATCATTAAAAATAATTATACAGTTACACTCAGTAAAACATAACAATAAACATAATACATAACATACAACAAATAACAGCCACAATAACAAAGTCCCCAACAATAGCTCAAAATGTCTTCAACTACACACAGAGTAAAATGATTCAGACAACAAAGTTGTCTTAAACTCATTATAATTTTGAGTCTTTCTGGGAGTTTATTGAACAAAGCCACTCCAGCTTCTGACGGTAAACTTAGTCTGTGTTGGCCTAAACGCAAGTGGCTTCGGAATCAGGGATTTACTATACTTATTCAGAATGGGGTGACATTTAAATTTAATGTGCTGTATTACTTCCAGAATGTACATACTTGGAAGTGTCAATAACCCCAGCTCCCAGAAAGCATATATACATATCTCTCTTTTTTTAAATTTTTCCATAAGTCGTACTGCTTTTTTTTTTAAAACTCATAGTAAAAGTGTATCCAAGTCATAAAGTATTACTAAAATACTAACCTTATTTTCCGTCTTGTGACTTATTTTGATGTTTTTTCATAAAAATATTACAATTTCAGGATTTATATCCCATCATAAGAATAGTTTCACATAAAGAAAAAGAGCCAACATAGAGGGAAAAACTAATAAAACCTATAGATCAACTGAGTAAGGAAATATTCTACCGAAAATCAGTATCTACAGCCTCAATAAAAAAAAATGGCTTTCAATACTAGAAACAAGATCCTCAGAATACTACAAGAACCATAGGAGTCTATAAATTAAAGTGTGGAGATTGTGATAGTTCTTATATAGGTCAAACAGGGAGAAACTTCAAAAAGCATTTTAAGGAGCATTTACTTAAAAATAACTGCATTAATACAAGATCCAATTATGCCTGCCATCTAATGCAGAACAATCACGCATATGTTAATTTTGAACAAAATTGTGATCCATTACACCTATGCCAGAAAGGCGGATATATTAATACCATGGAAGAATTTGAAATATACAAGGCTCTTATAAACGGTCCAGATAAATTGTTGAACGACCAATTCAAACCCAACTCCTTGTATGACACAGCCAAGAAAATACAAGATAAGGTCAAACTATGTAAGCCTAACCTCTAATATGTAATCCAAATTCCAGTCATTCCTCAAATCCCATGGTGCGCACCCATCCCATGTAATAATGTTCTGACGACCTCCAATGAGGGAAACTATTCTGACGATGGGATATAAATCCCGAAACGCGTAATGGTTTTATGGAAAAAAAAAAACAACATCAAAATAAGTCACAAGACAGAAAATAAGGTTAGTATTTTAGTGCTCTTTTTGTAAAATAAAAAGCCTTCCCCCCCCCCACATTGAACTTAAGCTATCACATAACGCAACTGTAAGTCTTTATACTGCATTTTTATGACAAATTAAAATAATTTGTTTTGTTAGAATCAATAATTAAATTATTTTCCGTGAAATACTTACACAGTTAGTAAAGAAGTGTTAAAAAATCCAAGGTCATTTGAATTTAACATTTGGTAAATAATCTTAAACTGTAACTGACAGTGTAAAATGTCTATAAAGAATCAAGTGTGATGATTTTAAGTTAGTTTCTATGCTTTAAAGTGTGATTATAGATGAGACATTATAGGAAACTAAAAACTTAAAAATTGATTTTTTAATTATTTGATTTTTCCGCTTATACATTTTTACTAGCAAGTATTGAATATACAATAATATTTCTTATTGTATATTCAATATTTTTTTATTCTTAAAAAATCAATAAATACATGCGTAAGGGGTGAAAAATGAGTAAAAATTAATTTCAATGTTGCACATGCGAGGTAATTAATTTGGAAACTCAAAATTGCTGCAATTAAACGTAAAGTCAAGTGAGAAGTCTACGCCCTGTGCTGGGAAGCGACTAAGATAGCTCAATTGGTAGAGCAATGGCGCGTAAAGCCAAAGGTCCTGGGTTCGATTCCCAGTCTAGGTCGTATTTTTTTCACTTGAAATATTATTGTATAAACATAATGGGCCTAAGTTATAAGTACAAATTTAAAACAGAAAATGTCAAATATATGTAGTAAATAAATATACTAAAATCCAGAATAGAGATAACATATCTAGTATGTCTCAGGTAATTCAATGACCTAAATAGTGTGAATTACAATTGGTAATCTAGGGCAAACTGAATATGCTTATCAAATAACTGTTTATTACTCTCACTTACTGCCAGCAATCTTTTTGAAGTTTTCTTCAAATCAAATTCTTATTACACAACATGTGTTTTGGACATTATTCTTCCATCGTCAGGTGATTAAAAACATATAATTACAAACATTCAACACGGAAAAACAAACAATACTCTAATATTCATAGTACTCGGACATAAATAATAAAGTTTTCTATACATGTCTCCGTGCCGGTGTTACATAGGGCACTAAAACAAATGTCAAGATATTTTCCAAAGCTTGAAGAAAGTATTAACTGGATTAGAAATCCTTTCTCTGAAGAGAATTTTCAATGAGCATAGTTGGACGTTGCAAAAAAGAGAGAATCTGATTGAAATTTCTCCTGACAACACTTTGAAATCAGCTTTCAAGGAAAACCCTCTCATAGTGAATATGTAAGTCTGTCTGACCTGGCAATTACGGTTTTATTCCCTTTCCCATCCACAGAACTGGTAGAAAGAGCTTTTTCGTCTTATACATTTATCAAAAATAAAAACAGAAACAAATTGGATGCTACCCCAGACATAAAACTATACTTGGCTTATTTTAAACCTAACTTAAAAAAATTGTGTGCAACAAAGAAAGGACAAATCTCCCTCTAATATAAATTCCAAGTAAAAGAAGAGACATAAGTGTTTTACAATCTACAGTAATGTTTTCTCTATAATTATAATAAAACTTAATGACAGAACTTACTTTTCTATTTTTTTTTTTTTTTAAGTGTTTAAAATGTAATCCCAAAATAAAGTACTCATATAGTTGTGGCATTTGCCACATCAGGTAGGCTGTGGGTTTATCAAATCTTTGGTTGTTACAAGGATTTGATCTGTGTGTGTTGCGAACTATCTACAAGCCGGAAGCCAAAAACGAGACCGTGAGCCCACCTGTGACAGTACAGTCAGTGCAGGTCACACAGAGTGGTACAACAGGTTTTTGGTTTGAATTTTAAAACCCAGTAATTTAAAATAACAGCAGGCTAATAAAGTAATTAATTGGGTGGGGGTCATGGAAAACAGGATGTTGTGAAACAAACAAGACAATGTAAATTTACTGTTGGTTATTAATTAAACGTGCTGTCAAATTCGGACAATCCCAAATACTGTTGATTAAAGTTTTTACCAACTTATAATTATTGTAAATAATATTACATTGGCTGGGATTCTAAGATTATACGATAGGGAATAGGTTATTAGTTTGGAGGTTTGTCTGGCACTGGCCTATTGGCCAAAGCCGGACAATCTATGAAATCCTTGGAAACATTCCCATGAAATGTGGCGAGGTTTGCCTATAGGTAACAGCACGTCATGAAATTGGTGACACATAGGTAAGCAACGCCACATAGTTTTAAACTGTATTTATTGCTAACCCTATTGTTTACTAATTCCTCATTACTGACACTAGATACGAATTATAGTCCGGAGGTTCATGAAAAGAAGTTGGTAAGGGGTATGCAACTACGAAATGATTTATGTATATTAAAATGTTTCTACTTGGTTTGCTTGTGCCAGTGTTGGCCCTGGTGGACTTCGAAGCTGTACATGTATGAAGGACCCTCCACACTCATCTCTGCTGGATGTTGTAACTCTACGAATATTACATTTTCTTGGTAGGTCAAAACTTTCTTATTTGTCATCATAGAGAGGGTTGGTACCTGCAAATTTTGATCTAATTTAGTGTTAATACACAGATGAGATATGTATTAAAAAAATGGATGCCATTATGAAGTTTTCAATTAGATTTTTCTAAATTTAAATATAAGCACACTATAGTCCCCTCCAAATTTTATATTCCTATCTTAATTTGTGAGGCCGCTTACTTACAGATCACACAGACATTAGAAGACACTACTTGAATTACCATGAATAAAAGATAGGCTATAACGTTTGGAGAACCATAGTAAACACCCGGACCCATCAGCAGTTAAAACAGAAATTAGGAAAGATGAATACAGCATAAACAAAGATTATAATTATTTTACCTTTCATTTTGTCCCCCGTCCACCACACAGCCTTCACATTGCACTTGTCAGGAAGGAACCTACTCAATTTGAACCTCCCTTCCTCAGGTATTACATGTATAAAAACTTGTACTTTATTAAGTTTCCCAGCTGGATACAAAAGTAGACTAGGCTTCAACGGATCTCCTGATTTTGTACAATATTCAAGGCCTTTATCTACATCAAGAAGTTCATTCATGTCCAAAAGTTTTGCCAGTTGAGCCAAGTACAAAGCACGTTTATAATGATAACGAGTGTTTAGATAGTCCGTTTTTAAGAAACATTTCTGTAAATAAAATAATAGAGGTTAAAATAAATAGTGTAAAATATATAGAGCGGTCCACTAGTCTTCATACAAACTAAGTGGTTCATACTATATTAAATATTTTAATCTATGAGTGATTTTCTAAAACAGCTGTTTCAGATTTAATTGTTGTAAAGCTTGTTTGTTTGACAGTTAACCAAAATTTTAAGTTATCAGGAACTTATTGATGTTAATTTATTAGCAGGATCTGGCAGTAGTCTATCAGCTAATGATCTCTAATAGCTATATATGGGACTATTTCAAGAAACTAAAATACACAGAACATGTAGAAAAGTAATGTTTATCATTGTTAATGGTCTGCCTGAACTCAGTGCATTTAATTAGTTTGAAGTAAATTATAAAATCAAGTGTTTCTTTGTAAATCAGCTGTCTCAGTCTCAGCTGTAAGTTGCTATTGTGCTAAACATGTAGAAGGTTCTGTCTTTTACACAGTGTTTTTATAGTATTATTGTTGTGTTTTGGAAAGATAAAAATAAATTGTAGCATTTAAATTATGTGTAAAGATTCTTTGTCATTTTCTTGGTATGTTTTATAATTTTTGAAAGATAACTGAGTGTGTGTTATCGACTATAGGTTAGTATATGTAAAGTATAATGGTTGAATCTTATAATGACTCGTGTTATAAATGAAATATTTGAATAAACAGTTGCAAGCGCTTACTGAAACATCTCCAAAAAGTACATTCTTACAATACATTACATACATGACATTCTTACAAAATAAAATTACTCCATTACATATCGGAGAATGATTAGAATAGGAGAATGGAATTGGAGTCTTTACAAAATCAGAAACAATCCACTGTTTTCAAGCAACATATTGTTCATTGATGATGCAAATTTCCATGTTAATGGGGAAGTTAACCACAAAAATTTGCACTATTGGAGCAACAGCAACACACATTGTTTTACAGATTATATGCAAGGTGTCTGTTAAACATATGGTTTGGTGTGGTATATGGTATGGGCAGATTATTGTAGTAGCTTTTATTAACAGCAACATAAATCATTTTGATTACCTAAACGTGCTAAAGGAACACAAGCCAAATGTTTTAAATGAAGAAGGCATATTTCCAAAATGGTTCCAGTATGATGGAGCCCCTCCCAATTACAGTCACATCGTACGAGAGTGGCCTGACAGTTTCTCAATGCTTTGATTGTACGATAAGTTGCTGTGGAGTAGCCAGTATTATCTTCAGACCCTTGATTTTTACCTTTGGAGGACACCTTAAGCTATGATTTTCGAAACGTTGCTTATCATAGCCAATGTAACAGCAAAGCGTGTGCCAAAATAACTTCTGAAGTTTTGCACGGTGTTGCGCATGACGGGTAATTCAAATTATCTCTGTGCTTAAACCTTGGAAGGTAACATTGAACATTTTCTAATCTGTGTATTATTTTTAAAAAAAATTTAGTAACATTATCAAATTAGATGTTTTGTTTGTACGGAGACTAGTACTTTGCCTGTATAGAATAAATTAAACAAAAAAAAAACAAAAAAAAAACGGACAGATGCTATACTCTATAAGACCAGGCCATATTTGTGAATCTTGTAAGCCTATTTTCGAAAATAGCTACTTTCTCTAAAACTTAACTTGTAGAAATTTTTTAAAGGAGGACACGCAGAATTAATCTTTGAAAAAAGAAACAAAATTTTGATGTTAGTACCGATATATCAAGAATCAAAATATTCTTTACTTGTTATATAAAACTTATTTCAAAAAATCTGTCTATATATATATATATATATATATATATATGTACCATAAGGCCTGTGGACTTATTTAAAGGGACCCTAAAGAACATTACACTAAGGTATCCTTTTATCGACACCATATTTTAAGAACACTCCTAAACAATTTCTTCCTTTAGAAAGTTATTCTTCCTATTTAAAGAAGCGTTTAAAGGAACTATGAAATAAATATCAATTAAGTCATCCATGTGAACCAATGACAGTACAGTATTCACTGATTATTCATTAATCGCTAAACAGCTGACATCAGCCGTGTTTGTACATTTTAAATTTTTTATTTTTTTTAGGCAGAAAACCATTAATGTAATCAACGGCTCAGAAAAATCAAGAATAACAAATATGAATAAAAACAAATATCTAAAAAATTAAGCCAAAAACCAAGTAAGATATACATTTTGCAAAATCAACAACACAAAAATTAGTATAAAATACAATGAAGTAACGTATTATAGGTACTGTAAATACTATATCTTATCAAATACTGATTTATTTTTATTCCTTTGATGACAAATTTACAATCACGAAGAAAAAAAATCAGTGAAGGATGTCAGCATTTTCTAACCTAGTTAAAATATTTTGTTAAAAATTAAAATGAGAATAAAAGCACAGGCAATCTAGTGTTGAAGAAAAAAAAGTGTGGTCAAATACCAATTAAGTATTTTCCTGTAATTGTGTACCCTACAACAAAAATGTTCTAATTTTAGTTTGTTTTTTTCCCACGTAATATTATTTAATATTGTCTACACTATCTTTATTTTCTAGTAAATTTATATCGTTGAAGTTTAAACAATCAGTTTATTTTATTTCTGACATTTTGTAAAAATTAACGGGAACATACAATAACATAAAAATATAGCATCAAAAAAATCTAACCTAACCTGTACCATTTTACTCAGTTAATCTTCATTGTAAAAATCAAATATCTTTTTAACATCCCTCTTATTGTTACTAGTAGCGATATCTCATTTACATACATAAGCAATTCTAAAAATCATCTTGATCTTTTCATCATTTTCACAATATTTACAAACTAGGCATACCCATCAATATTGTAAAGAAAGGTTTAAGGTAGCTCTGGACCAACCTCAATGATAAGGAAAAATAACAGGTTAACCGCTAAAAAATGATTTAGCAACATCTCTTTTATAATAAAGTATATATAAAATAAAAGATCGTTAATGGAGGGAGACAGCGTATGGAGACCTTAAACAAAGAAAATTCTAAAGAATGTTTATAAATACGGGCATAAGACTACATGCAAACTAGTGTTTTTGTACATCAGGTGACTCTAATCTGCTATTAGTACATTCCTATAACTGAGATGATGAAATGAGCAATTATATTATTATGTAGACAGAACTTCCATAAAACTGTTTTAAATTCTTAATCTTTTTAAAATATTAGTCTATCAATTAACAGTAAAAACTACCTTACATTTAAAATTTAACCAAAATTCGAGTGAATAGGTTTTAAAGCTGTACACATTAAACGATAGTGTGCCATGTAGGTTTACAAGACAGAAGTTAATTTTTTTTTAAATACTTTAAACTTGTGCGCCATTTTGAAATTTATCAGTTAATGAGCTTGACTAAAGATTCATAAAATACCCTACATACAAGTAGGAACAGTACCAACTTTAAACCACAGGCATCAACATTTCAATAAAAAAAGGTGACAATAGCTAAAACTTTTTGAATACAGAGACACAATAATTCAAACCTCGCTAGTTCAAGGTTCCAATTAATTCAAGTCAATGAACTGTCTAAAATGAAAAATTAGCGAGATTGATAACTTGATGTATTACGGCTCACGGCATAAGTTTAACAAGCATGTTTGGCATTCAATTTAACTGTAACAGCAGTGACTACTTGTTGAAACTCCATAATAAGGATAAAATAAGCACTAGGCTATAGTTTCAAATGTATTTAATAACTTAATTAGCTACAATTGTTTCGCCTTGCGGCATCTACGGGCTAATGGTAGCACTAGGCTATAGTTTCAAATGTATTTAATAACTTAATTAGCTACAATTGTTTCGCCTTGCGGCATCTACGGGCTAATGGTAATTACCTATTACTATTACCATTAGCCCGTAGATGCCGCAAGGCGAAACAATTGTAGCTAATTAAGTTATTAAATACATTTGAAACTATAGCCTAGTGCTTATTTTATCCTTATTATGGAGTTTCAACAAGTAGTTACTGCTGTTACAGTTAAATTAGTTAAAAAATTTAGTAACATTAGTCTAAACAAGTATGCACTGTATTATTATTTAACTTTATTTTATACTCATTAAAAATGTATTTACAGACTATCCTATGTTTTGTTCTAATTTCTGTAAATCTGGAATTAAATTTATTTTTTTAAAGACTACATGTGCTCAATCACATGTTGATGGTCTACAATTCAATTTAAATATTTTGAGTACAAATGTAGAGTAGATAATCTTAAAATCAGTAAAACCGCGACGGGAGAGGAGAGAAAGATTACAATATTTTACGAAAGCAACTTACCATAGGCATGGTTACAAAAACATCAACAGACAGTAAAGGTCCAAAGCAACATCCAGCTTTGTACGAGCCACGAACGTTCACCAATGAAGGTTTCAAAAAATCAAAATTATTTTCAGGCTCTTTGGGCAGTTTACAAAGTGGAATTTTATAGTCCCCAAGGTTCCGTATCTAGTGAACAAAATTAGTTGTGTGATTAAAATAAATTATATAATATTAATAGATAAATTTATTATGTTGCTAAATTTTTAAATGCAAAACAAAATTTAAAAATAGCCACACTTTGCATAAACTTGCTATAACATAAAAACTTACACTACATCAAATATAACATTATTATGGTATGATTGATTTGCATATAAAGATTAGTTATTTAATTTTTTTTATGTGATCTCACTTTGATATTTACTTTTTTTTAAATATTAATATAACTCTTCACTAAAAAAAAAAAAAAATACACAAGATACAGTGGATTTAATTTAAATAGGTTAAATTGATTAACAAAGGAATAAATTCAAAACATGTAAAATTAAAGAAATATAGATTTTCCATAAACTCAATATAAATATTTATATTTAAATAGATAGAATGAAATTAACAAGGATTAACTAAACATAAATTAAAATTGAAAAAAATTCAAAATTTCATTATCACCACAATTAATTATTTTAATAAAAATTGAATTATTGACTTTGTCTGACACAAATTAAAATATCATACAATTAATTATAGAAGACAATAATACAATAATACATCATCAATATCACACAATAAAATTCATAGTATATGACCTAAAAAGTTTTATCATAATCTCTATAACAGTCATTGAGATATACCGTTTCCATCAGTTCATTGGAATGTCTCACTTATATTTACAAATATGAATAATCAATAAAGGACAAACACGAATCTTGCCCCAGGTTGGGGTTGGTGCCTACCTTCCCAAGGGGATAATAGGAAATAAGAAACATAGAATTTAAATAATTAAAATGTCTGAATAAGTCCCAAATAATCAATATAAGAAATAATAAAAAAGCTGTGGAATGAAACTGAAAGTATGTAATTGGATGAGTATGTTAATGTTCAAGTGTATTTAACTGTCTATAAAGTCACTTAAATAATAGTTCAATATAGCCTCTTAAACTGAAAGTTTATGTAACAAAATTATCATCTTTGACTCAAGTAATAGAAATCTATAATAAATTGGATCTCTCACCACATTTGTTGAAATTTGTTTTCTATTTTCTTCTCAATTCTAAAGAAATTAGTTATAAATTGTAACACTAAACTATACCACACTATTTTTAAAGTCTTGAGGTATATTTCTTTATACTTGATTGTTAGATTTGATGGCTTTATTCAGATTCGAATCTCTCCAATCTTGAAATGCGTTCTTTTCCTTCTCATCGGTGCCAACAATAATTTAAATCTTCAAGTTCACTGCACTCAGGAAACGTTCTAATTCATCTGTATTCTGTATCTATGTTAATGGGAGCTAATTTTATCAAAACTAGATAATTTTTCTTTTTTGAAATTATAATTTAGAAATTGAAAAGAAATAATGTAGAAATAAATTTTTAGTATGATAGATGTCTTAAATTAATATTATTACGGACGGGAGTAAAATAACTTCTCACATAGGATTTAATTAGATAGAATAAAACTTGAACACAAGATTTCACAAAAATTATGTCTACCTAATCAAACGCATTTCAACGACAAAGTCGCTATCTTCAGTGATACATGAGCTACAATATCTAAACTATAACTCATATTAATTATAAGTTATATCCAAAATCATATCATATAAGTTATAGTTTAGATATTGTAGCTCATGTATCACGAGGATGGCGATTTTGTCGTTGAAACGCAATTGATTAAGTAAATGTAATTTTTGTGAGATCTTGTGTTCGAGTTTTATTCTATCTAATATTATCTCACAAGTCAAGCTCAATATTTATTTATAGGAATTAATTATTATCTAATTTGCATACTTAATATATATATATAATATATATATATATATATAAGAAATTATATAAGAAATTATTCAAATACATATAAGAAATTTTATTTGAATGGGCTTTGGAAGAGTGTAATGAGGTTTCCCTTCATGGGCGTGTCTCCCAATGTTATTATTTTGGCAGCAGCCATTTTTTTACAACATTACTTTCCCTTGATTTTTGGATTCTAATAAATTCTTCTAAATTGTGTATACATTTGTAACAGACCATCTGGATGCCTAAAATTTCATTTTATCCATAAATACCGTTCGTTCCCTCAGTTGAGGTTTTGTTCTTTTATCATTTGTTTTGTTTTGGCGGCTTCCATCTGGAACTTGTTAAGTTTTTGCCTACACTTTCGTATTTTTTAATGGTGAAAATAAATTTTGAATCATCGTGTCATGTCTATATTATAATTTTCTGGTATAGTTTATTTAATTTAAAATAATTTTGAAGTGGTCATCAGGGTCATATTTCTAATTGATCATTTTCAGGTGAGGAGTCGGATTTTCGTAATTTCATATAATCTAGTTGGAGTCTCACATATTTACCGCTAGGCGTCATGATGGTCATTTGTTGGACTTTAAATAAATTTGATGGAATGTTAAGTATTTCATAGATTTTGTATTCGCTATTTAGGCGAAAATTATGAAATGTTGCAATGTTAACACTACATAATTAGTTTACACTCGTCAACAAGTTACAATAGGTAACAACAAATAATATACAATACAAACAAAATATTTAAGGTTTTGAATTTATTTAACACCATCTTCGAACAGCTGATTTTAAAGTAACAACAGCTGATTTCAAAGTAATTACAACTTATACAGGGTAAGATAAAAATTTGTATTCACTTAACTTTCTCACTCTCCCAAAATCAAATCTAAAACTAACCAAATTTAATCATTAACTAAAACTGTCATTTTGGTAGTTGCCAATCAAATAATGAAAATAAACCATTAACATTGCCTTTGAAAAATATATTTATACAGGGTGCTTCAAAAAAGACTTTACAAGTTTTTAAATTCATATAAATTTATTCAGACTACTTACAGATCTGGTTTTGGTGTCACATGTTTTACCTCATAATTATAGATCATATATTCTATTACCTTTAGATTTTGTATGGATAGGAGACATAGGCTTACCTTGGAAAGTGGTCTTCAATATTACCTAGCAGTACACAAATAGAAAAAACACAATAAAGTTATGAAATATTTGGTAAACACTGTTCACTTTCTCAATCAGTAGAGAGTACAAAAAGAAGACTAAATTGTTGTCGTTTGGTTGCAGAGGATGGATCTGTATTAAGGGAACAAAGTTCTATTAATACAAACTACATTTACTTCTTAGTCTTCTTTTTATACTCTCTACTGATTAGGTTTACAGAATTGTAGCAAGCTAGTGTATTAAAATCCTGATAGCACTCCATACCAGCTTAGAAAGAACAGCTTGACTATAGGATAAAATCACTATGCATGTGTTGATATAACGCTTAGCTATTCCTAAATTAACACTACAATTGCAGAGACTTCTGTTTGGAAAATTGTGCAGTACTTTCCTAAACTTATGCTGAGAGCAGTTTCAGGAGATGAATTGTACAGTCTATACCCAGACTTTCCTTCAATGACAGAGCCTTCCGTTTACAAGGTAAGCCTGTGTTTTCTATCCATACACAATTTAAAGATAAGTTAGATAACTTTCTAACAAAATGTTATTAATCTTGTTTGAATGTTATTAAACTTGTTTGAACTAATTTTGAGAAAATATGAATTTTGTGTTAGTCTTAAGACAGATACTCTTCAATAAAAATCCCCACACAGGCCTACCAAGTTTGATCAAAATCTGTTCAATCATTAGACAGATAAACCATAGGGAAGCGCAAAGTGGTCATAATATAAACTGTAATCATTACCTGCGGATTCAGCACTTCATAGAACTGTATCAAGCTACAGCTATATTTGCTGCACGGGCCAGAATCGGTCTTCTTTTCACTGGTCAGTACCTATACCGCTTTCAACTGTGAGACTTGTCAACTTGCAATTTGTCAATCGGAAGACGAAATGCTGTTACTTAGATGCCCATATACAAACTCTGCGATGGAATTCTTAAGAGCATTAGTTGGTGAAGAGATGCAACTTAACAATATACTGAGGGACAAGAGAATAAGGCCACTTGCTGTGGTGAAATACCACGAATATCGGGTAATTGGTAAATAACTGAACAAACACTTTTTGCTACATTACAAAACATTCTTTAAAGCTCTAATATAAAATTTGAGAATCTATAACAGATCTACTTACTGTAAAGTTCGGAATATTGTCAACATTCAATAAAAACTGAGTAAGTTTCTCCAGCCACTGCTTCATATATTTCCTTTCATTTTTCTTAGGCTTCACCTCTTTGATCATTTCTTCAATTTGCATTCGAAATAGATTAGAATGAAACAAATTCTCAGTTTCTCGTAGATGGCTCATTTCTTCCACAGTCGGAGGCTTGACATTTACATCTCCCTTCTTTTTCTTCTTCTTTTTAGGCTTATTCGCCTCTTCAATATCACCTTCATTTCCCTTAAACGTTAAACAAATATATATTATTAACAATAAATAGCAATAACAATAAATGTAAATAAAACTGTCTGCTTCAGTGAATATAAATAATTGAAAAAATAATATGGTACCGGTATAACATATGGGCAATAAGTAAATATAGAACCAAAAATAAATGTTTAAAGCTAATTAAACAATAAAAATGCACTAACATAGCTCTTGAACACAAGTATTAAACCACGAAAGGAAATAAAAAAACAGGAAGGTAAAACATGAAGATCCTCTGGGAAGATTTCTTCTTGTAACTGATATAAAATCCGTAACATTACCTCTCCTCACTTCACTACTTCCCACCAAATTTTACAGTGTTATTGCTAATATAAATTGTAATATGTATGTTTGAGAGAGAAATTTCATTCTACATTTGTGCACTGTTTATGTTAAAAAGCATAAATTTCAAATACACTGGTATATGAGGCAATATTATAACTTCCAAAATGAGAGCACAATTCAGACTTACATTTTAAGAAGTAAAGAAACTTGGACAGAATAAGAGATGAAACACATTCATAAAAGTCGCTCACTTTGGATTTGCTTTCAAATATCACAGATTTGTAAATTTGTCCTGCATGTAAAAATTGTTTCTCAGCATGGGGATTGGCGATCCCATCACCCGGTGGATAATCCACCATAATCAGTTTATCGGTCTCTTTAACTGATAAAGCTTCTAGCCAAGAATGCATAGATACAAAACTGGATGAGAAGGAACAGAGAGAGGTTTCACCTCTTTCCAAAGGAGTAGACTAACTTCTGAAAATCCAGGACTACCGGGCTTTACTGGTTGATTCGACAATACTACTAAGCAATTAAGCAGACTAAAAGTGAAGAGAACTAATCTTACTACTGCCCAGCAAAGAGATGCCGTCAAAGCAAGACTTCAGGAAAGTTGTGAGAAATGGGATCCTAACAAGTGACAAAGAGGCAGGAAAAAAAGAAGAAAAAAAAACAGAAAGTCAGAGTCAGTGTAATAATTTACAATTGCTGGAATTTAATACTTGATTTATACATTTATTTAATCGCCACACGTTGGTGCGACAATTGTAATAATTTACAATCACTAGAATATTTTTAAAGTTTACATCTCTTTTGTTAAGAATTAATAAAAAGAAGTTAATAATTATTTAAAGTGCTTAGCTTATAGGTGCCAGGAAGCTTTCGCTTACCAATTTTGAAAAATTGAAATTAAATTATAAACTCTCGAGGTCTAAAGTTCTTTTTAAGAAGTACTTGGCATAGGCGATTCAAGAAAGATTCTGAATCTTGTGTTGCTGAAATTGTACATAAGTATTTATTATTCATAAAACATCCTACATTTATCATCAACAAAATCCTATGTCATAAGTAATATTTATCATCTAAATTTAATAAGAAAATCTTTATTTTATATTTCTTTTTAATTTTGAGTCAACTGAAACTTTATATTTTTTCATACTTTCTATTTTAGGAAATGTTGCAACAAGAAATTAATTCATAAGATTTAAGTAACTTTATAGCTCTCTGAAGGAGATTTAATTTAATATGGAAAATTTCATTCTATTTATTTTTCTTGAAATAATCTCAAAAAGATTAAAATCAACAAACATGTATAACAATTAGTTTTAAAACAGAATACAAATCCTTAATCTAAAAATTAACATAGGGCGTCTATACCACGACACCAATTATATAAAAAATGTCTGAAGTAAGAAACTCTGACGTCCAGTAACTTGGAATATTCTGCGATTGCTGCTTTCAGAAACGTTCATGTCTCGTGTAGTTGCACAGTCCTCTAGAAATGTTTTATTAAACTAGTTCATAGAGTGTTTATGGTTTTTAAAGAATGTTTGTCTTAATAAAATTTTCTCCACGCGGAACACGATCTGTTTCTAAGTCGCGTCTAGAACACATAGTCTCTCGTAACTAATACGGCCGCTTTTATGGTTAATAATTCTTTGTCCCTTTTTTATTGATCTTAAAAACACGAATGTTCATTAAAATATTTGTGTCTATTGTCCTGTCATCAACAAATATACAAATTGTCTCACTACTTTTACATTTTTCATTAATTAAAATGTTCACAATGTTACCCTTCAAATTACGTCTGTCTATTGTCCACATTGACTTTATAGTTCTTTGCTAATAGCATATTATCACTTGAAACACTCCTTACATCTCTTTTAACATTTTTCACTACATTATCAAAAAATACTTTAGACAAACTCTTAACAGGTCTGACCTCGTCAGATCTCATCTCAAGACTGTTTTTAACACATCTCACCTCCTCAACACTTCAACTAAGACTGAAATTTATTTACATTACATTTTTAACAAAACTTTTTATACAAACTTTTATAGGTCTGACCTCGTCAGATCCCATGCTAAGACTGCTTTAAGCCACGAGATTCTTTCTCCCGCTATTCCTCCAAAACTCCTTGACACATCAATTTATAATTAATTATTCATTTACACATTTACATCATTTTCCATTAAAACAGTTATTATAAAATCATACTAAGACTATTTATTATACAAAATTGTTTTCTTGGACGTCTTTTATTAATAGTTTACAGCTTTCTCTAATTAATAGAACCAATCAGGATCTTTGACCTATATTCTATAGATCCAATCACGTCGCTTCTTTTAACCCTATTATTTACTATACTACATCGGGAATCACCTTAGGTACCATTGTTTGGAGCAATGTGATAAGCAAGTTCCCACATCCATGCTAACAAAATGGTGGTTGTTCTCGATGCCTATCCTGAGACTCAACTTACCTAGAACCAAGGCGAAGACATCGAGGACACGCTAATGAATGAGTTCGAACTCATGAAGGAGATCAAAGAGACCAACGTTCAGTTTACCAAATAGTTAGTGAAGTTGAGTATAGGTCGTCTTAACAAGTTATGACACTACTCACTGGACACGGCCACTTCAGGAAACATCTAATAATACTCCGGATCATCAATAGTGATCTCGTTTGTAAGCTATGTAAATGATCTGAAGAGACTGCTAAACATATCATCCTAGAATGTGAAAAAGGCTCAAGGCTAGAAGGGCCATATTCATGGCTTCACAACCAGGTGATGGTTCTGATGCTAGCATCGGGTGAAAACTCCTAATTAGGTGAAAATGCCTCACTGAAGGCGCAGGCTACAATGACCTTAGGCTGACGTACAAGGATCTTGAGTCCTCAAACCCCAATATTTTAATATAATTTAAGAATTGTTTTATTTAAAGAGAAAATTTTTTTCTTGTTGTTTAAAGGTGAAAAACCCTTTCGTCATTATTGCCATATAAGAAAAGGAAAAACGATGACCTTCTTTGATCGAAAAAGAAATTTATTTTATATTTCTTTCATACTATTACTATTGCATGGTAAAGTATAATTATTAAGGCCAAAATTTGTATTATGCATGTACAATTAGTCTGATTTCAATAATCAATACTAGTAGATTATTGTGTAATATTTAGTAGCTTGTTATCTCTAATTACTCCAGTTACAGCAATTCCCTAGACTTTACATAACCTATTTCTATTTAATTTGGTAGTATTTTTCAATTTTTTCAGTGAAAAAGTGAATTACGCATAAAAAAACTATTATAATTTTTAAAAGTAAAGGTTGTAGGTACTAAATGAATTTTGTGAAAATTTTTATTTAATTTTTGGATTGATTTGCTCAATTTTAACCCAGAACCCTTTACATACTGACAGGTGGATTAATTTGCTCAATTTTAACCCAGAACCCTTTACATACTGACAGGTGGATTAATTTGCTCAATTTTAACCCAGAATCCTTTACATACTGACAGGTGGATTAATTTGTTCAATTTTAACCCAGAACCCTTTACATACTGACAGGTGGATTAATTTGCTCAATTTTAACCCAGAACCCTTTACATACTAACAGGTGGATTAATTTACTCAATTTTAACACAGAACCCTTCACATACTGTCAGGATAAATGATTGCAAAGGAAAATAATTTTATTGGTTAATTTTAATCGAAGAAAAAATTGAAACTCATCATAAGAAAAAAATTCTTACCTTGGTATATAAAAGAAACAAACATCAAATATATTTCAAAGTTAATTTCTTGACTTAACTCTTAGTATAAGTCATAATTTCCTTACTTCTGTTTGGTGTTTCCTTTTCTTTGATTCAATTGCTTTAAGTTTTCCAAAAAAATTAGTTTCTTCCTCGTTTTCAGAGAAATCATCATCTGGTAAGCTTTCATCACCTCCACTGTCACCGTCTTCCAAAGCAGGAACTTCATCATTAGATGGTGCATCCTAAATGACACATACCTTATCAAAGTATTTTAGTTAAAACTAAGTTGTAATATTATGAAGAAAGGCAACAATATTTGATTGTATATAAATTACTTATTTGTTAAACATGTTAATAATATAAAAAAGAAAAAAAAAAAGAAAAAAAGAAAAAGATTATCAAGTCGTAGATGGTTGTCTTTGAAAAATGTCAAAGTATACTCCAAAGTATTAATTTAATAAAGAAACACAGTATTTAAATAATAATGTATAATGATTATAATTTATTAAACATAATATAATAATAAAATAATAACATAAAACATGGCACAGTTCTAATCATTTGCAAAGACTTTGTCTTCATAAACATGAAATAAGAATGAATGTGTTATATGAATTACCGTAAACAGATACCTTAAACTAATAGGGCTAGGATTTCATACTTTTAAATTGCTTATTTTAGACAGAAATGATTGATTTTCATACTTGAAAAGAATCTTCCCAGCATACGGATGATCCAATTGTTTAATAATGAGGTATGTACAACAAGATTTCATGATATTTCTATATTAAATCGCAATGCTGTATCAACTGGACATTTACCCTTTAGGCTAATATAATGGTTCAAGATATTCAACAGCTTGGCAGCAAAATAAAATCTTATCTAATGCCTTATCATAATCCCCCATTTATTCTAAAAACTATTATGTCTAATTTTAATCTAGAACTTTGTGAACAATGAACTCTTGAAAATGGGTAGTGCTGCAATGCTGGAATTCATATAAATAAACAGGTAAATGTTTACTTTAAGGTAACTTGTAATTTTCAGGGTTTTTTTAACATGTACTACATACCTTCCTTCATAGGAATGTTTTCCTTGCATAGATAACTATTTTTCACTGAAAATTCACAATTTTTTTTTAAAACTATCAAATACGACGTATTTATAGGTTAGACAAATGCCAAATGTTCACATTTACGTCTCATATGTTACTAAAGATATTTCAATTTATATATCCATGATCACAGATCACGTGATATGCTGTGAATCCTCCATATTAATAATCTAATTTCAAATAAGGTTTGGCCAGGTATATATATATATATATATATATATATATATATATATATATAGGCCTATATATATATATATATATTTATATAGGCTAGCTATATAGGCCTACATGTAAATATATATAGGCTATATAATATATATATATATAAAATAACTACCTGGCCAAACCTGTGGTGATATATAATTATATCGCAAAGTAAGCAAAATATTAACTTCAATAAACATAAGAAAGGCAACTTGGACAAACCTGTTGTAATATGAAATAGCGATCTAGCGTAGTCTCATTGTGTAAAGCGCATACGTCATACCATACGCTATTAACATTGCCATTATGTTTTCACCTATAAATACGTCAGATTTGGTAGTTTATTTATTGTGATTTCTCAGTGAAAAAAAGTGATCTGCGCAAGGAAAACATTATTTATTCTTAAAAAGTAAAGTATGTAGTAGACGATATAAAATAAATAAATCCGAAAAATAAGGTGCTACCTTAATGTAAACATTTACCCATTATTTACTCTTAAGAAGTAAGGTATATAGTAGATGATAAAAAAATAAAATCCGGAAAATATGGTATATCACTATTAGTGATCTAGCTGTCATTGTGTAATGTGCATGCGCCAAACCATACAATATTCTTAGTCCTATTATATCTGCGCAAGGAAAACATTATTTATACTTATGAAGTAAAGCATGTAGTAAACGTTAAAAAAAACTCCGAAAATTACAAATTACCAAAGTAAACTTTTACCAATAAACCTGACATCCTATAGACATGATGCTAAATAGATGTCAAAAGTCCAACCACTATCTCATTTTCTTAATCTCTATGAATATAAAAAGTCTTAGTAATAACGAAAAAAGAAAAGAATTAACTTTTATTAAATAGACAAGTAATAGGCCTAGTATAAATTACAAATAATCAAAATACTACCATAGCTCACTCACCATGTTATTATCCATTCTACTAAACTCTACATGCATTTGAAATATAAAAAGAAACAAAAACACCTAAAATTGGAGGTAGTTGCACACATTATAAAGATCAATTACAATAGACTATTATTTTTAGTTATCAAAACAAAAATATCAGAACCACGTGTACATATTCCGAAATGAAATTCATATTATTTTGTTGTGGTCCAAATTCCAGATTCCCCAACGTCTTCAAAATGGCGACGTTTCAAACTCTTAGGGACTGTGTTCCTCTGTTCATACCAACTTTAATATTGTTTTAGAGATGATCTTAATCGAAATCTCAATTAAGATCTTAAACTATGTTTCCAAACTTAATTTTAAAAATTGCCGTTTAGTGGTTGCTATGGTGACGGTGACACTAAGCAACGGTACTAATTTCTGGTTTGAAAAGATAAATAAATACAGTTGAAATAATATTGAGTTAAACAAATTATTTTAAAATGGCTGAATTAAACTATTCAAAAATTAAAATTGCACATCAAGTTAGAGATTTTGTGAGTATTTGTACATTTTATTCATTAGTAGAGTTACATAGAAGAAAAATTTTGTTTGTTTGTGTAGGTCTATTATAGGTTTTTAGATTTCCTAAGCCAACACAAGAATCATTTTGTTTCCAAGTGTCTATGTAAAAATTATAACATTCTTTGAATAGAAACTAGGTTGGAATATATAAATTTGGCATGTATACTCTTAGTATTACACCACCAAAGAAAAATATTGAAAATTTCAACAATAATTACTTACTGTAAAAATATATAGTTTCATGATGATAAATATAATACAGTATTGAAAATTGTAGACCTGTGACTCTCATTTCTGTTTCCTTTAATGGTTTTGAGATAATGATGAAAAACAGATTATAAAGATTTTTTAATCAGCATAATGTATTTATCAACAACGTGGTTTTAAATGTAAAACATATACTCAAACAAAAGTATTAGGATTTTGTGATAAATAAAGATTTTTGTTTAAATGACAATACAAAATATAAACATTATACCATTTTAAAGATTTAATTGTGTAGAATTAGTAGAATTGTAGAAATTTTTGTCTAGTTGTTAAAAGACAAAATATCTCTCGGTCATCATTGGCTTTAAAAAATGAAGGTATACCCTTATCCCTTGAATACTCTAATAGCATCAGGGTCGGAAAAGAACAAGAGTTAGTCAAGAGAGGCAACGAAAGGTAAAAGAAGGGTAGTTTGTTTTTTCAGTGCTGAAGGCACAGAATTAGCTTTCAATGCAATAGGTTTTGTAGGTTTAGTAAGAAGGACAATAACTTATACTACCGACCGACTGTAGGTACTTGGTGGAATTCCATTATTAATAATTTAATAACAGGCTTCTTCAAATTTATTAATTAATAAATTAAATATTATTAAATTTAATAATTTAATTTTTAATACTTCAAAAATATTTTTTAATGAGCCATGCCGACCAAGTTTTCGCCAACTATGGCATTGTCAAAAGCAGCTTACAGACTAAGGTACAAGAATAATTTTACAACACGATAGGCCAAGAGAAAGTTGGCCAAAATTACTGTTAGGTTAAAGAGGAGGGAGAGAGGGAAGATACCTAGGCCCAAATAGGGGTTGCAAGAGTGGTGAATTACTAAGATCTAATTGTTCATTAATAACTAAGCTAGAGCCCTTATTGATTATTCTCTTCATTTCTAACAATTCTAGTGTGTTTAACTTTTTACCCTCACCATTAACATGTAGAATATTAAATTATGTATTAGAATAAAAATCTGAAATTTGATGAGTTTTTAGATGGTTAGAAAAACTAGAATCTGCATAGTCCAACCGCTAACTTCTGTTATGTTCACTTAAACTATTTTTAAAACTACGACCTGTTTGTCCTATATAAGCAGAATTACAAATTATACAATTTAATTTATACACACCATTTTTTAACAAATCAGGCAACTTATCTTTAGAATTATTTAAAATAGTTCCCAAGCTTTTTTCAATGTAAAATGCTGGCTTACAAAGGTTTTTCTTTTCTAATAAATTATCCACAGTAAGTCTAACCTTACCGATGTAACTTATTCTGTCATTTTTCAGTGTTAACATCAATATAACTATTTGGAAAAATATATTTTAGTAACATTCTTTTTCAATTTATGTTTTAACATTTTCTCAATTAAATTATTATCGTAACCATTATTAGTGGCGATTAATTTTATACAATTAAGTTCTTCATAAAAATCATTGGTGTTCATAGGAATGTTAACGAGTCGATACAACGTGCTGTGGAAAGCAGCCAATTTATGACTAATAGGATGTTGTGATGTAGCATGGATAATGTTATCGGTAAATGTATGTTTTCTAAATATGCTGAAAGAATGTTTAACATTTAAAATTTTTATGTTAAGAACTAAAAAACTTATTTTATTTTCCTGGCCTATTACCATAGTGATTTGAATCGCCTCATTAACAGAATTTAAACAATTTAGAAATAGTTTGGCGGTTTGAACCTTCAAACAAAAAAAAAACAATATATCATCTACATACCAATATTTAACTTTAGAATGAAAAGGGTTATTATTATTTAGAAATTTAGTTTCAAAATTGTTCATAAAAAATTCCGCTAATAAAGGAGATAATGGTGACCCCATAGGCAACCTATCAACCTGTTCATAAAACTTTCCCTGGAATTGAAATTAATTTATTTTTAAACATGTTTTAATTACATTTACTAACTCTAATGACAAAGCGGAGTCAACTTTAGAAGTAAGTAACAAAGATTCCATATTTTTCAAAGAGAGAATTTTATTGGAATACTGGTGAATAAATTTTTTACATCAAAGGATACATTTTTTGCATTCAGAGGAAAGTGAACATCTCCAATCTTGTCTACCAAATCTAATGCATTGTTAAGACAAAATTTACTTTTGAATTTAGAAATATCTTTTAAATAACTATTTAGAACTAGCAAACACTCGCTCAGGAAGATTTGGTGTACCAATTGTTAAAATAATAGAACCGGTTGGGTTTTTCTCACCATTCTCGGTTTGATATATACGTTCAGCTTTTATAACATGTTGTTTGGCAACCTCTTTCAATATTTCCTCTGTGCTCTCATTTAAGAGGTCATAACAGGAAATAACGCCTTTAGATGAATTTAATAAACCTTTGTGAGTGTCAATAGACACTTTAACCATCGAAAAATAACTTCATTTTCAACAGAATGTAACTCATCAATAAAGTACCATTATGAAGTTTTCAAATGGGAAGAATATTACCTGGAGCATCAGTGACAGATTTGTTGATAACAAAGTACAAGATCTTAGAATCATTTTGAACACTATTTTGAATACACCCTCGACACTATTTTGAACAATAAGGAATCTAGGAGCTGATGCCTGACTCGTTACGTCCATATTAGGTTTATTTTGTTTTGACAAACTCAGACTTTTCAGATGATGCTGACAATTGTCGTTTTTCACAACCCGAGTTGACTTTATTTAAATTAGAGGCCATAAAAGAGTTAACCAGCATATCGTGTTAATCGGTTGCAGATGAGACTCTGAGAACGGGTACACCCTTGGATCACTTTCGGTCATTTCCAAACCCCAGAACTCAGGGCTCAGAGTACCCTCTTTAACTAGATTGGTTGGACATCAGTGCAGACTCACAACTGGAAAAGAAGTGTCTGACACCTTCCCCATCAAGAACAGCTCCTGACCAAGGAACAAAGTAGCTGGCCACTGAATAGAAATGCATACAGCTTCGACAAAGCAAGCTCATATCAGCTTACAAGATACAAAGGTGGTCTGGTAAGCACTCCCAGATGTGCTATAAATCTGCACCGTCAAAAACTCCCTATGAATGTACAGTGTACATTCTTTGCAATATTTGAAGAGTATCAGTCTCTACCAAATGTAAAAAAAATATATGAATGATTTATGTGTGTGTATATTCGAAGAATGTGTTAATTGTTCCATCCCTGTATAGCTTGGGTTCCGCAAGGGACGCTAAACCCCTCTCAATAGGTGTAGCTAGTCTGCATCCTACTGTGGTGAGAACCCTAAGTTAAAGTGAAAGTAAGGAACTGTATAATGTAAGTGAACTGGGTGTATATGACTATATGAATAGTTTATGTGTTGTGAGTGTTTTACTGGGGACCACGAGGGATGCCAACACCCTCTTATTAGATGCACATAGTTCCGCACCCTCATACTCACTTAGTTGTGTAATATATAGTATGTGTTGTCTCTGAACTAGTAGCTCGTCATTTGTAATTACTTCAGTAACAACAATTTATTCAACTTTATATAACCTGTTTTTATATAAACTTGGAACTTTTAAATTTCTTCAGTGAATTCCACATTAAAATATTATCTTAGGTTTTCAATGTGAGGTTTGTACTAAACTAATTTGACAAATTTTTTAAACTAATCTTTATATCATTAACATGATTTTAAAATATTTTACTAAGATTGTTTAATTAAGTTTTAATTTTCAGGAAGAGAAACGTGTGGCTGACAGAAAAAAGCATTTATTGTATTTGATTCATCAGTATTTACGTGATGAAGGGTAAGTATGCACCACAGCAATTCATAAGTATGGTATTATTTAAATCTTGAACCTCATTTGTAACAACATAATTACTTTAAATAATTAAAAAAAAAAAAATTGTTTGACAAGAATGATACCAATGTAAAATTATTTTCGAATTATTGAAGCAATTTTTGGATTGGTTTTACATTTGAAATTTCTGAATCTTCACTCTAATACAAATAATTCATTTCTTCATTAGATCTAAAATAAACAAATTCAGAAATGAAAATATCAGAATTCGAAAATGTGTGTTTTTAGGCTAGTCTTGGGTGTTTTATAAAATTACCAAGAAATTAAATTTGTAGATTTTTGTATACAGAGTGTCAAAAAGAGTACCGGACTGGCTGTATATGTCAGATGCTATTCAACTTAGAAAGACAACCTCATTTGAAGCTATCTACAAAGCATTTGAAAAAGTTTTGAAAAATACAGGAGGTTCCAAAAATGTATGAAAATTTGAATATTCACATGTCATTGTACACTTGGAATGAAATAATGCTGTCATGTATGTTTTTTACAGCTGAAAAAGTTTGCAGAAAGTAAACAAAAAAGTTACTTTATTTTATAATCAAGAGCTTTAGGAGAATAATGAAGTATGGCTTATCTTTAAACTTACAACAAAAATGCTTTCCTTCAGCGGTTTGGCTGTAGTATAGGATCCCAAAACATTCAGCATCATTCCAGCTTCTTGAATAATACGGTCTTTAAATCACCAATGTCTACCAGTTTAGTTTGATATATCCGTAAAAAGAAATCTAATGGGGAAAGGTTTGGTGAATGTGCTGGCCATTCTCCCGATCCACTTTAAGGGAATATTTCATTTAAAAGTGTGCATATTTGTAAAACGTAGTGAGAAGGGACTCCATCTGCTAAGACCACACATTGTTGAAATTCAATCAAGCAATGTGTTGAACGTTTGGAACATTCATGTTTACCAACAGGTCATTATAATAATTTAGATTTAAGTTTTCTTCAATGGTGAATGCCCCAACGATGCCATCATACATACATTAACTTTTACAGGATTCTGCAGTGGGCTTTTGCATGCAATGTAGGTTTGAATCATTCCAAAATCGGCAATTGTACCCATTCACATTATCATTGATCATGAATGTTGCTTCGTTAGAAAACACTATTAAAGAAATAAACTGTTGGTTCTTTAGTAGTTTGGCTATCAAAATGTCACAGTATTCCACGCACATGTCGAAGTCTCCTCACCGAGTTTATGATAATTGATGAAATTTATTAGCTTTCAAAATGTTGTGAACAGACTGATATCTAATATAATAATCATTTGGTATTTTTCTAACATAAGAATAGGGATATTTCATGACAGACTGTCATCTCATCAGTAGCATTCATTTTTTTCCCGGAATGGGCGTTATCTTTTACTGAACTTGGGTGGCTGAGTAAAGGTCACTTAGTGTATAGCTAATTATTGGGAATTCCAAGAGGGTAAAAATGTTTTAAATGCATTAAAAACAATTTCTTTATTTCAAATAGGTAAATATAACCAACATTGGTACTAATTTAATACAAAGAAAGAATACTTTCCACTAACATTAAATTTAAAGGAAAAGGTTTAGACAATAAAAATGTACCTAATTGAAAAAGGGATTCATACTTTTCTTCTTAGGGCAAGCTATAACACATGTGAATATTCCAAATTACATTTTTAAACTGATAACAGTAAATGATAACAAACTAATCGTCTACTAACATGGTTTTATCTAGAGAGTCAGAATATCACACAATAAACATATCTTTACATTTGAAATTAACAAGAAAAAACATTTTCAGAGCACTCTGTAT
The DNA here is from genome assembly GCA_963513935.1 of Aphrophora alni. Lineage (NCBI taxonomy): Eukaryota > Metazoa > Arthropoda > Insecta > Hemiptera > Aphrophoridae > Aphrophora > Aphrophora alni. Next base: position 172,153,995 of record OY740765.1, on the reverse strand, counting down.
TTTTCAAAACATTTTTTTCATGCCTTGTAGATAGTTAGTTTTTTTGGTAATGAATCAAAATGGCGGATAGATGGGAAACAGCGTTTTCGGAGCTTTTATATGAACTTTTCCCCTTATTTTTACCAATAGTTAAATGAAAGTTTCTTGAGATTCACCCTATAGATGAGAAAATAAAATCTCAAATATTTTCCAGATACTGCGACACAGCAGCGCACTTTGACATAGAGGCACAGCTAAACAACAAATACATTGTTTGTGATAATATCGACCTTGGAACAATTCTACAAGAATTTGAATCCTACTATTTTCTAAGATTTCAAAAATATCCAAAAATTTGCAAGAAAAACACTATCAGCCTGTTAGATCCACCGGAACGTAAAAGACTGCAAAAGAGAGAAACAATCACAAAAGATTTTTGTAAAACTAATTCTGTAGTGAAACAGGATGTTCAAAGAGTCAAGATTTTGAAGGATTGTAGGACTAATCATGATTTGTCTGATTTTGATTTGACTATTTTACCTCTAGCAGCACCAAAACCAGAACCTTTGCTTCAATCAATAGATTCTGAAGACATTGCAGAACCTTTGATGAAACCAATCAGCGGTTATCAAGGCTTTTGTGGAGAATTTAAAGAGTTCGCTGATATCATTTCAAAGGTAGGCAGTCAATATTTATTTACTTTTAATTGGCACTGCTCTGGATGGGCTTTCGCCTCTCTTACAATTCTTTTCAATTTATCTCTCACTGTACCTTCTCCCACCATCTTCCAGTATGACTATTCCACACATCTTCCTTTTCCTTTGTCTTCCATGTCTCTTTCTTCCTTCCATTTTCTCATGAAACAACCTTTTTGGTATGTGTTCTACATCCATATTTTTAACATGTCCTAATCATGCCAACCACTGGGACTTTACTAGCCTCCCATGTCTTTCCTATAGAGTATTTCTTCTTTTATAGAACATGTAGGTAAAATCAACATAATCCTTATTATTGTTGTTGGATCATTATAATTTCACATGCGTGTCTGTCCGTCTGTCTATATTTCAAACTTTGTATTTTCACACATATAGGAAAAATATATCAGTAACAAAATATTATCTTGTGGTAGTTAAGGGGGTAATAGGGGGTAAAAACTATCAAGTTGCAATTTTTTAGAAATATTACATGTGGGACATCAAAAAAAGTAGAAGTTATTCTAATTACGAATATGTATGTTTATTTCACGAAAAAATTAATATATTGGTGGTAGTGCAAATTAAGTGTCATATATCATGCCCTTCTCTTCTAACTTAAACATGGCATGACCTACAAATAAATAAAAAATATTTGGATTTGAAATTAAATTGCAGTGCAAAATCATATAATATAGTTTTTTTTTATTACGAATACAACTTAGTTTAACCACACAATGAGAAATATGTTTATAAGATTTAAAAGCAATTTTTGTGTGATGTGAGACAATTCAATAGCCATTAAAATATGGATTGAATTTTCATTGAATTCTCTTTATTACAATCCGTAGGTCAAACCAAAGACCCTTATATTTCACGTTCATGTCTGTCTGTATAATTTAAATTGATGGTTAAAAGACATTGACTTTATAAAAATAACTGTCCCTATATGCTTACAGACTTTTAAGTCGTGTGGTTGTAGCACACGCTTGATCCTCTTGGTCATTATCGTCTAAAAAAAAAAATAAAATAAACAATACCTGTAGCCCTCGAATACTCTAATAACGTCAGGGTCGGAAGAAAGCAAGAGTTGGTCAAGAGAGATCTGATAGGAAATAAAAAAGATAGGGATCTAAATTAAGACATCACAAAAGAAAGCTTGATCCAGCTTGGGATTGCCAAGCCCATACTCAATATAATGAGCCTTAAGTGTTCCAAGAGACTACGTCTTTGTTCTTTTTCTCTCTATTTTTTTTATCAACAGCTGATATGGCCCACGCTTCCGATCCATAAGTCACAACTGGTTAATAAGAATCTTTTACAGTTTAAATTTCAAATTTCTTGGTAGAAGTATTGATTTCAGAAACTTAACATAGGTAAAATAAGCTCTGTTATCAACCACTGTATTAATTTCAACTGTGACCATGTTCTCACGGTTCAGAAGAACTTCCCAAATGACACCTCACTTTTTATTGTTATACATTTTTCGGACATTTGTCATCATTTGTGTGTTAAAAATTCAAACACACGACATTTCGGGAATAAGAATCAATTCCCGTTATCAAGTGACTAAAAACTAAAGAAACATGAAACGAGAAACTAAGCCTATGTAAGAAGTAAAATTAAATAAGAATACCACCAACCTTAATATCTAAGCATGTATCTCAGAGCTAAAACTGAGAAGTAAAAAAACACAATCACGGTAACACACAACTAACGTCAAATACGTGTTGTTGTATCAAAGATACAGCAACAAATGACGTGGTCCAGAAGGCGTGACAAACTATTAGGGGAGTGGCCTATTGTTAGTTGTATTAAGCTTCCTAGCACGAGAGCGGGTTACAACCCCTTGTGGTGATTTAACAGGTAAAATTTCAGCTTGTTTATTGGTAATAGGGATATTATAATAAAATTTTAGTTCTTTTTTCAATAATGGGAGCCATAATGGCCTTACTTCTATACTTGATTGGCTGATAGGATTGTCCGTAAGTTTTATATACGAGGCTTCAATTATTTTACGTTTGTATAAGTTACTTTCCCGGTGTATGATTTTTGCCTCTTCCCAATTAAATTTGTGATTTTCGGACCATATATGTTCTGCAATTTTCGATTTATCGACTAGGCCTAACCTCACATTGTTTTTATGTTCTTTTATTCTAATGTTTAATGGTCTTTTTGTCTCGCCAATATATTGTCTATCATACTCACATTTGATACTGTAAATACAGTTTTTAGTATCCTGCGTGCCATTTTTAGTTTTAGTTTGGACGAGATGTTGCCTAATGGTGTTTAGTGTTTTAAAAGCTGTACAAATTTTATATTTTCTGGCTACGCGTCTAACTTTTTCCGATAATCCCGGCACATAAGGGATTGTCATGTTCGCTAGTGGTTTATTTTCATCTTTAGACTCATTATTTTTATTATTTTTCGCTCTTTTACATTTGGAAATAATGGATAGAGGACATCCGTTAGAACTTAAATCCTGCTCGATACGTGTTAGTTCCAAGTTTAGACGGTTTTTATCAGAACAAATATTATAAGCTCTATCAAGTACGTAAGGAATGAACAATCTAACCTAACCTACACTACTTATTTATTGCAGGAAATCTGCAACTCTGATCTGCTAAAGACACGTTGGTCAGATATCATGGGTTTGGATACGGCCAAGCAACTCTTAAAGGAAGCTGTTGTTTATCCTACGAAATATCCTGAGTTATTTAAGGGTATTCTTGCCCCATGGAAGGGTTTGTTACTTTACGGGCCTCCTGGCACAGGTAAGTGTTTGATTTCTTAAGTTCAGAAAGCATATAACTATTTGTCAGTACAGGGATGAAAATAGGATTTCTGTTATCTGATTCAAAACAGAAATATGGTTGTCCTCCCTTAGAGTAAGTTTGGCAATCATCAAAAATTTTGATCTGTTTTTTGACTTCACATTCATGGCCTAAGAAAACTGAAAAAGTAAATTTTGAAATTTTGTTTATCTGTTGTTGTCTGTACGCAAACACAATAGCAACTATAAAAATTAAGATAGGAACATGAAATTTGGTATTGGGGACTATAGTGTGCTCATATACAACTATAATGAAATTCAAAAAAATCAAATTTAAAACGTCAAATGGCACCAATCTTAAAATGTATATGGGTTATTCAACTTATAACACACTAATAGATACAAATTTGAAGATTTCAATTCTGCATGTAGTGGTACCAACCCTACACCTTCAAGAAGACGAATAGCAATGTTATGTTTAAAAATATAATTATTTGAAAACTGACCTCACAAGAAACTATAATATTTGTATAGTTACAAAGCAGGCCAGGTCTGAGACACTGACAAAAGCTAAACAAGTTTAAACTTTTTAATAAATACACATCTACAAGGTTCAGAAAACCTAATTAGCAACTGTTTTAAACCAACCTACAACCTACTAGATGAGAACTCTTGATCTACCAAATCAATTTAACATTTCCTACAAGGACAAAAAACCACATTTTGGTTATTACATTTAAAGGTCATGATTGTATTACATTGTAGGATGGAGCTTGGTAAGTACCATGCTCTTGCTCTACCAACAACTTGTTTATTTGGTTTTGATGATGTTTGAGTAAGAAAGAGTGTTTAGAGTTTAGTGAGACGAAATACAGTTATAAGTCTATCGCACAAAATTTTAATATGCAATGAAGAAAAATTCCCTATATATATATAATGAGAAAAACCAAAGATTTATTTATAATTGAGACATTATAATCATGTTTGTAATGAATACCTATTACTAAACAATATTCTGACAAAAATATATATAAAGATTAGTTTATACAATTCTTCTTCTTCATTTAAAAGGATATATTACATTCAAATCTCGAGTATTGCAACTTAATATGCTGTCCAGGCCAACTGTATCCGTCTGGCTCACAATATCCAAGGTCCAGGTCCATAGCATCTGTCCGGTTCTCACAATCCAAGGTCAAGGCTAACTGCAGCCGTCCGGTTACAATATCCAAGGTCCAGGCCCATAGCATACATCCGGTTCCTACAATCCAAGGTCCAGGCCAATAGTTTTTTCCCGGTTCACAATATCCAATGTCCATGCCCACAGCATCCGTCCGGGTCCCACAATCCAAGGTCCAGGCCAACTGCATCCGTCCGGTTACCAATATCCAAGGTCCCGGCCCACAGTATCTATCCGGTTCCCACAATCCAAAGTCCAGGCTGACTTCATCCATCCGGTTTCCAAAATCAAAGGTTGAGTACAACTGCATCTATCTGGTTCACAATATCCAAAGTCCAGCCCCACAGCATCCGTCCAGTTCTAAAATATCCATGGTCCAGCCCACAGCATCCGTCCAGTTCTAAAATATCCATGGTCCAGCCCACAGCATCCGTCCGGTTCCCAATATCCATGGTCCAGCCCCACAGCATCCGTCCAGTTCTAAAATATCCATGGTCCAGCCCACAGCATCCGTCCGGTTCCCAATATCCATGGTCCAGCCCAACTGCATCCGTCCGGTTCCAGTATATTTTGTTTCTAGTATATTTTTTGTAAAGTTATCTGTTTTCGAGATATTCGATAATTAATATTTTAATCTGCCGCCATTTTAAAAATATATAAAATAAATTCTTTGTTTTTGGTACACTTGTAAAAAATTTTAAAAATGTGTGTACCAAATCTGAACTTAATATGTTATTTATTTAGAAAAATGTTATTTTTTTGTAACAAAATAAAATGACGAATAGACGGAAAATTGTTAATTTAAATAATTTTTCAATACCATAAAAAATTTATAGAAAATCTTTGGATTTTGTTAGCCTAATTTTAATTTTGATAAGTACGTTTAAAACTTAATATAATCCTAAAATATTGGAAAAACTTAGGTACAAAAATAATACAAACAGATCTTTTAAATGTAGGGTGTTTCACTCTTGATAAACTTCACCCTTGTCCTATATCAAATAAACTAATTTAAATTTGCAGGTAAAACTCTATTAGCCAAAGCCGTAGCCACAGAATGCAAAACGACCTTCTTCAACATCTCAGCAAGTTCCATTGTTAGCAAATGGAGGGGAGATTCTGAAAAACTTGTCAGAGTATGTGAGTTTATACATATATATTTTATTGAGAAATTTCCTTTTAAAAATAATAGTTGCAGGAAGTCGTGGAAACATGAATTATTTGTGCAGACCTACAAGATGGTCTTATATCTCTGAAATCTGGAACTTAAGGTGTCATACTGCCAAAACACTACAGGGTGTTTTTTTTTTTTTCAAAAAGGATTTCAATTTTAAAAGCATGTGACATTTGTTTAGATTACAGGACCTTTACTAGAAATACCACTACTGTTGTGGTTAAAATGGCCATTTTTACTGTTGTTGAACATGTTCTGTGTGTGTTTTAGTTTAACGAAGCTGTTATGTTTCAAAATGTGGTATCCTTTCTGGTTATCATCTTCAATGGATAAGCTAAATAATCGATAGTTCAGTTTCCACATATATTATAGAAGTATTTGTTATACAATTGATTTATATATATTCTCTGATATAATCTGATGTCATAATATAAAAATTACATTTTCTTCAATCCAATTTACATAAATGTTCAACATTATATGTTCTAATATTTCAACAAATATTACATAATTATTTGTTCCCAAAACAATATAATTCATATCGAAGTACCATAAGTATCATTGCAAAGGCAAAAATTACTACTATTGTTCTGTACTTATTTTGTATTCCCCCCCGAAAATACCGATATCCCAGTACAATTCACCGCTTATCAACAGCAGTTTTAATAAAGCTATTTTTTCTGACCATTTGATTGGTCTCTAGCTAAAAAAGCAGAAGAATTCCACTTCTTGAAGAAACCACGAAACTGGACAAGCAACGCTCTAATAAAACAGACGTGGTTGTCTTATGGTTTGGTTATACACGCTGTATGTATTTATACAATACTGCTAATAGAATAATCGTAATTAAGCCATTAATAGTTATTTCTGTGATAATACGCTCAGTTTATTTGGTCGCAAACCCGTTTATAATCTGCTTACTGTAACTATTCATATTCACCCATACTGTATGGCTCATATCGCTTGAATTCTACGCCATGTGCTCATGGCGTCGATATGTGTGTGATTAACGATTAACTGTTAATTTACAAAACCAAAGATTTTGCGATAAACTCAATTAACGAAATTTGTCTATATTTTGTATTTATAAACTGTGAACAGTGATATTAGTGATTTGTGACTCAACTATTGTAATTATTTTGTGTCAAGTGTTGTCGCCAGGTACCTATGCACATTTACGAATACCGAAATTAGCCTAGACCTCCCTTCAGATCTACAAGACTTCGCCTCAATCAAGGTATGAAATATATACAGTCGCTATTCTACAGTTTAATATAGACATAACACAATTTTCTTTTTTTCAATGTGTTTACTTGCGTAAAGCAAGTTGGTCCTTCGAACATTAAAGTCTTTTAAAAATTTCAAAATCCAAATTATGCAACAACTATTTATATTCAAAACACTCAGAATGGAAAACACATTTGGTTTGCTCACCCTTTAAAGCCATAGATGGTACTCTCAAAGTCCAATCTATGGAATCTCTGGTCAATGGTGGCCGGTCTCGAATAGCAGTTAGACCCTGTCGGCCTATTGAACATCATTTGATCTTGTTATCAAGTCAGTTTAGTCTTTTATAGTTTCCTTTTCTTTGTGTTGGGTATATTGTTTGCAAATCAGTGATGTAGTTTTGTAGCAATTTTTGTAGTTTTTTCACGATTCTTTACTTTCTGTGCATTGTCTTGTAAATTAGAATAAAAACTAAATTTTCATATTACCATTTGAAGGGGTTCACGTTAGTGAGTACGGATTTAGCGACCCAAGCTGGATCTACACCATTTTTCATGTAGTTTTGGGTTAGTTCCTTCCTTTTCATCTTTCCTATTTAGTCCATTTAGTAGGCTTGAACAACTTTTTTTCCCCGACCTTGAAGCTATTACAGTTCACATCACATTATAAAACAAGGAAGACAATTTTTAATAGAGTGACTCTATTTTATCAGAGTCAGTCTATATTATTAAAGTCCCATTTTAGAAGTTTCTAGGAACGAACAATTCCTGCAGCAATAGTTACAACTTTGTTAATAACCAAGGGCGAGATCTTAGACAGATTTAACCACTCAGCACTGTTACAACTAATAAGGAATCTGGGAGCAGGCCTCTGGCTCCTTACGATCAAATTACCTTTTTTTCCTTATACTTATAGTTATCTTTTTTCATAATCCGAGTTAACGTTATTAAATGTAGAGGCCATAAAAGAGTTTACCAGTTAAGTGGTTGCCATTCTGCCTCTGGAAAGGGGGGTATACTCTTGGATAAGTTTTGATTATTTCCAAACCCCAGAACTCTAGTGCCCAGAGTATCTTCTAACTATTCTCGTTGGGCATCAGTCCAGACATGTAACTGGATAGGGAGAGTCAGAGACCTCTCCAATTGCTAACAATTCCTGACCAAAATGGCTGGCTACTGAACAGAAACCATCCATACATCTTTGGCAGAGCAGGCTAACATCTGCTTATGAGATACAAAGGTTGTCACACTTTGGTCTGGTAAGCACTCCTAGACGCACTATGGATCTGCATGGTCAAAAACTCCCTATATAAAAATTTACAGTGTATCCCTTGATCTGTGAAGAGTAACAGCCTCTACCAAATGTAAAAAAATATGTAAGTGTTGTATGTGTGTGTATATTTGGAGGTGTGTTAATTATTCTAATCCTATATAGCTCGGGTTCAGATAAGGACGACTACCCCCCCCACCTGTCTAACAACTGTTAAACAAACTACTGGGTAAGACTCTTTGATCTACTTGATAATTTAACATTTCCTGCAAAGCCCAAAAGACCATTTTTGGCATTAGATCACATTTTGAAGATCTGCTTGTTTTAGATTATATTGATGGGACTGGGTAAGTACCATGGTAGCACCTATCACCTTGTTGTTAGAAATCATAGATAGGTTCTGGTAAAAAAAATGCTGGTTCAGAAATTATTGGTCAAGATAAAAAAATCATAGATACTGTCCTAGTAATTTTGATAAAACTATGACAAAATGTAAAACTTTATTACATGAATTTTAAATAGAAGAAGTAGGAACCTACAAAAATAAATTGGAAACTCCAACATGAATGCTGACTAGTAATTCCTGAACCCAAATTTTATTTTGAGTCCTTTCAGGCTAAATTCAAGTAGCTTAATTTTTTAATGATAGCTCTCCACAAATTTTAACTACTGTCAATAGGCTACTTTATGTGAATGATATAAGAGAAAGATTGTGCAATGTTTTATTTATTACAGGTTATGTTTGAAGTTGCTCGTTACCATGCACCATCCACCATATTCCTTGACGAGCTTGATGCTTTAGCTTCTAAAAGAGATGGTTCCTTCGAGCACGAAGCTTCAAGACGGTTAAAAACAGAGTTGTTAACACAACTGGACGGTCTTGCAAAGACAGAAGATAGAGTTTTTTTATTGACCACTTCAAATCTTCCTTGGTAAGTTATGCTGGAAGTGCGTCCAGAAAAAGAAAATAGGTTTTAAACACTTTAGATGTGTTATAAAATAGGCCGATCAGGGTTCATTCAAACATTTGGTTAACTATATGCTTTGAATATAATCCTTCCTTGTCTCTATTAATACAATTTATTACGTATTACGGTGATTCAATCACTTAAAATGAATTATAATTTGTGTTACTTCTTATCGTTAATCCAAAATGAAAACAATGTTGCGACCAGAACTTAATTAAATTCAATCAATCTCATTTCATACAGGCTGATCTGTACAAAAATTATATGAGACATAAAAAACAAACTAAACTTGCTCATCTCTGTTGCTGGAGCCTCTTTTTCGAAAATATTAAGTACTTCCGTTACCATGTATTTTCATTCTAGAATTTGTTACATTTGTACATAAAAATATGTTGCTAGTATCCAAGTCACTATTATTTTAACTAACAATTGAATTACCTTATATCTCTTCCAACACAATATACAATACGGCAATTAAAGTCCAAGATAATAATCTTAAATAAACCATGCTGTAAATACAAGACGTTAGTTTTCCTAGGACATCGATATAATGTGCATTGCAAGTGTCGCGATATGATAAGTGATGTGTAAATTTATATATTTACAAGCGACCCGCGTACCCATGTTATCACGGGTACAATTTTTTAAAAAGTTCATTAATCTTAAGGCGAAATTGATTTATTAAAATGTTCAAATTTGATCATCTGTCATTTCACATGATCGATTACAATGAGTCTAAATCTCATTTAACTTTGTTCAATAGTTCATACTAATTAAGAAAATATATAACAGTGATAGGTTCAACCGTTTATTAATACATATAGGTTCATATTTATAAATGTATTTATCAATATGCATAATACTTCTCTAAAAATGATGTTCCGTGTGATTATATCACCATCAGCTGTAATTGACTGTCCTTCAATTGAATGAACAAAGATTTTCACTCTTGAAAACGAACGACATCAACTGAGAGCTACATAAAGCTGACCATGGGAGAAGACAGGGCGTGGCAAAAATAGTGCGATGCGTGACAAAGATTGATCTTGTGATTTGTTGATGGTCAAGGAAAAAGCCAAAATCAGTGGAAACTCAGTACGTGAGAAACTTATTGGGATTACTTTTTATATATCGAAATAGTTTCAATATGGAGATTTCTGAAACTTCAGTAACCTATATCTCAGGAACCACTTGACCTATATACTTGAAACTTCGGTTTTAGCAGTTTCTCACTAAGGTCTATGATTGTGCAAAATTTCAGGATCCTAGACTATACAGTTTTCGAGTTGAAAAATCAAATGGACAGACTTAATGTTTTATTAATATGATATGTCCGTGTGTTTTTATATTTTATGTTTTAATATTGTTAACTATCTCAACTGAGTGAATAGAACTCTGAAGATGGAGCAGATGCTCTGATACACGTTAGTGTTTAAAAAAGAAGTCACCTGGCGGAAACCATATTAGGTAATTCAACTGTGAGTTAAAAATATAAAGTTGTTTAATCTATATTTGAACTTGTTCCAGAGTAATTATCTCTAAACTTTTATGACGCAGGTTGGACGGCTTATTTCCCTAATAGTGATGATGACTCTAATGAGACCATTCTTCAATACTTGAAGGCACAAAGTTAAAGCCTAAGTGTTGATCAATGGAAAGTTCTTCGTTGAGTGCAAATAAGCTTTCTTACAACACTTCTGGTCCTCTCAGTAGATGTTTTGGCAGCGCAAAACTAAAAAGAGATGGGCTTAAACTTAATCATAAGTTTGGAGAAATTCAACTTCAGCTAAAAGGGAAACTAGATCTTCCTTTAATGTAACAAAGGCTACTACGGTGAAGGCTTTACCTGCTAGTGGTTCTGATCCTGGTTCATTATCAAAAGGCTCCTCAGAGCCTGAGACCGTGCCTGGGGCTGGATCTTGTGGGGAGATGAGTGTTGAAACCTCTAATCAGCCTAGTTCTACACCACAAAGCAAGGGGATAGAATGGCTGTCATTGTGTCGGAGGCCAAAGCTTCCTCCAAAGTCATGCTGACAAGAGGCTTATTACAGCCTTGACTGGTATGTTTGATGAGTGGGGTGGTGGGGACGTGGTGTCTAACAGTTCCTTCCTTCAAAAGAAACAAAAACCTAAGAGGCCATCAACAGCCGCAAAGAAAAGTCCTAGGAAAATAACTCGTCAGATGGAGTGGACTAATACAGACCACACTGTAGTTGAACACTCCCGCATCAGGGAAACCAAGTTCCTGATATGAAGAAGTAAAATACTTTCAACAAATCTGAATGTCATTCAGATAGATCTCTGGCACGAGATTTACTGGACACACTGAAGATATAGCTCAAATCCAAAAGCCATGGGTCAATGGAGGAATCATCAGAACACTCCAAACCTAAAAATGTAAGTAAACATGGGAAAGAGAGAAATGGATTCATGCCATTTCTGCCTGAAACATAAAGAAACAGCCGAACACTGGTTGTGTGAGTGTAAATCTCTAACTTACAAAAAGCTACTTTACCTCAGCATTCCTTTCCCCACGGCTGCAGAGTTAACGACAATGTCACCCAGAACCATTTTAAGATTCTTAGGAAGCTTAAATCTTGGCTGGGACTAAAACATAATTAGTAGGGTAGTCACAAAAGATCCATTTGGGTCTCAGTGACAAGAGGCTAAATAGCCTTGGAACCTAAATTCACTAACTAGCGGTTCTATATGAGCACAGAAGCCCACTATAGTCCCATAAATGAAATCTTAATTTTTGTGGTAACTACAATCCATTATACAGAAGACAAGAATGACAGATGGACAGTATGGCTCGAGTAAATAAGAAAAGATTAAATTCACTAAACCCATCACTACTGACACCCTATTTAGTACTAACTTTCATTTCAATAATTCCTGAACACTTATAAATATTTTTGTTTGTTTAGTATTTTCTTTTGTGAGAATGCTTGTGCCATTTATTTTTCAGGGATCTGGACCCAGCCATGCTCAGAAGGTTGGAGAAACGTATATTGGTAGATTTACCTAATTGTGACGCCAGAAAAGCTATGCTGAAACATTATCTCCCCCCGATAGTCAGTGATAGGCCGACACTTAAGAGCAATCTTGACTATCAGCTTTTAGCAGAGGTAAAATATAGCATTTCCTTTTCAAATATAGATTTGTACACATATACTAATCACACCTGGAGGAACAAGTTTTAAGTGTTGTTTTAAATCTATCAGTAGCGGCTGGTGCTTGAAAAAATTGGTGGTTGCAAGTGTTTTAAATAACAATATATATGTTTGTATTGTATATTGGACTTTTGAATTGGAGCACCATAAACTTAGCATCACTTCAAACACATTTGTATTAAGGATATAAATTAGAATAAATTATTAAACTTACACTATTTCTTTCTTTCTAGTGGGGGAAACTTTTCAATAACTTTTTGATTGAAATCATGGATTTCTGTGATGAGATACTTTTCTATTGACAACATGGCCAATGCTGATCTTCTCTCCTCACCCATGGTATTTCTTAGAAAAGTCTTAATCTTTTTGAGATTTTAAAAAGATTAAGAACATCTTTCTCCTTCAGAACTCGTTATAGGTACAGTGATTAAAATTTCTAAAAGATTAATAACTTCACTGAAAGTGTCATGCAAGTCATATTCCTTGAGGAAACTAAACAAACTAACTACACCTGACATTGCCCTAAACTCCTGTGCACTATAGATTGTTTCAAGCTCTATTCTAAGCTTTTTTAAATTCAGACATTTATAATCCTCACAAACAGCTCTTAAAGCTTTTTCTGGGAACATTGAGGCCAAGTCAGAGAATTTATTAGCTATAAATAAAGTCGTTCCTACAAGATGTCCAGAGAATTGAAATCTGTCTTTGGTTTGAGAGATTTTTGATTTTTATCTTCAGACAGATCAAGACCTCTCTTTATAACAGTAGATCATTTTCCACTTTTTTTTAATTTTCCAAAAAACAAGTCAACAAATGGCATGATCTTGCGAAAAAATGAAAGCCTAAATATAAAGGTAGAATTCTGTAACGTTATTAGATGACCTGATGCCTGACCTAAAGTACCGTCATTTTTCACATAATCTAATTTAAGTATGGTCTCCATACATTTGATCAAATCCTGTCTGTGATCATGAATCATATTTACACTTCATGATTGAAAATTCCACCAGGTTTGAATCGATCTAGGCAATCTTTTTTAACTACTTCATCCAGGATTGATGTCCTTTGTGGGCTTGTCAAAATAAAAAATATATACATAGTCCCTGAACATTTGCAAAGAAAATTCCAACATCTCTATCTACAGATGCTCCTCACATCATTACTAAATTGAGCTGATGTGCATGACAGTGAATGTATTGTGCATCAGGATATGTTCTGAACTACAGCTTTGATACCATTAGAAACACTGAAGTGCTGTGCGGAGTTTCGTCAAGTTTTTGTATTGACAGTTCATTTAATATACATGATGATAATGATGCTGCATCATGATTTGAAGGATTTAAAAATGTCCAAAATCTCTCTACTGGTTTGTTTCTGACAATGTACCTATAAATTATTGTCATTTGGAATACGTTAGATACATCACTTGTTTCATCAGCAATTACAGCTACAAAGTTTGCTTCTTTGATCTCCTGTATAATTTTTTCTTGGCAGATCTCTAAAATAATTTGCAAAAGTTCATTTTGGATGGTTTTAGATGTCCCCTTGAACACTGTAATACTGTCTAGATTTCTCTTTAAAACTGCATCTAATTCAGCACTGAAATTAATCAACCCTTTAAACACACCAGGACTCATTTCTCTTATCATGACTACTTAATGCCAATTTAAATGCACTACAAAATCGAACACAATTTATAATAATACTTAATTCATATCTATTTTGTTTTACCCATTCATTATATGCTACAATGTTCATACTATATGCACTATTTAATTGTTCTGCTATATTAGTTATACTGAAAAAGGCTAATTGTAAGCTATTTTTTTATGTGCTTAGCTGATGGTTCATGTTTTTTTATTCTATCAGCAATATGATTTAAATCTTTAAATCCTGTCTTAACCCATGTGACTTCTCCACCAAACAATAAACAGGGGTAATAAAATAATGCCAATTTTAATTCACAGCCACACAACCAACTGCACTTTTTGTATAAATCCGAATTAAATTTTCTGTTAAAAGACCTTTTTCCAGTTTGGACAATTTGGGTAAAACCAGGGTGTAGGCCTACCCAATCGTTTAATTTCATATTTTTCTTCACTTGACAGCAAACTGAAAGGTCTTTGTAATAAATTTTCAACAGAATTCATTGTCCTAACAAAACTGTCATTAACTAATAGTTTAACAATATCTTAATCTTAAAACTAACAGTACTTGATACAATAATCAAACCACTCAATAAACGCATATAACTTCATATAAGAACAAATATGATTACTGAGTTTTATTAATTATGGAACAAACAAGGTGAGAATTATTTCAACACCATTTAAGATACCATACAAATATCTAATACTAAAGTCAAAATGTTTCTGATATTTTTGTTATCAAATGAACAATGAAGGTTGAAAGTGATCGAACCACTTAAAAAACCATGTAACCTTGAAAACAAATACAGACGACTCGAGTTAATAACCGGATGAACAAAGACTCGAGTTAATACCGAATGAACAAAGGAGTGCTGCTGTAGTCCATTCCATAGTCGTGTAGTGCACATGTCTGCTGTCAGGTTGCAAACTTTCTGCAACCTAATAGAGAGATAGGCCGTTGCTAGGCAACAAGTTAAGTTTTCAAGATGCGAAGTGTTCCATGTTATATTACCATTAGAGGAACGGGCAAGCCTGGTGCACTCGAGCTCTGCAACCTAAGCGATGACATAACATCACACATTTATTTCTTAGTTATCACCAGCTCTACACTGTACTTTTTTTATCTCTTTTTCGTTTAAAAGGATGTATATAAAACTTGAATTCGTATTAATATTTTCAAAAAAAATTTAGATTAAAAAAATATTTTTATTGTTTAGATATTATATGGGATGGGGGTTATGCAACCTTGCAACCTAATCACGAGCCGCCACTGAAATCCCTATATATTTATATAAAGAATGTTCATAAATAGATTTCTTTGTTGTTAAAAAAGAAATATATTTTGTCTTTTGTAAAATTAACGGTTTTTCAGGTATTCAATATTTTAAAGTTCAAAATACTTATTTTGAAATAAGTAAATTGGTTGATTATTTTTCTCAAATTGGGTCTTTATAACACTGCCATGCAAAATTACAACTCCATATCATTTACCGTTTAAAAAATATATGAATTTTTTATTAAAAACACAAAATGGCGCCTAGATAGAAAAGTTAGCATTTTAGGAAATATGTTTATATAAATTTTTTCATTGTTTCCGATGTGAGGAATTAGCTTCTGAAGATTTGGAAACACCCTATATATGCTCTAATTTCAGGACGTGATTTATGGTATCAAAATAAAGGAAACAGTTCCTTTAAATGTACGTCTGAAAACACTTTGTTATTCATTTGTCGGTCATTTTTTGTTTTTTCGAAAAATAATAAGTAAAAAAATTATGAAGATTTCAAGTCGAAATTATGTATACACATTTTTATGCTGTTTTACCAGTATACAAAGAAATGTTTTAAATTGTCAAAACGGTAGCCATTAAAAATTTTCTATATTGATATCTCTAAAACCATTAACTTATTCAAAAATTTCTATTTTTTGAAAAAAATATAAAATGGTCAAGAGTCGAGTATCAAAGCATTTTCAGAGATATATTCAATTTTTTTAATTTTTATGCCCTGAACATTCTACGAAGTTAGGACATATTTTTGAGACACCCTGTACATTCGAGAATGTAAAACTCTTTTATCACGATGGTGGATTAAATTTAGAGGATCTGCTTGTATTACATTGTATGATGTGACTGAGTAAATACTCATTGATTTGTTTGTTTTTATTTACTGATGATGGTACGAAGCCGAAACAAGTTTAATTTAAAAGCTAATAAAGATTGCCGAGTTTTATATATCATTATATATGTATTATAATTTTTTTAATTTTTTTTTATTCAATTTAGCCAGCACGCTGATGTACCGGTACCAAATTTATAATAAAATAATTGATGTCTATATCTCCTTCTCAGAAACAAAAGTTGCCCCACGTTGTGAGCTAAATTATAGTAAAAAAAATTGTTAATACTATAAATGACTGACTGCGTTTTGTTTTATAAAATCAATGTTTAATCACTGTTGTTCAATTATCTATTTATGTACAAAATTTCTCTTTTGAGAATTAGCTTTAAATGGAATTACTTTTACAATTATATATTATCTCCTCTGGATAATTTAATATACAATTAATACTGATATCTAAATTTTTCAAGCAAATCTCTTTCTCTCGGGTTAAATAATCCCTGGCTGTTAAATAGGCAATCACTTAAATCTATACTTAAAACTATATTTCAAATTGGATTATTAAAATTAATTTCTATTAAGTTGCAAAGTTCAAATGTTCAAACAAAAAATTTATGTTTCATTGGTTTAATATGAGATTTTATACAATTCTATTCACTTTTATTTATTCAAAATTAATTATAATCTTGGATGTATGTAACAAAATTAGCTGGATATTACCTTAATGTTGGTGACTATATTTTAATTACTGTTCATTGGTTGGACTATTGAAAAATAATATTACTCTTGCATGTGTTAGTTATATTACTACAAGGTAAGTACAATATATTCACTGTTTATTTATTCTCTTTTATGAAATTTAATTACTTATTATTGTTTCTTTTAAACTCGGGAATGTCCGTTTTAATATCTCATATAGAACGTACTTTAGTCAACGTTATTTCAACTCGATCGCTTTGGCGCTTATTCCTCGTCTACCATTTAGCCTTCCGGAGTCGCAGTTTATTTAATCATTTCAAATTTTTTCAACCACACTTGTCTTGTTATTGGTTATGTTACAAGTTACAACCTTCTTTTAATATTCTAACACTAATTACTTATTTAAATATACACAATGCTTTTAAAACAATTCTTAATATTATTTACACTAAACATGATTGACTTTACATCGTAAGAACAATGAAAACGTTCTTACCGCTAACTTTAGGCTTGTGGATAAAATTTGGTTGTATTATTTATTTGTTTTGAAAATAGGTAAGTTTAGTTTAATTTAGCTTTAACTGGTTATAATATGTGAATTTAATGTTATTTAATTATTATTTTAAAATCCCGAAATACTTACATTTTCATTTATATGAATTCTTATCCAAATACGAATTTTGAGGTTATATTTACTTTCTAGGCTTTATCTTTGAATCTCATATTTCATTGTTCTTTTAAATCTCAGGTAGGACTCTTTACCTTTGAATTATTATTTATTTACTCTTCAATTATATTAAAAATGTTACAATATATATATATATATATATATATATATATATATATATATATATATATATATGCTTGTGTATTTTCAGAAAATGGAGGGATACTCAGGGTCTGATATTAAACTGGTTTGCAAAGAAGCATCAATGCAGGCGATGAGAGGGGCGCTACATATATTGGAATCTTCTTCAACATGTGAATAAGCAATCATTTATATTATTTAGTAATAGTCATATTTTTGTTTCTCGTATAGATTTTTTTCGATGTTGTTTTAAAGGCAAAATTAATTTGTCATTATCACCTAATAAATAAAAGGGGGAAAAAATGTATAATAAAGAATTCTGAGAGTTTAATACTCTAGAAATATTAGATTCAGAAGAGAAGAGTTGGTCAAGAAAGACCTGATAGGGAAGGTGAAAAAGAGAGGGATCTAACCCAAGACTATATGATAAAATGTGTAGACTCAGCAAAGTTTCGGGATTGCCAAGCCCAAATTCATTGTAGTGAGCCCTTGAGATTCTAATATATTATTTGTAGTGATTATTATCTCCCAAATATCTGGTATCTAAGGTTATGAAATGTCCACTGACCCTACACATAGGAATAATTTGGCATCATTACTGTTTCACATATAAGCCTACATATATCATAATTGAAGCCTCATATATAAAACTAACGGACAATCCTATCAGCCAGACAAGTATAGAAGTAAGGCCATTACGGCTCCCATTATTGAAAAAAGAACTAAAATTTTATTATAATATCCCTATTACCAATAAACAAGCTGAAATTTTACCTGTTAAATCGCCACAAGGGGTTGTAACCCGCTCTCGGGCTAGGAAGCTTAATACAACTAACAATAGGCCACTCCCCTAATAGTTTATCACGCCTTCTGGACCACGTCATTTGTTGCTGTATCTTTGATACAACAACACGTATTTGACGTTAGTTGTGTGTTACCGTGATTGTGTTTTTTTACTTCTCAGTTTTAGCTCTGAGATACATGCTTAGATATTAAGGTTGGTGGTATTCTTATTTAATTTTACTTCTTACATAGGCTTAGTTTCTCGTTTCATGTTTCTTTAGTTTTTAGTCACTTGAAAACGGGAATTGATTCTTATTCCCGAAACTTTTTTTAAAATTTTTAACACACAAATGATGGAAAATGTCCGAAAAATGTATAATAATAAAATTGAACTTCCATCATTAACAAATAACTTCAAACAGAGAATACATAGTAGGCCTAAAGAGGAAGGTTAAAAAATTTGAGGTTAAAATTATTTGAGGTTAAAAAAATTATCTACAGACCAATGCGTGAACCGATTTTAAACAAAATGTTCTTTTTAATAACTGAAACAATATAAAATTATGATTTTCTTAAAATTGACACTAATAACTTTGATTAAAATTTTGCTCAAATGTAGCCTCTATGGATACAAATAAAACATATTAGATAAAGCTAAAAAATATAAATTAATTAAATAAAAAAAAAAAGTTTTATCTGCAAAATAAAAATAGGTAAATAAAAGATGATTTTTTTAAATCGGCTCTACCGATTTCATTCAAATTAGTAGTAGTTCAAATATTAGTGAAATGTGTAGATTTCAAACATGTACAATAAAATTGTAAGTAAAAAACATACAGAATCTAGACAAAATCAAATAGTTTGTTATTTCTTGTTATTTTTAAATCTAAAAAATATATTGTTCTTTCTTCTTCTTTTTCCTTTATCCATTTTATATTTTTGTGGATTTAATTTCATTCCTCTAATATTAGTTCTCCTTTATTATTATTAGGGGATCATCTACATATACGATATATTCTAAGCAATAATCATGCTTATGCAAAATGTTTTGTATATCTTTAGCTAAACGATGGATGAAAACTTCACTTAATATCAAAAGTTGGATGTGCTAGTATTGGCAGAAGAACTCAATTATGTAGATCTTAGCAGATATAATCATTTTATAACATTTGATACAAATTTCAGTCACTAAAAGTTGTTTTTTCTAATTTTTAGGTTATGCATACAGGCAAATTGAAAGTATAAATACAGACACATTGAAGTTAGACGCAATCAAAACAGAAGATGTTGAAGCAGCGTTGTCAAGAACTAAACCTTCAGCAGCTAACTTGTTAAAAAAATATAAACAATGGCAAACTGATTTTGAATCTACATGAAAATAACTGAAAAAAGTTTAATAAAATATGAATTTCTTTAGAGTATCATTTGTATTCTATTTTAGTAAAACAGGACAAATTTTATATAATAGAGAAAGTTTCAGATTAATACAAATTTTTACACAATTATTAATTGATTGAATTGTAAGAAAATTATAAAACTCTCAAAAGTTTTTGCGGCAAAACCTTACGGATAATAGTGAGAATTTGAAATAATTAAATGACAGTATAAAGTAGCTAGGGTTTCTGAGGCCCCTGTGTAGAAGGTCCAAATGTGATCACTAAACTGCTATTGCCAAACTTTAATTCAATTTTAAATCAAATTTATATACAGATTATATTATAAAAATTATATTTAGCCAGATATAATAATGTATACTAGTTTAGATTTTCTATGTTTAGGAGACAGGCTTAGCTATCTAGAGAACCCCTACCAACTTTAATCATAGATAAATCATCCTTTATCCTTTTTCATCTCCCAACAGGCTTAAGGAAAAAAAAATTGTATGTAGTTCAACACTCAGCACAGATCCATCCCAGATTAAAATAATTTAGTCTTTTTTTTAATATTCTACTGATTGAGAAAATGAACAGTATTTACGAAATATTTCATAACTTTAGTGTTTTTCTATTTGTGTAATACCAAGGACCACTTTCCAAGGTATACCTGTGTCTCCTATCCATATAACATCTAAATTAATAGGTTATAAAACTTTATGCCCAATAAAACTTTAATCTATTATGCATACATAATAATCATTTTCAAATTTGAAGATCAATCAGCTTGTTAATTGATATAGCTTTTTATTTGTCTAAAAAATTAGGCACTTATCGTTAAGATCAACAGAATCAAAACAGGTGTTATTTAGGACTTAAGTCTTATCAAACTAAAATAATAATAGGCTTTTCAAAATAAAAATAACTTATATGGATTAATTAATTGAACTTTTAAAATAGCTAAATATTATTTAACTATGTTACTAGTAGGCGTTATGTAGTAAATGTAAAACCATTTTAAAAGGACAATTTAAAATAATGAAATTAAAGATTTAATTTAGCAAAGCTTGAAGTACAAAATTTTTGATTTTACGAAAATGCATTATTCAACAGTAAAAACATTAAATTTGAGATTTGAAGATTTTTTTTCTTCTTGATTTTGTGACCGTCTCCACTTCTTTTGACCAGCTGGAAGCTCCGGCTGGCTGGAGACCGCGTACACTTAGCCGAATCTTGTCAGGATGGGCCAAGGAGTCGGGTTAGGACGCTAATGAACGCACGCAACGCAAGTGAAATTAAATATTATATTTATTTATATGGCCGAATTAAGTTTACAGAAATGGATTATAATTTAAGAAAAAGACATAACGGTAAGACTAAGCCTTTTAAAAGTGGCCGAAAAGCATACCGATGAATTTAATAGCACGTGGCCGAAAAATGGACTGACCTCGTCCCGTGGGGGTCTTCCGTCTAGCGGCTCTCGGACAAGACTCGCGCCAGACTCTCGGAAAAAGACTAACTGTCTCCTCGCTAGCTCAAGACCTCCACTCCTCGTCTCTCCCCTTCCCTTCTTCTACGTCATATTGCACTGCTCATCAAAATCGCAAGTGCAATTCATATTTTAATTAAAAATTCCTTTTCATTATATTCTAATTTATTATTATTAGGATTTTGGTTTGGTGGGCTCCTTGGCTGGGCCACAATTTCATATTGGTCTTGATATAAATTTATCGATACTACTTTATCGACATTAATCTGTTGTGCTTTCATTTTCTATTTACCCAAACCACTTAGGCGTTCTTGAGTCATAGAACTTCCTAAGTTAGTTTTTGATCAATTTTAATTTAGAAAATGATCTTTCAGCTTTTGCCATTGAAACAGGAACATACATCAGAATAGCTAGACATCAAAGAACATGTTCAAGAGTATATTAACAAGCTGTTTTATATCAGTTAAGTTTTAATTTAAATCTGGAGGAACTTCAAACTGATATTATGTGTGATCTAAAAAAGGTGTCGTCGTCACAAAAGTTTTCTGCAAATTTTTCAGGTTCATTTTCCAGTTGATTATCAGTAGAAGAAGCCAAAAAGAAACTACTTTGTGTATTAAACTACTTTCCCCATTTTGTGTAGATTTTGGATGCCCTTTCAACTAATAAACTGAAAAATCCTTGAAGGTTATTTATCTCTAAAAGAACATAGCACAAAAAGTAATAAGCAGCATTTGTATTTAGAGATTCTGCTTGTAGTGTTTTCGAGGCAATATTTATGTTTTCTAAAAATTTTATATTGAATTACCTACAGTAAAACAAATCTAAAGAATTCGAGCGTTTTCTTCAGGCCAGTATTGGATGAGATGTGAATTCCGAATCCCCTCCTCAATTAACCACTCTCCCTGCACTATATTTAAAAAAAAAATTCTCTCATTTCCATATCAACAATAATAAGAAATAACCTTAATTAAACATTCGGTGGTATGTAATTTGTTTAAATTTTTTACCGCGGGATAACTTCAAAATATTTTTGAACAGGAACCCCCACCTTTACTTAGGGTTCTCATTCAAGAGGCACCACCAGTTAGGTAAGAGGCCTCAGTCCAGTGGACTGGTTGGATCAGCCTAGCTATGCCCCTGAAAATGGGTAGAGATTTTATAACAAAACCTCATGAAAAACTATGAAGTTCAACTGTCTTAAAATGAACACTATTTTCTGAGATACAGTAGGGCCCCATTAGTCTGGACTTCGTTTAAACCGAACAGTCATTTTTTTGACATTTACCATCATAAAATTTTTTAATTTAGTTAAATTCTAAAATCAATATAAAAAATTTTCATATATATTTTTTTCATTATTGATTATATAGAAAAAACCCCAAATATAAAATCTCACAAAAATTACGTTTACTTAATCAAACTCGTTTCAACGACAGTCGCCATCATCAGTGATACATGAGCTACGATAACTAAACTATAACTTTTTATAAGTAATTGAGTTATAGTTAGTCCTCCCTACCACCTAACCCCATTGTATTACAATATATAAAATTAATACAATGACAGTTAAAAATAACAAAGAAAATATAAACAATTAACAGAAAACAAATTGAAACTAATAGCAAATTGATAACAGTCAAAAAACTACGAACAATTAAAAAATAACTAAAAAAATTATTTCAGGTAGTGATTGAATAAAATGTTAATGGATTATGATAGTACCCAAGGACACCCAAGGATTGTTGATTGATGAACAGGGAGGATTCAGGCCGAACTTCACCACCATGTACCAAGTGGCTAGGCTGACACAAAGCATAAAAGATTCCTTTAACCGAAAAGAATCAGTGGCAGCCCTTTTCGTGGACTTTAAGGGAGCATTTGATACCGTATGGAGGAAGAAACTGCTGATGAAGCTGCAGGATCTGGGAGTTACGGGAAACATGTTTGGATGGATTTCGCAGTTTTTGAATCAGCGCTGGGTGTGCACCAAATGGTAATCAAATACATCACCATACAAGCAAACAATCAGGGATTGTGAAGTGATAAAAATTATATTTCTACAATTAAAAAATCAACATTAGTAATTATTCTTAGATTTAGTTTTACCATGTGTGAAGCGTTAAAAAAAGGATAATATTTAATGTGTGTTTAAATTTAGAAACGAATTGAAGACTGCAAAATTTAGTAAATAGTATTGCCAACTTAAAGATAAGTATTAAAAATCATCCAATTTAAATATAGCCTACATCAAGTATTAAGATTTAATTTTAACAATACAAAATTCACTTCCTGCGAAAGGTTGAATAAATTTTCATATTAACTCTAACGTTGAAAATATGACTTACCCTCTTGAACACCTGCTGACGTAATCAATTATATCGACTCAATTAAATAAAGTAGAAAAAATCTACCGCAGAATATTAAATCAGCCCAATCTGGCAACAGTGATCTCGATTCGTGAAGAATATGAAGAAATGAAGTTGATAACAATACACCTCCACCGAAACACAAAAGAAGAGAGAGTAACAATGAGCTCGCACTGTCTCTGTTTAATCTAAGTGATATTCCCACTAGATAATTACCTAACGATAGAATCAACATTGCAAATAACTTACAAACAATAATTCTAGACATTGTAAAAATAATTCTGTAAACTATCCTAATGTAAATAAATATGGTAAAAATGTTACATTATTTAGTGTCTAAAACTATAAAATATTTTAAAATACAAAAATGATGATAGAAGTATAATAAGCCTAGGCCTAGACTCAAAACTGTCTCAAAAATTATTTTTGACTGTCTCTGTGACTATTTGCGATTGCCTTATCTATTATTGGTTTTATAGAAATGTTGATATCTTTATATATATGTATATCTTAAAATATAGAAGCTTTGTTTGTTATGTGATTTATTGACAAATATATACAATGATATCTTTTTTAAGTTTTGAACAAAAGAGCAATTTACTATTTTATCACTGAATGTCGATCGAACTTAAATTTATATGGGAGTATTATGAAAACACTGATACTAAAAATTTTGCAAGCTGGAGTAATTTTGTCCTATTTTTGTTTTACTGTAATGAAAAAGGAGTTTTTTGAAATTCAATGTGTTAACAACACATCGAAAAATTCAATAAGTTCAAAAAACTTTGAGATGTGATAACAAATAAAACAGAGTCTCTCTACACTTTTGGTCTAAGCCTGTATATATTTGAAATACAAACACAAAAATCTAGCACCTTATTTTAAATAGCTTTATTATCCATCTGTCAGTTTGTATAATAAATATATACAGGGTTAGACAAAAAATACGGGTGAACCTATTAAAATTAAACTCAGAACACTTTTTTAGGTAATAAAAATTTACTGTTTGAATATAGGACAACTTTACACATGCTCTATACATAACCCCAAAATGGGGGATTTTGGAGGCATCTAAAGAACCTTATATGTAAATATCCATTGAGTGACACCTCTTTTTAAAGGTCTTCATAAAATTACAATGGCGAAAATTAGACATCTCTATCTCAACCCTATCAAAAATGGCATCCGATAGAAATTTCATAACACCAGCTTTGAGCGAAACAAATTTCTGTCTAGACTCAATAAGTTTGTTTATAAAGGTTTGTTTAGTGGTATATGAAAGTCTGTTTCATAATTTTGCAAATATCTATTCACATTGTCCAGGAGAAACAATTTGAGCATATGTTATGAACAGTTATGTTTAAAAGTACCAATGTAGGCTACAGAGTGGTGCAAAAGTCACTTGACACTGCTTTAAACTAATAAATACTAAATTTATTAAATTTATCACAGACAATACTTACAATTATTGTTTTTGTTCCAAACTGTTTTCCTTCTTCATTAATGTATCTTTCAAATCTTCCGGGAACACTGTTACATACTCTACGGCATAGTTTGTTATCACTGTTCAAATCATGGAATGCATCCCATATGTAGTCTTTCAATTTGTCAATGGGCTTTTTAGAATAAATAGGGTCCTTGACGATACCGCATACAAAAAAAAATCCATTGGCGTGATATCTGGTGAACATGGAGATATGTCAATATCTGCCCTTACAATTAATCGTAAGCAAGGCTGCTTCCCATATGAATTACAATTTTTTTAACTATTGCTATGTATGTTTAAATGCATCTAACTGTGTCCAGAAAGTTAGCACAGTCAAATATAGCTGGTATTACTAAGCAATAAAATAAGTTAATGCAACAACCATGCCACAGCAACAAGAAAGAAACCATGTCCGTCGTGGACTAACAGTAGAATTTAGTGACTACCGATCAAACACTTTGTTGATCATAGACTGATTATTCATTAAAATTTATTAAAAAATTAACTTTACACAACAAGGTAAAGTCCGTTTCTATGGAAACCAATTAAACAAAATGTCCTTCAAAAATCTAAATATTTTGTGTTCTGTCTTACTTATGATAAATTACATGAACTGTTCAGTCCTTCATAGGAAAAATGATGCAAATAAAATTCTTGATAAAGAGGTATTAACATTTTTATGATAGATTTAAACTAAACATATTGGATAGGTAGATATCATTAAAGGGAGTCGGTAAGCCCTATCTTGCCCATATTAATTTGTTCAACTTAATGACCTGTTTTATCAAAAATTGTTGGATATATTTTTTTCAAATTTATATTGTCTTTACAGCATGTTGATACAAACATTAACACAAGGAATTCTACATATTCAGAAGTGGAGACATATTGTGATTTTTTTTTTTAATAACATAGTATACACTTCAAAAAATCATCAATATATATATTTTTTATTTTCAAAATATCACAAAATGCTTGTGTTAAAAATTGTACCACTATAATAGCTTGTACATGCACACACAAAATTGAGTTTGTCCATTTAATAGATATAAAAAAAGGGTTTTTTGCATTAAAAAATAGAATGTTCTGTAAAACACATTTAAAGATTAAAACAGAAAACTGAATCATATACACCTAACTTCAATGTTCTTTAGCCCAACAAAAACATTTTTAGGAATATGTTCCCAAATTATATTATTAATTAATTTATTGGGATTCTGACTTTTCCCATGAAGGCATTGTTTTAAAAGTTCCAGGCCTAATTTAATTCCAGCTGGTTAATAATAAACAAACCATTGAATTGTTGACAACTTTTATTGTGTTCACTTAGGCAACAAACATAACCTAGGTTGTTCCAGCTTTTTGCCATGTTGTTTACTATAGAGCAGAAGTTTTTGTGCTGTGTTTGGTCAATTGCTTTTAATAGTGACAAAGAAGCACACACAATATTTCAAGTTACGTATCCTATGATTGGTGTACTCCCACGACATAGAAACCGATGAGGATTTAAAAAGGCTAATCGAAGAAGAAATGATTAACATCCCTGAGGAATTCTTCAGGAATGCCTTTGAGGCTTTTTTTCTTCGTTGCTACCAGTGTGTAGCAGTAGACGGGTTTCAATTTGAATGATGTTTGTTTTTGTTAAGAAACATGTTTATCAAAACAATATTTTATTATTTCTTATTTTATTATTTTTTTAAATATTATATTCGCTTGCTATCGTTTAAATCATAAATCGCTGTCAACAGCCGCTATTTTATTTCTATTGCAGATATCAGGGTAAAAATTTGTTGGTACGCTTTTGGATATGTTTTCAATATGTACGGAAAACGTCTTACAATTTGATTGATGCATATGTATTTGGTGGTTGTTTAAATGTGTTGGTTAATAAAATATTGGTTTTATTTCATCCATAATAACTTGTGGGAAATGTGTATGTTTGCTGTGATCATAATTTTCATTGTTGGCAATTGATTTTTGGTATTTACACAAAGAATTTTCATCAACAGGGCAAAGACCATGATTTGGACTTTCATTCGAAAACCCTAAATGGAAAACTCTGCCCACATTGTTTTTTTTCTGGCCTAAAATATTTCCTGCATTTCTTCTGATGGATAGGCCATAATATTTTTGGAGAGATAATTTTTTGTCATCCGTCAATCAGTTTTTCCCTGCTAAACCCTTGCCGTCCAAAAGTTTTAATTTTTTTTATTTTATCTTCAGGGTGTATAGTCCATTTCCCATTCACTTCAGAACACGCCCTACACATTTTTTTAAATAACAAATTAACTCTCATATAGATTTTCTCTAAAAACTGACACAAATGCCTTTGAGTTATCATCGCCAAGGTAGGTTTTGTATTTCACATCAAACTGTTCAAGAGGTCTGTGAAATATTTCCCTTGCTCCTGGTATTTCCATCCCTCCACTTGCCCTCTTATAATTTACACTACAGTTTTTTTCATGCTTTTCAATTACTTTATATTTTCATGTACAATATTTACTTAATATAGCTACATCTAGAACTTTGTCTGTGTTAATACTTATAATTATTACAACATTACGTCATTGCCAAGATCCATCAACTGGGATAGATAAGTCTTTCCCCAGACTCAATTACAGCTTCTCTCATAATATCCATACTCACAGATTTAACAGCATAACTTAAAATATCTAAGTATTTATTCATATGTGTAGGGAGTGTAGGTAAATTCATTAGGGTACAAATAACTGGTGCAGCACAGAGTCCTTTACCAAATGTACATAAAGCATAAATTAGCATAACATTTATCTCATATAGGCCTACATGAGAATGAGAACTATCACATTCATTTTCAGGATCTTTATAAATATTCGAATTAACAAAAGTTTCCTTTAGAACACAATGTGTACAAGAAAAGGAGTAAAAATTATCCTGTTATCGACAGAAAATTTCAGTAATATAAATTTCAGTAAGATAAATACAAAGTGGATACAACTTGGAAGATATGTTATAATATATAGCTATAATACACCAAAATGTCAAGAAGTTCATTGAGAAGTGCAAATTATCGCTGACATGGTAAAGTGAAAACGTTCCTAGAACAATTTCTAGTTGTCCAGTTTTTTTGAAATA
The DNA here is from genome assembly GCA_963513935.1 of Aphrophora alni. Lineage (NCBI taxonomy): Eukaryota > Metazoa > Arthropoda > Insecta > Hemiptera > Aphrophoridae > Aphrophora > Aphrophora alni. The sequence continues at coordinate 172,125,670 of OY740765.1, read as the reverse complement.
AGTTTTAAATTAAAAAATAAATAATGCACAATACTTAAAAAAAATAATAATATTGATATTTTTTACCAATTTTCCCTACTGACTCCACTTAAACAGTGAAATAAACTATGGGCATTGACAGGTTTCCAATATAATAAAATTGGGACTAACTGAAGGAGTTTGGTCATATTTTCATTTAATAACGTATGGTGTTCCACAAGAAACAGTTGCTTCAGGTCAAGAGACCGATAAGCTGATTGCGGTGGATTTGTCCACCGGACGATAGGATCGCCAACCCCTACGCCAAATTTAACATAATAAATTTTAGTAGTTCACTCACTAGCTTGTCCAATAGGAGTTCACCAGGAGTTTCTCCCATGGTATGCTTCTATCCTATGCGAGTGCACTCTCAGATCACAGTCTCCTGAAATAAGTCCTGTAATTTGTATGAGTTGCTCCCTACTCAAGGTCAGTACTGTCCCTCCAGGTCTACCTAAAGTGACTCCTTTTAGTAGCAATTTAGTTGATTAAATAACTGCCTGTATATCTTTTCTATCAGGCCCCCCTTGATCAACTTTTGTTCTCTTAAGAATCCAACAGAATGCGAGTATTTTGAGGGTTAAGGGTGTATTTTATGAACTTTTCATGTTTTTTTTTAATGACTACAAAGTTCTTCATTTCAAAAAAGAAATGGTGTCTAAGGGTAAAATTCAGGCACTTTTAGAACAAAACTCTTAATACAGATGAAATTTTACTACTCATATAACCAAAATTTTACTTATTTCAGGCAAAAAAAGTGGCACAGATGATCAAAATTGTTCTTAACTCGAGAAAAGAAAACAGTGAAAACAATTTGTTGGACACTTTTGTAGACAAGTATGTTGTGTTTGGGGAGGAGCCTAGTCCTTGTGATTATGATAAATCTTTCGTAGAATATGATGATACTGAACACGAAGATTTAAAATCTACGGAATCACCCTCAGATTATGAAGCCAATGATAAAATTCTTTGCCAATGAAAAATGGACAAGGCAATGTAATTTATAGCACCTAGAGTACAATGACATTATTAATTTATTGTTTGTAAATTGAAATATATTATTTTTGTATATTTAGAATGTTTTTTGTATTACTTTATTTTTTCCCCTGTTGTTTAAATATGAAAACATCTTCTTTGGTTAGTGAAAGCGTGCTGTGCTTATAACGTAGAGGTCCGTGGATGGTAATTATGCTCTGTTAACATTTGAGACATGAGGCTAAATTTGCCACATTGGCTCGGATTGGTTACCAATCAAATATGGACAATTCTGACACTCCAAACTCACACTGGATCCAAACGCAGCTTTGCTGGAGGTTTATAACTAATTAACTACGGTAATAAATAAATTACTGCCAAGAATTTATATCAACTTAAAAAATACAGCACATTTACACACCAAATCACGAATCAACTAGGCCTCACATAGTACGATAGTTTTTTATCATACTTTACTTTGCTTTTTTGCTGCAAAGGTCCTGGGTTGAATTCCCAGTCTAGGTCGTATATTTTTGCTTGAAATATTATTGTATTTTCAATACTAGCTGGTAAAATTGTATAAGCGTTAAAATAAATAAATTAAAAATTAATAAATACATATGTAAAAATTAATTTCAATGACATTTCTAACGAGATAATTAATTTGGTAACTCAAAAATTGGAGCAATAAAGCAAAGTCAAGTGAGAAGTGTACATCCTAAACTGGGAAGCGACTAAAGATAGCTCAGTTGGTAGAGCGTTGGCACATAAAGCCAAAAGTCCTGGGTTGAATTCCAGGTTTAGGTCGTATAATTTTCAATTGAAATATTATTGTCCCTTCTGTATGTCTACGGTAGTCATCATTATAAATGTTGGGACATGTTTCACGGTTACACAGGCATCTTTAGTCTGATATTTATCAATAAACACTAAACACTTGCACAATAAAAATATAGTTGAAAAAAACTTCAATAGCTCAATAGATGATCATTTGACTTTTATTGACAACTTTTGAATGAGTATTTTTTAGGAGAATGAATGTTTCGTTTGACACCACGTTAGGAATTAGGGATAAATCTAGTTAGGAATATAGTTTAAACTCTTTTTAAGAAGCAATGAGTAAGAAGTAATTTATAATGAGTGGATTATAAATGTACAAATACTAACTTCATAAGTGTTTGGGAATTTTAGGGGATCACTCTAGGTTCAAGATGTAGGAGTGAACTTTATAAATCTTAATACGAAGGTGGTCATGTGAGATATCGTTTAACTCAGTGGTTGAATCAAAACTGGAAAAGGTTTTATTGTTTTCGAGATATCAATGGTTTTATATTAACTTTAATATCTTTCGAATAGTAAAATTTTTTTTCAATTATGATTCCACCACTGTTTTAGGGGTCCAAGATATAGGAGTCGACTTCAAAAATCATAATGTAAAGATGGTTATGAGACATCATTTAACACAGTCTTTTTTCTAAAAACAGTGGTTGAATAAAAATTGAAAAATGTTTTACAGTTTTCAAGCCATCATTAGATTTAAGATATAGGAGTCGATTTGAAAGTTGTAATGAAAAGGTGGTCATGCAACATATCAATTAAAAAGATAATTTTTCCTTTGTAATGTTAAAATATGTTCCTTTTTATCAGAAATGATTAAAGTTAACTTATTGTAGTTTTTTTAATTAGGGCTTTGAACACAACTGGGTATAAAAACTGTAGTCCTAACATAGTTTTAGTATATTTTTGTAAATAGTTCAAAAATTTTAATTGAAAAAATATTTTTACAATAAATCAAAGTGGTTTATATATCAGTCTATAAAAAAGTTTTCCTGAACAATTTAAAAAAAACAATCATGGAGATATTTTTTTTCAATTCCTGGAAAAAATGTACATAAGCTCTGAAAAATTAAATTTTTGGAAAACACCAAAAAATTTAAAACTAACAAATATGTGGGATAAAACTTTTTAATAATGCAATTTTTACCTTTCAATACATCCCAGGAGCATACGAGTGCTGTGGATGTCTCCTTCCTCTTCACATATTATTCTTCAATTTTCCTCTTTAGTTTATGTATTGATTGCCTTATTTTCTTTTGAAGCTCATCTTGACACTATTCGGTTTTCGTGATGTGAAACTTGCACTCTGATTTTTGGCATAACGAGTGTTGTGAAGATAAGTTTCTCAACATAACAAGTTTGTAGTATTATTGTATCTGCAGAATTAAAATGGTCGTTAGTCGGTTTTTCCCTCCAACTTTACTTCCATCTGGTAGTGCCGACTTTTTTGTTTCAAAACTTTCAGTCTGGAGTCCATTCTTTTCTGAATGTGCCCTACACATGTAAAACATTTTAAAACTAAATAAACTAGTTCTTATAGTATGAAATTACTGTATGTAGAAAGCTGGACAAAAAGCATGAAGCACAGTGCACTCTACAGTTTGGTTCTAAAACTAAAACTAGTTCTAGAATTTTTTTTTTTATTAACTTTCGATTATTGTAGAGATTTTGGGCTATTAATTAGAATAAAGAACCAAAATTTGATTTTTTTCCCTCCATATTTCAGGAATGTGACCCCCTTAACACCTATTTTTTCTAAAATTCTCAAACACTTATAAAGTTAATGTTTTAACATTTATAATGGTGTTATTGGTAAAAAACAATTTGATATAAAATGTGCAAAAAAAATAAAAATACTGAGGTGGAGGGACTTTAAAACACCCTGTATATGCAATCTTCAAGATACTCACGCATACTATATAAGATTGTCTGTAAATCTGAAGTCTTCTAGACAGTACAGATCGAGAGGGACAAGAAGAAAATGAGTGACAACTGTTTATGGAATAAGAACAACAATGTAAATTTAAAAAAATATATACTAGAGACTATTATAAAATGTCTAATGCTTTTTTAAAGGAAACAATTATACATACTGTACTGTTAAACCTTAAACATGTCTTATTATAATTATGTCTTCTGACTGGTTCTTTCCCTAACTGTTTGAAATTATCCATAGTTACTATCTTTTTATAAGAAAGGGAATATAAATGATCCTGACAACTATAGGCCTATTTCAATTATACCTACTATAGCTAAGCTTTTGGAACCACTAATAAAAAATCAAATATATGGGTTTTTTAACATAATAAAAATTTTAATGAGCAGCAATATGGTTTTCGTTCAGGCAGAAAAATGGTAGGAATAGTTGTAGTTGGTAAATTGGTTGTGTATGTTTCATTTAAGCTTGAAGTAAAGAAATTTACACAGACCAAATTATGTGACCCCGAGTAAACCCTTTGATACTATATCTCATAATGAATTACTAGAAAAGCTTAATGTCTATGGGCAGTGGTTCCCAAAGGGTGTGCCGCCAAAACTTTCTAACCTAGGTGACTGCTAGAAAAAATTACTCAAATAATTTCAATAAATACTTAATACAATATTTATTATCCAGGTCAGCCCATTTTGTTCCAAGATGATGGATATGAATTTGTACACATCTCTTCCAGTTGATGTAATGCAGTGCAAGAATGAATATTTTTAATAATGAAATCTCTATCAACAAATCTGATGGAACTCAGTAATTGAGACTTGTTACTTATATCAGTTGACTCATAGAGCTGCAGTGAAAATACTGTCAGTTGCTTTTCGTGTAAATGGGACAGGATATATGAAGACAATGTTATCTATCCGCCGGGAAATTATTTGACAAAGGAACCAAGGATATTTCCTTCTCAGTGCTGTCAACTAACATCAATTTCTTTGCAGGAAGGTAAAATTACGTCTTCTGCGATAATGTGGGGTTGCATTTTCTTTGCTAATATTTCGGCAACTTTATAACTGACCAATAGTGTTTTTTTTAGCAAAACTTACCGTAACTTTTCCTGGCTTTTTTTCCGATGACAACAATCAGTTAAAATAGTTCTTATTGCTCTCAGATAAATATGTTTGGTATTAAAATGTCTTTTCAATTTACTAGGAACCATGGATTTGTTACTTAGTTTTTCTTCACACAAAACACATTCTGGTACAGGACGGTTTTCAGGTCCGCTGCATACAAATCAAAATTTTAATTAACTTTTGGTACTTACGAATTGTTCCAGCAGGGTCTATGACTCCCTTTGCTGTTTTCGCGGCACTCCGCTTTGTCACTGTTAAAAAATTCTGTGACTGTCTCATCTCCAAATTTCTTCCTTTGCACCAAAAATCTATGCTGAAGCTTAATAACACTATAACCAAGACAAAAAGGGTATGAACAATAAACAACTGACTAACAGAGAGGAAATTCACCCCCCCACTCTCTCACTCCATGGAGTAGAGGAGGTAGCATGTGTGCTGCAGAATTTCATTACAAGGTGTGTCGTGAGCAAAAAAAGGTTGGGAACCACTGGCATTACAGATTTCTTCATATCATACCTTAAAGAAGACAAGTGGTTGAGATTGATTGTATTGTTTCAGATGTGGGATTTGTAAAGTATGAAGTATCTCAGGGCTCAGTGTTGTGACCTGTTCTGTTTCTGGTGTTTATCAATGATTTGCCTTATAATGATTTGGAGAAGTTAAATAATGTATTTTTAAATTAACAAAAAACACAATAACTGAATCAGCTGGGATCATGGGTTTCATCTAACCATCCGTAAGATAGACACTGTTTCCAAATGAGAAAATAGATATTTTGACACTGATACACATAGGTGATAATGTATTAGAAATGGTAAAGAAATGAAATGAAAATTTATTTATTTGACCCTCTTTTATACATAATTTTAACAGGAAAAATTTGACAATCTTATATGCTTAATAACAAAATAGACAACTGTTCACATAATAAAATGTAGTACATATAAAATAAAATTCATAATAACATAATAAACAATAATATTAATAATAATAATAATAATAATAATAACAAAAAATACTTCCTGCTGTATTACAAGAAAATAGCAAAGGGTCACTTCATCCCGAGGTTAAAACCTGTTTGGGATGAAATACTCTATACATTTCTAACAATATAGCTCGATGGGAGAGAAACAATGTGACCGACCAGTCCAACCTACATATACACACACAAATTACATTTAGAAAACTAGGATTAGGCTTCTATGACAAACCAATTCAAATCAACATAAAACACTAAAAAAATAGAAATACAATAATAAAACTATAAACACACACATATATATATATATATATATATATATATATATATAAATATATATATATATATATATATATATAAAGTAGTCGGGTATTTGAAAATCATACTGGACAACAAGCTTAACTTCTGGGAACAAATTCGGATCGCTTCAGATAAGGCAGTTTTATCTGTAATATAAGGCAGCTTAACTATAATAATGTTTTTAAAAGCAGACACTTAGGATGGTAGCACAGTCAATCATGTGATATGAAACAGAGATCTGGGCTGACGCAAGACAGAAATTAAATGAATGTGGAACACAGAAGAGGAACACAAGTGTGTATCATACTGTATCGGAATCCACAGCTTTTATGATCGTAACAGTAATTAAAAAAAATTTTGCACAGGAACGCAAGAGAATAAATATTGAACGGAAGACTATAATATTTTCTTTTTTTCCATTTTTGATGAAACTACTTTAATGTTCTGTATATTGAAGGAATGGTGCTTTGATAATATGCCTCGGCTAACAGGAAATTTGAATTTGGAAAATAATTTATAATCAAGGTCAATCCTGTAATAAAAGATGGTTATACAATGGAACGATTATTTATTAAAACAAAATAAAATACTAATAATTACTAAAATGGTAAAATTAGGTTCTGAATTCAGGGTTTACATGAATTACAATTAAATTATTTAGTCTTGTCTACAAGTTCATTTGATAAATTAGTACCATAATGGAAGAACTGTTTGATGTTTGAAATTATACATTGTGGCTCTGAAGTGGGACATTATGAATTGAGCAATATAGGTTTACTACTGATTTAAGGTTTTAGGAATTTTTTGTATAACTGTCTTTGAAATGTTGAACATTGAATTTAGTTTTCCATTTTTGAACAATTTGGAGCTTTCTTAATGTTTTCTCTTTCTGTTAGGTAATAATAAACGGATAAGTCACTTACCAAATATTGTAAATGATTCCTACTTATTGGGAATGTTGAAGTGGCTTGATTTTAACCTCATCTCCGTTATCTTATATATATATATATATATATATATATATATATTTCTTCTGAATACTCTGTAGACTAATAATTCACAATTAACGGTTCTGATTTTCTTAGGAACTGATTAAGCTAGTCCTTTCTGTCTTGAAACAATTCAGAAACTGCTTGCACCACTTAAAATTTGATTGTTGAATCAGAAATGTGAAGAGTACTTCTTCCTCTTCTTTACATAGAGGTTTTATATTATTCACACTATTGGATGAATATTATAGGTAAGTATTGTTAGGATTAAGTATATATATATATGTGTAAATTCAGTATTATGTAAATATTGTGATTGTATGTATTTATTGTAAAGTATTATTTATATATATATATATATATATATATATATATATATATATGTATTGTAATCAAATAAAGAATAGAATAAGTATAATAAATATATTAAATGTATTAGAATAAGAAGGAACATATGAAAACTAGAATGAGTGCTAGCTGTTATGAAATAATTCAGAAAGTGTTGAAATGCTTGGCTTGCGAGTACGATGACCGACACACATTAAGCATATAAGCCCTTAACAAAGTAGACACGGCCAGTCATTGTGAAACATATCGCTGAGGGAGCAAGAGACAATCACTGGGCAGCCAGAGAGAGTGGCCGCCGAATATCCAAGAGTCTCCACAGGAAAAAGGGGTGAGCAAAAATTTGTGTACAGAGTGATCTGGTAGTCGTCTCAAAAGTAAAGTAGAGTCATGAAAGAACAACAGTTGGGATCATTCTGGGTTCGTATGTCAAAATAGATGTAATTTAATTTCAATGTATTTAAGATAAATATTTGATATTAGCATAAAATAAAGTCAATTTAAAATGAAAAAGATATTTGGAGTAGATAAATAAAATCATAAAAATTTGAGTATAAAACTGAACCACTGATGATTATTTTATTATGTTTATCAAGAACCCAGACCTAATAAAGGCAAATTCCTAGCAGTATCTTGTACTATTTGAAATGGAATGAACCTTAATTGATATGTTTACAATTTGTGATATGATTACCCTACACATTATTATTTCATATACAAAGCCTATCTTATATATAATTCAGCAGAGTTAAAATATGTTCATTAAAGAACTCCTTCGCGCCCACTCAACCTACAGATATGGGGATGGTCTCATTGGAAAGCTTAGAGTCTGCATATCAATAGTAAATATAGGACGTGGCTGTATGACCTAACCTGCAGACACTTTTGAGGGGGTTTTTAATGGTTTTTAGAAAGAACCTTGTTGAAGCTTATTTTTGGCATTCTACACGACCAATTTTCATGCGGTTTATTTTAAATGAAAAAACATGTTGCCATTATTTGCAAAAAAAAAAAATGAAATGTCTATTTTATGTCTTTTGTTTCAAAACATTCTGGCATCAGTCACTTATTAATACATTTGAAGTATTGGGCTTAATCAGCTATTTTAAGATTGTTATACTGGTTGCTATAGTAACTAAATTTGTAAGTAAAATTCAAAACCAAGTTTTGATACACTTTCTAAATTGTTTCACATTGGTCTATGCTAGGCCTAAAAACCAATCTTTGTGCACTAAAGAAATCCTCGGGGCCACTCAACCTACAGAGATGGGGATGGTCTCATTGGAAAATTTAGGGTCTGAGGATCAATAGTGTATAATACAGAATATGACTGTGTGACCTAACTCACAGTCATAAGGGCACTTATTAGGGGTTTTTGAAGACAACCATATTTAAAATAAAAATATGAAATGCAAAAATGAGGGAACACTCGGAAGGGAGTCTACGTCCATTACCCTAGGACAATTTGTTTCTTACAAGACAGAGACAGAATGAGTCATAATTTGGGGAGAAGAGAAACATTTGAGAAATGGAAGGAAAGGTTGGATAATGATTATAAGAGTAGATGGACGGCCAGGCTTACAAGAGATGTATAGGGATTAATATTATCTGACAGGACATGGCTATATTTGAAGATACCCACAAAGGTTACAGAAAACTCCTCAACCTGATTGTGAAAATTGTAGAGTTTTCTATGTGTGATTCATTTGAGAAGCAGAGAAAAATGTTAGAATCAGAGGTAAAGGAAATAATGTTGGACGATAGAATCATGGTAGATAGCAAAGAGTCGTATTATTGAATTCCTAGATGTGAAGAAAAATAAAATTAGTAGTGAGAAACAAGCTAATGGTTCCTGAGTAAGAGAAAAACAAAATAGAACATCAAGATGGTGTTTTATTGAGCAAAGAAAGAAGTGATTAAGGGTTGGTCAAAAGAAACCAGTAAGAGAAGGATCCAACCCAAGACAATATAAATATTGTTCGAAGTAATGTTAAGTGATAATGGTACTTACCTAGCCACATCATAAAATGTAATACAAGCAGATCCTCTAAATGTGATATCTAATAGTTGTAGAATATTTTAAATTGTATTATTAGATCAAGGGGTCTTATCCAGTAGGGTAAGTATGTTTGAAATAGTTGTTACACGGGTTTTCAAAATCTTGAAATTGTATATATCACTACTTAGATGTCAACTAGGCTGTAACAGGTCTTGTAGATGTGTATATATTACCCATTTAACTTGCGTCATTGTCATTGTCCTGCCAGATCTTTGAACTATATTGATTTTGTAGATGTGTATATAAATATATACATGTAACAATTTATACTCAAATACTTGGTCTTACATGTACAAACACTTACATGTCCATATTTACCACTTTTTACTATAAACAAATTGGCATAAACTGAATTACAAGTTTTTCCCCCATAAAAATGCCTTATATGAACAATTATGAAAAAAAGTCTCAACTTTGAATGCTCATATCTCTGTCCCAGTGTGTATCATGAACCATTTTGATGGGATATTTAGTCAGCTACAACTTTTGTATTAAACGTTTTTGATATCTTCCTTCTTTTTTAAATATTAAAAAAAAAACCTATTTGTCCCACTTTTAACCCCCCCCCCCCCACCAAGAAGGTTCAGCAGCGAGCTGGAGTGTGCATTTTTCCCCCATTGAAGTAACTCCAAAACATAACTTTCCACCAAATTTCGTGTCTGGAGGATCTTTGTCCAGATTTTCACAAAATCTGCTTTTATTCAGTGGTCAAATATGAATATGAATTTTTGACAATAATTTTGCTATTTGTTATCATATAGTGCTGAGGTTGGTATCATTACATGCAGAATTAAAATCAAATAAAAATGTACAGCACATAAAATCATTTTTTAGATTTCCTAAAGCCATGATAAGTGAAGATCAGTCAAACAACAGATGTTTACCCAGTATTTATTTTTAATATAAGGTACAAAACAAAAAAGATGGGGAACAAATTTTTATGTCTGTTAATTAGTCACACCACCATGAGTCTCACACAAAATCAGAGGATCTTTTGTTGGACAGTTACTTAATCTAATAAAAGTGACAATCGAAAATGCATCCTAGGAATTCAATTGAAACTATAAATGATGAGCATGACATCTAGCAGCCATTCCGTTTACAAACGTCCTGAATCATTCCAAATGTCAAGCCAAAATCCGACTTTCAACCAGAATAATCCGACTTTCAACCAGTTTTAAAATTAGAACTATTTCCCGACTTCAGTCCTCGCTAAAATCCAAACCAAATCAATTTAAATTATCCAATCTATCTGAGAAAATTGTCACCAAAACATAACTTGAGGATTATAAACAAATATCTCAATTTAAAAACAGAAGAATAATAGCCTACCTTTTACAACTGATAAGAATCCAAGTCGATAATTAATTCTTACAATTCAAAAAAAAACAAAGGCGTATTAAGTCAAATGAACACAACGTGTTAAACAAAAAATTTCTAATTAAAATAAAATAAAATAAAAAGATGTCAGAAAAAACTCTAGAATGTACAAATGTATTGATATTAATAAGTAAATTAGTTAGTAAGAAATAAAATAGAGAAGTTATGTGAACCTTTATTGAATGTAAATTAATATATGTGTGTCCCTAAATAAATTTTTGTTACTGTTATTTAACTCCTAACTTCCTCAAATAAAAAATTTACTTATATATATATATATATATATATATATATATATATATATATATATATATTAGCCCAAAACACATTTAGTGTTGAATTCAATATCTCAAAAAGGGAAGGAGATAATCAAGAAATCCCCCCCCCCAATTATCTGCATGAAATGGGCTTTAATTTAGTAAAATAAAATTCTGTGTATTTTGTTGCTTCTATTTCTTAAGTCCATTGCAAGTTTCAATATATTATTTACAAGCAATGTCAGGTTCTGTCAATTCCAATGAATGGCTACAGCTTGTAACAGAAAAGTATAAACCACATTTTAATATTTGGAAAATTACCAAGTTAATAAGAAGCTGTTCTTATACAAGTAAAATGTATAAATATGGTATATAGGCTAAATTTATTTTACATATACACAAATGGCTTACATATAGAAAAGTAACTCTGTTTTCATCACATTATACATATTCAAGGTATTCTAGTAGGGCCTTATCACAAGGAAGCACATTAAGCCCTTTACTCTTTCTATTTATATATGTGAAATTAACAAATTTTTAATAAATAAAACCATTCTCACTAATACGTAGACGATATAGTGGTATATTCATCAGGTAAAGTGTATTATATTGTTCATAATAGGTTACAATTAGCATTAAATAATGGAATGTAATGAACTTCATTTAGAGTTTAATGTGGATAAATGTAAGGCCATTATTTTCTCAAGAAAAAAAATTCAAATATCAACAATAAAGGTTATAGGTAATTGTTTACTGTAGAGCCCCAATTTTATTATTTTTTTGATTGTTATTTTTGTACTACATACCTGTCTTCATAAGAATAGTAACTTTTTATTTGTGAGCAAAAATGTTTTTCACAGAAAAAAAACAATGTCCATTAAGTGAATTACACGTTGAAATATGTTTTTATGTAAACAAGGCTAAGTAATGTAGCCACCTTACTTGACCAACTTGTAAATAAACCTACGTACGATATGGCAATACTAATCCCAATTGAAATTTTTCACGTGCTGTAGTGTTCCCAAGCGGTCTCGCATCCAAGTACTGTACTAACCACGCTCAATATTGCTTGACTTCGGTGATCGGATATTGTTTTTACCATAGAAGGTCAAGTCCTATATATATATATACTTGAAGGTGTGTGTATTATATATTATATATTATACCCCTTACTTGACCTACGTGCTAATACCCTACCTATATAAACCCTAAGCATTACACATGATAGCACCTACTATCTTTTTACAATATTGTGACGAACATAAAAGTCTTGAATTTGTAAATCATTGAAATTAACCCCCATCGAACAAATGTAATTCACACATTTCACACTCCATGTTGAAGGTTCAATGGTTTTTTAAATGTTTGAACAACACTAATCACTAATGTACGTTTAGTATGGGAGTCAGAGTTACTAAGATTAGAAAAGATTAGGTTGGTGGTTGAAGTGTTTTCACCACCAATTATATTATTAGACCAACGTTTTCTTTTTTGTTTTGTGTTTTCATTTTGGTTTGTATTTTGAGTATGTAATACAGCACATTCCATTTCAGTTGTGCTAATTGTGTGCGAGTCCATTGACTCAAAACAGTTAAACTTGACTCAGCATTGCTAGCCTAGCCTAAAACTTGAAGGTAAGTTGTAAGAAAATTATACAGTTATAAGCATAGTAATACAATATAAATATGATATAATTAATTATCAACTACATACTTAAATGTTATTTCTACAAGTGTATTTAGAAGAAAAAAAATAAATTGAAGACTAGGCCTACTTCTAAAAAAAAAAAAAAAAAAAAAAAAAAAAAACAGTTGAGGATTTGACAAAACTGAAAAACCTGTCACATGAAATCACTGAGAACTTATAGGCCACGATAACTCGAATCGAACTGAATTGATTTATATAAACTCTTAATACTGAAATTACAGTATTCACAATGATTTTAATTTTATATTTTCATAAAGGGAGTTTTTAATTTTATTTAAAAAAACTAAAGCCTCAACAACAAAATAGCTTGTTAGCTCCTATGAAACCACAAACATAAAAAGAAATCTTACACAAACTTGGTCATGGACGTACAAATTCAAAATTTAATTCCTCATCGAATGAATTAATATATAAGCAACTATTTTATCACATTTCACAAATAACCTATGAAGATTACTTTGTAATTTCACAATTTGTATTTACTGATGTGTCTAAAAACACGACGTTACTGGCACTGCCTATCTTATATCGCAGTTGTAAGGGCGAAATTTAGGCCGATCATATATATATCAAATATATATATATATATATATATATATATATATATATATATATATATATATATATATATATACATGTCTAGTTACACAGCAGAATTATATGTTGTATACAAAGCGGTTGGATATTTAACCACGTTAAACAATACTGATTTTTTAAATGTACTGATTCTAGATCAACTATAATAAAACTCGACAATTTTAGTCTCGGGGTTACAGTTAATCACATAGCAATTAATTGGTATTATGAAGGAAATTGATTCTTCTGGAAAGTACAGTATATACAGGTAACTTTTAAGTGATTACCAGGACTCTCTGGTATACCGAACAATGAAATTATGGATGTGCTGGTCAAAGAAGCAATTAAAGATAGGATGGATATGACAGAACTATCAATTCCTTTAGCAGATTTTAAAGCCTTTCAAAATTCAAAATATCACAAACTATTTTCATTTCAGTATGCCTGATGAACCCCTGGGAGAGAAGAAAAATAATCCATACCAACATACTTAATATCCATATCATCAAACCTATATCCATTGCACTATTCCCATCTAAACTAATAATACACTAGTTTTATTTCAGTATACTTGCATATTTTTGGTTAGATTATTACATGTCATGTATCATGTGTATGGGTGTATGTGTGTGTGTGTGTAAATCAGGCGTATATTACGTTATTGAATTTAATGTGGCCTACACTTGGTAATTATTATTATGAAACGTTTACAAAATTTTTACTTCTAGTAGCCTAAATTAAATTTATAACTATCAATATTATTTTTGAGTTGTACGAGTTTTCTATTCGAAGTAAACATTTAATAACTTAAATCTAAATGATAATACTTTTTTGTTATGTTTGCTAATTAAATGAATATATATAAAAAAATGCAAATAAACAAACATGTTAAACAACTAATTTTATAGCATCTTAATATTGATTTTGGGTCAGAAATTGGGTACGATATATGTAAATAACAATATGTGTTTTGTGTGTATTAAAAAAAAAAAAAAAAGCCACATGAGATATATTGAACATTTTGTGTTGTCTAATACAAGTGTTTAAAACACAGTGGAAACAAAATGTATATATTTTATACACTTTTTTACATCATTAATAAGACAGTAATCAAAGAATAATAAGTTTAAAACTGGGCTATATGGATTATATTTGAGCCTGCCGATAGATAAGCCATTGAGGAAAAAAAAGAAGAAGAAAGTAATTGTAATGAGACTCTATTGGCTTCACATTCTTGAAGTATGCTGTTTTTCTATGGATTCTTTTTTCTATGACCATATCGTTTGTTAACTCAAAAAAATAATTCATTGTTGATATCGTCAATACAAAACCAAGAATTAAGTAATTTGAACATTTGAAGGGCTTCTAAATATGGCAGGAATTGAAAAAACGAGAGACGAATTGGTAATAAACTAGGATCATTGACATTACTAGTAATTTATGTTAATAATAATAAGAATAATATTAGATTTGCCGGTAATTGTTTACAAAGAAAGTTACTGCTTTTTTTGAGATTTTTTAAAACATGTTCTACATGCCTTATTTCTTATTAAGGCAGTAACTTTCTTTGTAAACAATTATCGATTTTCCTTTTAACAATAATTTTATATGTAATATGTATTAACCTAAAATAAAGTCGGGGATTTTGTTAGTAAGTTAAACTTGTATTTAAATATTATTTATCAAACAGCAGAGATGTAACTTAACCAGATATGTTACCATTAAAAATAACCCTGAATATTATATTTCTCTTTTTATGACACAATCTTTTTTTATAGCCTATTTGCTTTATTACAAAGTCTAAAAATATTGTATGTAAAGATAGACAGCTTTAATTATAAAAATAGTGAACTTATCCAATTTAAAACAAAATTATCATTTTTAATGGTTTTCATTTTCATAAAATTTTATACCGAGGATTGGTCACTTGATTAGAGAATCCTCATTTCGGCAAACATACATTTCAAATCATTCAGTTAACAGTGCTTATTATCTAGTAAGAAAAGACTATATTCAAAATGTAAATTAAAATTAATTTTGGCAAGGCACTTGTTTTTTTTATTGAAAATGTTATTCTTTATAAATATATTACTATATATGAATATCGAGCTACACTATCTAAGAAAAATATAATGATATTTACTTTCAATCTATTTACAGATTGAAGAATATGCTGATTTGGGCAATAATTGTGCACATAATAAAAAATATAACGAGGCTGTAGTTCATTATAGTCGTGCTATTCTCTTAGATCCCAGCAATTCTATTTTGTTCAGTAACAGATCATTAGTACTTCTCAAAGTTGCAGATTATTATTGTGCTTTAGAAGATGCAAATATAGTTATCGAAATAAATCCATATTGGGCCAAAGTAAGTTTTTAATTTTAGACTAAATATT
Source organism: Aphrophora alni (assembly GCA_963513935.1). NCBI lineage: Eukaryota > Metazoa > Arthropoda > Insecta > Hemiptera > Aphrophoridae > Aphrophora > Aphrophora alni. The sequence goes on along the minus strand of OY740765.1, from coordinate 172,109,790 downwards.
TATGATTTTTCTTCATGTATATATATATATATATATATATGTGTGTGTGTGTGTGTTTAATACAGAAATATTTATATATATTTATTTCAGGCAATATCTTATTTTATTATGTAAATCAGTAAATCATTGGTTATTAGGCCCTGCAAGAGCAGTGCAGACAAGCTGCACCTATTAATATGGGGTTGGACTACCCCAGTGTTACCAATCGAACATTCACTTAACAATCGCAACACATAAACCATCATCTTAATTAAAAATTAAAATATACTAATTTAGCAAATCGTACATTTATAATATATCTAGTGGTTGGCCCTTTTGAATTTTCACAGTTTTTATTGGTCCAAGAAATAAATGGATAAAAATAGAAAATAATGAAGAAACAACTATCTATCAAATCATCCATTAAAAAACGCCTAAAAAGGACTGTTGTAAACAAAAAATAATTTAAATTTTGTGTTGATTCTGATCTTACAAAAAAAATACATTGTGAATGTTTTGCATTTATATATATTGTAAATATTGGTGCTGCAGCTAGCTAAATTTTCGGGACATAGTCACTCATGTACTAATATTCCAAATTAATTAAATACTAATAAAATATACAATTTAAATGAAATTGGTAATTTTTACTTTTTATTTTTTTCCCAAAATCCAATTGTTAAAATACTTTTTGTGTCAATCAATACCAAGTGATCCAAACAAAATTAATTGGTTGCTTGACCATTTCTGAAAAATTTTATATTTTGTTAGTGCATTCCCTTATGTTTTGGTAGTTCAACATAATTTTAAAATATTGTTATTGTGTTTGGTTCAAAAGTTGCGACCATTTTTATTTTAGACTGCTGTTTTTTTGCTTTTAATGATATCTACGATTTTCTTAATTACTCAGCATTGGGTTGTCCTATCATTTTCAATAAACTGCATTGTATTCAGTACATTCTGGCCTACAAATCAAACCTCCATTTACTTACCTTATATTATTCTTTCAAATACTCTTTCTATTACAAAATTTTTAATTGCAAATGAACAAAATTTAATTTTTGTAGGGTAATTGTAATTTCTCAAAGAAAGACCAGTTTCTCAGCTTCAAATATGTTTGTGGTTTTATTTATAAGAGTATAGTTACTATATATAAACGGTCAATGTTAAGTAGCTTACCCTTTAAAAAATACACCCTTTTAAAAATTGAATTTTTGAGTTTTTGTAACATTTTGAGTTCCAATATCTCTGTTGGGGACCAGATAAAAAACTAAGAATTCTACACATGAAAAGTATCAAGCATAAAATTTCAGAATAAATTTCAATCTTGAGATTCAACTCAAAGTTGGTATAAAAAAATTGTGAATTTTACCAAAAATTGCTTGATTTCCACTTATGGGATAAGTGGGGATAAGGAGTTGTTCTGTTATTTTTAAGTATGGTAACCACACTGTGGAAGGATCAATGTATAATTTTGTATTATTTAAGATACAAAGTTTCTCTTTATCAAAATAATATCTTGAGCTCAGGACCTACACCAACTAAATATTCAAAATTAATAAGTTGTTCTATAATTATGTGTTAATTACTTGGAAATAATTAAATTATACAAATTATTATTTTGAAAGACAATTATATAAGTAACTTTACAATAAATATACAGGATGATTGACATAAGGTTCCGAGCACTATCTGAGCTGATTCATCTAGCAAAAATAATGAAAAAAGTTCTTATAAACATATGTCCGGAAAAGCTTTGTTTTCAAGTTATCCGTTTTTTTTTTTTCCTTTTTTTTTAACAAAATACTTAATATTTTCAAAGTAAAAAGATATTGAGTTCAAACTTTGTATACCTGTACTAAAAACCAGAAAATTCTTTTAAATATTTTCAAAATGGCGGCCGTTTAAACTTTTTAATGTCAAATATCTCAAAAACCGCTAACTTTACAAAAAAATTATAGGAGACCAAAAAATTTACATTGTTAATGATAACACAACGGTGTTTTATTTTGTCTGTAGCTTAACAGATAACAGAGATATTGGCAAAAAGCGAAAAATGTATTTCTTGGTAACTTAGTTGTCAACAATACCCAGAATTACTTCAGAAACAAAATAAATTTAATATTCAATCGATACAGCAATAAAATAAATAACAATCATTGCTACATTTAATAAGGTTTACAGTAAATGTTCGAAAATATGTACTTCTACTTCAATACATTTTGAATGTGAGTTATTTTCTGGATAGCCCTTGTAATAATTATACAATTAAAACAATAACATTAACTTAATATTCATGAAACATCATGTATTTATTATTATATACCCAAAAGATGGCAAATGTCCAATTAAACCATATCAATAGTGTTATGAACTTGTTATTTAGAAACAGCTCTTACAAGTCTTCAACACATTTCAATAACATGTTTAATTTTCAGACTTTCATTTAAACAACATTGATATTCTATTTTATTTGTAGGGCTATTTTCGAAAAGCACAAGTCTTATGTGCAACGTATAATTTGAGTGATGCTATAGTGTCTTATGAACAGGCCCTTATGTTGGATCCATATAATATAATGATCAGGGCAGAGCTAGAATATACTCGTAAAAGAATCCGGATTTTAACAAAAGGTAATATTTATTTTTATACATTAAAAATAAGGCATAATTTAAGATACAGTTTTAAAATAAATTATTGAGACTGAGTAATTAAAATTTATTGTAGAAATTTCAAACAGTGAACCTGTTGTAAGCAGTTTTCCACTACTGGATTTGGTATCACAACTTTTCTCTTCATTGTGTAAGGAAGTATTTGTGTTCTCCCGCCTTTAATTTTCATGTTCTTAAATTCACCACAGGAGTCCATCAATAAAACATTTGGTTTATTATCTTTAATTGACTGTTAGTATCAAACCTAACTATAATACCATGAACCACATAGGTTAGGTTTTATTTTAAAATAGCCTATTAGGTAATTCATCTAAAAATAAATTTACGTCTAATCCAACTTAATCTAATTGTGAAACAACAAACTTTTAGGATTTATATTCAAGTAGACTGTATACTGTAAACTAGTTCGTTTAAGTAGACCATTTGAATATTATATTAACCTAACCTTACACGATTGTTACTGATAAGTTTCATATTTAGGTTGTCTTAACACTCTGTATTGTACCTCTATGTGTTTATTGACTGGTGGCTTCCTTCTTCATTTGTCTGGACAAATTGGAAGGCTCCTTCGGTTTCTATTAATTTCTTATATTTAATTAAACACTTGGGATTATTTATGATAATACCTAATAACTTTAGAAATTTTGTTAGACATGTTCTTAGAATTATTTTGAATCAGAAAATTGTTTACTGTATATATAATTAAAATTTATTTCAATAGTAATTTATTTTTCTGTATGCAATGTCTAATTGGTTGAATCAGTATTTAGTTTTTGTCAAGTTATCAATTGTGAGCAACATATATGATTAATATATCGGTAATTAATTTACTTATGAATAATTATAACTGTTTCATACCTATTTATATACATTTTAATTACTTATAATAACGTATCTTAATATTTCAAACTGAGTTGATTTCTGTTTACATTAGTTTAGTCACTAGTCTCGCTTGACGTGCACGGCTTGAAACAGTGTGATGTTTGCTTTAACCTTTTTCTTCTTATTGACGTTATTCACAACAGAAGGTTGTAAGTGGGAAAGTGAACTTATTGCTATACAATTTCACTAAACCCCTAATTTTACTCAAGTCCCACCTTTGGGGAACTGCTTGATAAATTATTTATTGATGTCCTTATTCTGCCAAACAACACAATGCTTCAAGAATAAAATACTGTCTTTAGTATTTATTCTTATATATTAGGAATCACTTTAAAATTCCTTTATTACTTTTATTATTTAATCAAAACTAGCTCTTTTTTCTCTTTTATTGCTATAACTTTAAAACTTACTCTCAGGGAGTGTCATTTGAAAGAGTTATTTTGCAGAATCTATTTAAAATTGTGAAATTTATGAGAGCACAAATTATTTTAAAAAACACTCTTAACTTTAAGCTGAAAACTACATAGGGTTAGTTTAAAATCCACACAACACAATGTTATCCAGAAATAAAATTTATATTTTAATTAAAAATTCCCTTTTAAATTCTTTATATAAATCAAGATTTTAATTTATAAAATTTCTTAACTTGATTAACCATAACTTTTCTTAGCTTTAAAATATCTTACAAGAATTCAACATAAATATCAATGACTATTATCTCTCTAATTATTATTAAAATGAATATATCTTTACTTATTATTAAAATCAAACTTACTTTAAAAATAAAAACACATTGACTTTAAAAAGTACATATATAAAATAAAAAAGAATTTAAATTTGATAATTTTCTCCAGAAAGTTTTAAAATTTATTTTTCATTTCAAAGCGAATATTTATTCAAAATAGTAACGGTGGTACCTTGTAAACATATTTATAGCTGTTTTCGGCTTCTGTTAGGCATGGCTGTTTACAGTTGTTCTGCTGAAGGTTGAAGTCTAGTTGATGTCAGCTAGCAGTCCTCAGTTACGTTGAAATCGGTTGTGCTGTTGTAAAAGTTGAATGATTACAGATTAAAGATCTTGTAGTCGAAAAGTTTAAAGATGAAGTCCAAGTTTGAATCAGTGTGGCTATTTATTGTATCTTGCTATACCATTTGAAATGCCATGTCACTTCCAATAAAACGATTGGTATAGTGCTGATCACATAAAGTTGATTGTAGATGACTCTCCTCCTGGTGCTGGTTACAGATGTTCTTCTTCTAGGAGCTGGATAAAGACTTCCTCTTCTTCTAGGAGCTGGATAAAGAGTGAAGAAAAAATCTTTTGAAATGGACCTCCAAAACTTTTTCCCTGTTCCATGGTACCAATTTCTATGAACATTTCCCTTTCTTTTTTGAAATTTTTTAGTTGATTAATTTGGTTTATTTCTTCAAGATTTCGCTTTAGTTAGTTTTTATTATAACCCTTTTGATTATTTTATTGTTTGTTTTACTTTAATTAGTTGTTGATTAACTAATTATTATTTAGTTTATTTGTATATAGGTTGCCAGCACTGCATTTGCAAAATCCAAACACTTGACTCCTCCCCTATTGTGTGGTAGGGGTTTCTACAGATTGATTCCTGTACTGTCTGACTTTCTGGAATTTAATTTGTACACTTTCTTGAAAATTCCCATATCTCTGGTTCTAATAGGAATTCTGGAAATCTGTAAATGTCATTTTGTTCCTCTTGACTTCTGGATTCCATACAACTTTGATTTAAAGTTGTAGGATGACAACTTTCTAAGATATACCCTTTTTAGTTTTTCATGATTTTTTCTTTGACCAACTTTTGATCGGTTCCGAATTTCTTAATTCTTCTTTTTGGTTTTTGTAGCCTCTGCCTTAGAAATGAAGGAATTCTTTACGTTTTTCATTTATTTTCATTTTCTGATAAGTTATTCATTGTTAAACTTTGTCGATTTTTAGATAGTCAAACCCCCTCCCCCAAATTAATTATATATGTACTTATTTTGGTATCATTATATTATGTCACATATCCTTAACCTATTTCCATTATAATAATTAAACTTATTATTTAGACAAAATTTTAGTTTTTTGTCTATGCATGTTTTTTGCAATAACTATTAAACTATTCGGTTTAATAAATATTTTCTTGTATTTCCTATGCAAACCAGTTATTATTTATCATAATATGATTTTATATTCAAAATTTAAACCATTTAAAATTTAACATAGGAAATTGCATGTGAAATATTTTGGTAACAACTTATATTAGATTATTTAGACCAGTCGAGACACGAGGTGTCACGTGATCAACAACTCTATTGTTCTCTGTCGACCTGTTGGCTCCTGTCAGCCTAGCATCATCCCACTTCCCTTACGCTTTGAATGTTTCATTTTTAAATGAAATTGACAAAACTTTTATAATTCTACTTTCCTTCATATTAAACTACCTTTTTCTGTACACATTATTAATTATTTATGGATATTACCATTTATGTATGTATTCTTGATAATTATTATGTTTTAAATAAAATTTTTTGTATTACTGAAATTTTTGTTTTTGGAACGATTTTGGTGAAAAACCCAAACCGTTTCAGGCTGTACTTATAAATTCCATGGCGTCATTACAGTCTATTCACTTTACCAATTTTCCCTTCTACAAAACAATATCATAATTATACTTGGAAAAGGACTTAATGGTGTTCTAATGTTTCCCTTCTTCCACACAATGGAAAATATGTTGTCTAAACGTGATAAAATTTAGGTGACACCAATGTAGGTATGATTTCTATGCTAACCTTTGGGTTATCATGCTAATAGTTATTTTTACATCAATACCTGGTTAACTAAGTTTCATTTTGATTATGTTACCTTTATTCCTTGCTTCCTATGTGTTTGTTATTTCCTTTTATTTCATAATGCATCGATTTAGAATTGTTTCAGCAGGTAGGCCTACTTTGCAAGGTTAGGGTTTTTATTTTGGTTTGCGAATGGCAAGGTGTGTTCATTTGTATTATGTTGTAATTTCTGTTATATTCTAAGTGGTAAGTACATTCTTATCAAAATATTCCAGGGCTGTCTATTCCATGTCGTTACTGACATGAGCATAACGAGTGGAGTCTTCTTTAAATAATATATGTACAACTAGGAGGTTCTCAAGTGTAGAGACACTAATATGAGTTATGTGGAGTAGAGCCTTTTTAAAATATATCATACATCTATGAGGTACAATAGGGTCTAGCTGATGTAAAGAAAGTAGTGATATATAGAATCACACAGTGTAAACAAACTTACTTTATACTATCTATGGTTTATTCAAAAAGAAGTATACACTTTAATATGTCTATGATATTTAATTTCTTCATATTTGGTATTAATGGCTAGCAAATAACTTCAAGTTTTAATTCGAACAGCTAATTGTAGTCAACAATATAGTCAGCTTATCCTATTCCTTTACCAACAAAATGGCCAATATTCCAACAGAAGTCTTTTTGTGTGCTTTAGTTTGAAAAATCTCAATCTGTTACTGTCGTGCAATATAATTTTTGACTTCATTATCATAAATATCCACCAATCAGGAAGTCAATCTACGACTGGTATAAGACTTTTAAGAATGCAGGCAGTTTCTATAAAGGGAAAAGCACAGATAAGCCAGCAACGCCTGCAGATCAAGTTGAACAGATTCTACTATCTCTCTTATATAGTTCTCAAAAATCTACGACAAAGATGAGTTTGGAACTTCAAATACCGCAGTTACAGTTTGGAGAATTATGAGAAAAAGGCATAAGATGATCCACTATAAGCTTCATGTATTGCAAAATTTAAGGGATGACAACAAAGTTAAACATTTTGAGTTTTGTAATTTTGTACAGGGACTTAGTGAAGATGGTTTTTGAACGACTCATTTTTGGTGATGAGTCAACTTTTATATTAGTGGAAAATTCAACAAGTACAGTTTTGGGGAACTAAAAATTCTAGAGCCATTGCTCATTATTATTATGTTGTGCCTCTGCACAGCATGAGAGAGAACTTTTTTTGTGAAATATTAGCTACAAAGGTGTGTAGCCCATTCATTTTTCAAAAAATACTGTCAAAAGAGGAGCTTACTTTTATATGTTGAGCGAGTGGCTGATGCGTCAACTAAATAAAGATAGTGACATCTTCATTTGGGTTCAAGGTGGGGTGCCGCTACATTGGCTAAGCCATGTGAGAGATTACCTGGATGAAAATCTTCCACAATGGTGGATTAGTTGCTTAGGTAATGAAAACATGTCACTTTCGTATTGGCCTTGATCTAACCCCTTTATATTTCTTTTTGTGGGGATATGTTAGAGATAAATAGTTCATTCATTCTCATACCTCAAACCTATTAGAGTTAAGACAGCTGATAACAACAGCAATACGAAGTGTTGATGTAGACACTCTTCAAATAGTTTGTACTGAACTCGTTATCGAATTAATGTCTGCTGAGTAACACATGGTGCCCACATTGAACATCAGTAATATGTTAAATAAAACTTTAAAATGTGCTCTTTCCAGCTGTGTTAATCCCGTTATTCTGTAAATTATATCTCGGATGTTCCAGCCAACTAAAAGTGTATACTTCTTTTTGAATAACCCTGTATAACTTTTGTATTTAAGGTTAATAAAAAAGGCAAGTGCTAAGATTTAAACTAAACGATAAAATATTCAATTCTTTTTACTTTATTATTTTTTAGTATAAAGTAAATCTAGTAATCACACATAAATTTGACCTCAGTTTTTTGACTGATGTTTCATGGCCAAAGGAAACGTTAAAAGTGATTTTCAACAAGCTTTGGATCTGTCATCATAATCTCTTTGGACCTACAACATAAAAAGTTATTGAAATATATATAACTATAATTTGTGTGTGAAGTAGTTTCAACCCCAAACCTTAAAAAAAATTAAAATGAAGATATATTAAAATATGACCTCTTGCTCTACCAATACAATTTAACATTTCCTAAAAGCCCCAAGACACCAACTTTTGGGCATTACATATATATTTAGAGGATCTGCTCGTATTACATTGTATGATGAGGCTGGGTACGTAACACGATGGTTTCTAAGTAATAGTATATAATTTTTAATTTATTATTTTCTCAATTTGTAAAAGATTTAGTTTTCTTTGACTTAGAAATATAAATACACAAGATTTAGTTTTTATTCAGATAGTAAAGTCGTGGAACTATTTATTGAGGGAAATAAAATACACAAATTTGTGTCATAAAATTATTTATATATTACGATTCATGATTTTGTCAGGATTAGGCAACAACAGGCATGATAATTGAATAATTGGTAAAACATGTATAGCCTAGTTATGTTGATCCTAACCCATGTCGAGAATATTTTGATGAACAAATTATTTTTCTGATTAAGGAAACATTGTAACATGCAACAGCATGATGTAAGACATGACTTTTTTAATACCTAAAGACAAAAAACCTTGCAGTCATCATCACCTTGAAAAAGAAGGAAAGAGCCTAAAATAGAGACCCCTTTAATGTGAATAGTAACAGGGTCAGAAGAGAACAAGACCTGATGGGAAGATGAAAAAGAGGAATATAACCCAAGACTAGATGAAGAAAAGTATAGATCCAGCATCGGGATTGGTATACTTGTTAATTACACATTGTAGCCATTGTTTTCAATCCAAGTAGAAAAATATTACATGAAAGCCCTATTTTTTTAGTACTGCCTCATCAAGAGTACTGTCTCACTTTTTTATTTAAATTGAGGATTGTTATCTTTTAGATAAAGACAAAAAAGATCATTTTGCAAAATTCACAAAATCAAAAATTCAAAAGGACGGACCATGCCACTTTTATTTAATTTAATTTCTTCAATTTTTGTACCACAAGGCAAGTATTCTTTTGAAACTTCCAAAATGAATTAACGGTTGCTTCCTATCTGTATAAGAGACTAGGTATACACGTTTGTTTGGTATGTTTATAAATAGAACGCTTTGACTTAGAGAAAGATAGAGACAGAGAAAGAATTAACGAAAGGGGAACCAAATATGCTCGATGTACATGGCTATAAATAAGGAAACAGATTTATTTCAGTTTCTTATACATATATTCAAAAATTCAAATTCATTTTTATACATATTATACTAGTATTTTATACATTTAATTTATTATTGCCTTGTATAAATGTATGCAACTCAAAGATTTTAGAAAATTTGGTGTTTTTTTTCCATTTTGGGTAGATGGTTCAATGTACTACAAACATCATTACAAAAAGTACAAAATAAAAAAAAGTGACGTAGTAACTGTAGGGGTTGCATAAAACTCTTAAGTTTAGGGTGTCGGACAACGAAATTGCCCAAACATTATTGTCAGACAATGTTGCCAGCCACTTGATTTCAAATATTTTTAATAAACTATTCTGAATAAATCAGATGTGAGGGAATAAATTTTTTTTTTCGTCATAACTTTCCCATGTTGGGGTGTCGGACGCTTCAAATGACCAAATGTATTTTTCCAACACAATGTTTTTCTTTTTTTAGATTAAAAAACTTGTGATTAAGATAAAAAACTATGCTTATGTAATCAGTATTTTTCTTGCACCAAATCCATGAGTTTGAAGGGCTCCCACGAAAAAATGTCCTGCTACCAAAATTTTTCTTATAGGAAAAAGTTGTCCGACTGGGTAAGAAGAGCACATACACAAAGTTTCAACAATGATGTGATGAGAAATTATTGTAGGCTTGGATCCGAGGACTATTACTGTTAATAATCCTCGTTTGACAATTGTTATGTTGTGAAATGCTAGTTTACATTACACTGTCTGCACTCTTTTGTCATTAATCAAACGTTTCCTCTTAAATAATAAGTTGTCCATCCAAACAAAATTGTTTTAAAATAAATGTACTTTACAACTTAGATTATCCATTACTCTGTTAATCGATGGTTTATGAAAACCATCAAATGATCGAAAAATGTCAGGCTACTGTATCATATTTATCCCTTTCTCCCCAAATACTAGCAATAATACGGGTGTTAGGTTATTTTAAAACATTTTGTTATGATAATGTAATACAGTAATGGATTCATTATTATTGTACATAGGCCTACAGTTCTTTTGTTTTGTTTAATGGATTTAAATTAATATTTTGGTTTGTTGGTATTATTCCTGGATATCAAGATTTATAAACGGAACCTATGTCTCATTCCCAGTTACAATTCTGTTCAGGTAGTTAACTCACTTTCATCATAGAGATCATGAAAAGTCAAAGTCACACCCATTCTTTATTTTTTGTGACGACCTGTACTGCATAGACACTCACCTTGCACAATACTTACGAAAATCTAATTTGGCAGTAACAATTCCATATAGAGTAGTTCTAGAAATTTGAGGAAATTAGTTAGCTAATTGTGAAATGACACAGTTTACATATAGTTTGTTTCAACTCATCATAATAATTTAATGACATTCTTTTTTTTCTACGTCATGCACATTTTTACACTTATCTCTGAATTTCCTGCACTTATTTTCTACACTTATCTCGTACACTCAAAGCATTGTCACGCATAACTTTTTACCATAAACCCGACATAGGCAGTGATTACATCAACAACATTCTGTTCCCACACGAACCTCACAACTGGAGACCAGATAGAACTTGCGATAGAAGGTTCCATTTAAATTCACATACTACTACCACATTAACAAACCAAATAAATTGCAAATTGGTATGTATTGAGGAATAGTTACTCACCCACAACAAATGTTAGTTGCTTTGAATGTACCAGCTGATCAGAAGTTAATTTCCTAACAGTCCTTGTATTTTGTGACTATCCTATAACTAGTTCAGACACAAGCTACTTATGATGATTGTGGGAGCTGTTTGTAATCTTCCTCTCTACTCTGGTCATGAATTTACTGATTTTTAGATTATTTTACTCTGTGGCTTGCAAAATAACAATTTTATTTTATGGAACTAAACTATTATTATGCTATTTTATTTCTATATGCTCAGGTTTATTGAATTTAATTTTAAACTTTTCTTGTCTATTTAGTGGACGAACATCTTTGGTGGCTTGGAATTGTAGTTCCAATTATCATTGCTCTTCTTTATATCATTGTGGAAAATTTGATCTCTGATAAACCTACATTTACGGTAAGTTACAGTAAAATTGAAATCAAGATGTACGTTATATAAATAACAATGCTTCATACATATTTGTTTTCGCCATTCCGACTACTGATTAATATTAAATATATTATAAGACTTACTGTCACATTACGCGTTGTGACAGTGGGCCTACTACATCATGTTTTAAATTTTTTAAATGTTTAAAGAACTTGTGTGTTTGTTATGTGTCGTGTGTTCGTAATTTCTATTTTAAACTAAGACAACGGTAATACCCGCATAACACTTGAAAATGGCTGAATAGCCGAAACGGCCGTAGTGAGATAACTACAGACAAACATAGACTATTGTGACGGTAAGTCTTATAATATATTTAACAATGCTTCCTCGAAGGAATCACTGCTTTAACCCTAGTTTTGATAAGCAATTTACCTTTCTATTGTCTATCCAATGTTGTCAATAAAAAATTGAGTATAATGGAAATTCAAAATATAGTAATGACACCTAATGTTCAAGTTGTGAACTAAATTATCTATTAAATGTATTGATGAAGCCTGATATTCAAATTTAAAACCAAATTACACTATTTCGTTTGTACAAATTCCATTTTAGATGTCATTAAACAGGGAAGAACTGATGGTTGAAGTAATACTGCAGTGCATAATCATTGATTTTACTGTTATTTAAGTTATCCTAAAATACGAGAGCTGTTCTGAAAGTAAGTTTCCTTATTGTTTTAGTTCTGTTATTGATTGTAGGGGATAGTGGCTTGATTTTGCACAGCTGTGTAGCCTGCCTCAACATGAGTCAGGGAGTGCTAGTGGGAAGGTCATTCAGCCAGTTCTTGTGCTAATATTGTTGTTCATTGCGAAGTATGTGTTGTTATTAATTTTGTGTGTGCAGAGAACTGTATGGCAGTAGGCAACCATTAAAAACTTTGTACACTATATTGAAGTAACAATATAGTTAAAAGATAGTGTTAAAAAATGCTGCCATTTGTGGTCAAAATATGGTCACATACCAAATTTAATCAAAATCAATTGACTCATTCCAGATTTACCGCATTACACGGGATGGAGGGATTAACGTCCATGGCAAAAAAATGTGGCCCAGCCGAGGAGCCAAAAATATAATAAATGTAAAAAAGGGGTTATAAATTATTTTTCTATAATAAATAGAGCACAACAATCAAGCAGACAGATTTTGTTGGCTTAGCGCGAGATTACTGAAGGGGGGGGATAGAAAATACGTGAGTTAGGCAGTTCTCTTCGAGGGCAAAAACAGGTTGGGCGAGATTTCAGCATGCCTGTGATATGAAATTCACTAATCATGTCTTTTCCAAAAGAGGGAAACGTAGAAATAGTAATTCAATTAATAAGAATGTAGAATAATTGTCTTGAAGAATAAATATTATAATTTAGGAAACATTGATTAATATTGATTAATTTATCGCCTGAGACCCTGTCCTTTGGCCATCCTGACAAGAATTCGACCAATGTGGATCCAGTTTCTAGCCAGCAGAGGACTTCAGAGTTAATAAGGGTTTTCAGCTGCCAAAAAGCGGGCGACCACTACAGAAAGAAGTGGATGACCGTCTCTTGTAACAAATGAACTTGCTCCAAAGTTTAATGAGAATATCAAAGAAAACTGTTGTTTTAAACTGACAGAATTTTTTCCTTCAGGTATCACAAACAGTTTTGTATGAAGTGATAACTGACATGCTATGCTACCACAAATTTTGTACATTCTGGGCGTCTAATATTCTCACCGATGACCACAAAACGAAAAGGATGTATGCAGTGTTAACTTTCCTTCTACACTTAGACACAGTAGGTGATGATTTTCTCAGACATTTTGTGACAGGTGAAGAGACTTGGGTGTCATATATCACTGTGAAGACAAAAAATTAGTCGATAGAGTGTGACCACACTAGCTCACCATGAAAACATTTAAAATGGTGATAAACATTTTATCCAAGAAAACTTGTGGAAATTGTCTTTTAGGAACAGATATGATACACTCCTGTTTGATTTTATGGAACAAAGGATTGCAATAAACTCTGCAGTTTACTGTGACATTGTAAGGAAGCTGAGACTAGCCATTCAGAACAAACGACATCCCATAATGAGTTCGGGTATTTTAATTTTTAATTTTGTTTTTGTTTTTGATAACGTTCATCTGTATACTGCTTGGATGCACACAAGCTCTACTGAACAGTTTCAAGTGGGAGTTGTTTGTCCATACAACCCTGATTTGGCTCCTTAATGATTATCACCTTTTTCCTAAAAATATAGCTAGGGTCACAGTTTTTGAAAACAGCGAGGAGTTGAAGAACATTGTCAACGCATGGCTTAACTCACAGGTGGTGTAGTTCCATAATGAGGGTATTAAATTTTTTTTTTCACCTATATGGAAAGTGCCTTTGCCTTAATGTAGTAAAAATTTATATGGAAAAATAGGTAAGAGTTGTACTTTAATTTGTGTATAATAAAAAGGCTCTAAGTTTTTTGGTGTCTTTTTTACAACAAAACAGAACTTACTTTCCGAACATAACTCTCAAGCAAAATATAATTTATAGTGAATTTGATGTAGTTATAGTTTATATTAAAATCATATTTTTTGTATTTTTATTCAGTACACACATGATAAATTGAACTATTCTCGCCAACAAGATTCAAGATGATATTGAGTTTTTTCTGACTACAACTATTGATTTTTGAGATCTCCTAGTGCCCATAATCTCCTAGATTTAAATCATTGTGCCCAAATGCTGGCATGAAAGGAAACAATATTGTTTAACAGAAATGGAAGTGAAGCTCAGAACCTAAACTGAAATGTAATGGTTAACAACTAAAGATGACATCATTAAAACATAATCTTGTGAAAATTTTAATGTTGTATTAATTAATTAGTGATTACAAATTTTCTACAAGTTGTTTGTTCTTTAAATTTAGTGACCTTCCTTTGTTTTTAGGACCCTTTCTTAATGATGTTATTTCTGGTATACGTCTCAGTGGAGGGTTATGTAGCAGTTCGTAATTATCGGAAATATATCGTGGCCTTACAAGAAAAAATTCATCTACGACCTAATTGGTTACCACCAAGTATGTAAAAAATGTTTATAAAAAAATAATTTAATACATTTTATTTTAATCTATAAAATTTGATTATATTATATTGACAGAGAAAACTTTTAGTTAAGTTTAGTTAAGTTTTTAGTGAGTTTAGTCAATATGGAGTTTTATTGTTCAAAATAGTCTAAAGAAATGGAATCTTTCAAAAATGCTTTCAAGACATTGGATATATTTACATAGATTGGATATATATTTGTATCATCAAGAGTTGAAGAGGTTTCTCTCTTTCATTCCTTCGTGCTATGATTGGTTCATCCTCCACGGTTTCAGAGCCTCTAAAAAATTTTTTTGTCTACTAAAAACATGAGCCAGGGAGTGTTTGTAAGCTTTTTTCAACTTGTTCAATATTTTTTTCACGTTGTCTTGAAGTTTTAACACAAAATTTGATCTCATAACGCTGCTCAATATTGAGTTTCATCGGAACGTGAGAAAAAACATACACTATGGGACAGTCTAGACTTTGTAAGAGTAGCTTAGTTAATTCTTTATGTTTTTTAATTAAATCAAGTAACTTTGGTTTGTAAGTCTGCGTTCTTACAAACTTAACATTAAATTTATTATACTATTTCACCTGAAGGGTAGGGTGTCTATCTGTTTCGTACTTAGCAATTACTCCTACAACATGGCACATGGTTAACACAATTAATCTAGCCAAACATATTTGAAAAAACAAGAAATCTCCTTTTTTTTGTCATGGAAAACAAAGACATTATTATATTTCTCAACAGGAGAATTATTAAAATCTAATATTCATTACTAAAAAATGTAAAATCATCAAACACACATATAGTTCAAATTTAGAGTTCTTCACCATTCCTTCTTATTTTAATTGATCTTATGATTACTAATTTCTAATGTTCTTCACTTTACTCACGCCTGTCAGTTCATACTTTGTTATTCTCCTTTTGTTCACAACTACTTCGCATGCACCATCTTATCGTATCTAAAACCGTTCAGCCATTTTGTAACAAAGGCTACTCCATGCTAACTCCTGAACAAAAACTGGTCTGTGTTGAATCCTGGTGAAGACAAGACTTGTTCTACATCCTAACGAAGACTGAGACTGACTAAGGCACGCTTTCTTCTTGCTTGGCAAGTCCTGTCGCTGAGGCTTCTGGGAAATCTCTCCAGGGTTCAACTTCCTGCTTACAGATACTTTTCAACATCTGTTTTATCTGAAATGCACTTCACGCGCACAATTTGAATTTTATAGTTTATTAGTAATCATTAGGTCGTTTATTGTTCTTTAGAAAATTGTTCAAATACACTTTACAATTATTTACTGTTATTATACTATGCTTATTATTTCTATTATTAGTTTATATTTATTATTAATGTTAAATGTTTAATTATATTTTATTAATTACTGGTTGGAGAGTGTCCCATGCTTATAACTGTTATGTGTATAAAATTTATTTAATTTAAAATTTATATCAATTTAAATTAAGGATTAACTATCACATGACTTAACTTCTTGAAAAAAAGGAGAAAAATCTAACTCATATCGTTTTAGACAATCCCCATACGTACATGAAGTTTTGGTCCAAATTACTTTTTTAACTTATTAAGAGCATAAAGTTGCGTCATTTAATGCTCTTCCAAGGCATGTTACGTGCATCTCATATATTTTTGCAGTCATTACTAAAAGTTTGTTGTTTTTCAAAAATTATGTCTATTCTCTCTTGATTTGATGACTTGACACATTGTATTAGTTTCTTTCTCACTTGGTGTTGTTATTGTGATGTGTTCCATTTCACTGTTGCTGTTACTATACTAGATACTGCTCTGTAATTTGTGGCTCATTCTTATTCTAGCAATGAATGTCTATGTACTTCTTGGTATATTCTTGTATATTATAAGATCATTTGGTTTCTTCAGAATGTCATAAATGTTCTACTATTTCCATTCAAATTTTTTTTGCTTTCATTTAAACAAATTTGTTAAGTTTTCATCAGTAGAGGTTTGGGCTCCATGTTTTATGCGATCCTTACCAATTCATCTGCTACCTGATCCACTAGAAGCACACATTTTTGCGTATAATTTGGAGTTTGCAGTGAATTTCTAGATATGTAAACAGAAAGCCTAAATTCTTAACAGAAAAATGGTAATGGTTTGTATGACTAAATAGCAAGCGAGATGATCTGGCATCAGTTTGTATACAAACATTTCTGTTTATCATGGAAACGACATAAGGTTTAAGCAACTTTGGTTTGAAAAGTCTAAAAATTTCCATTCTCTAATGGAGTTATGCTTATTAATAAACTCTCAGTAAACTTTAAAAAATTTAAAAACCAAAAGGTCTTTAAGAAAAGTCTTCAACAACTCTTGATAAATTGAGATGTATCATTTATGTTTTCTTGTGTTATGTATTGGTAATATGTTTGTTATATTTTTATGTAGAAACTTCATTGTTTGTTCATCCTTGACACTATATCATTTATTAGGTTTCCGTCAAATAAGTTTGAAAGTATTTCAACTAGATCGGTAGATTGAATGTAAACTTCTTCATTCCTGTAAATTCATGATTATTAGATGTGTTTTTAGTGTCTTACCAAATATTCTAACCAGCTGTATATTCTTGATGCACATTATTTACAACAAAATTTACAATAGGATTGTTTGAAATATCATTCATAACATTGTCATCAACAACAAAGTCATTATCTGGATCGTTATGTAAAGAATAATTATAAACTACAGAAACATCAACAAGCATAGGCTCTACTGACAGAGCATTATTGTTGCTACTCTCTATAACATGTGCGGTACTGGTGCTAATATCCTTAGAAGTAATCTCTTCACTTCATTGGTTACTAGTAGTAGGCTCTACAATATTATGCTGATATGCTAATATGATGATTACTCGTTCTAGGACCTAAAAAAGCATCTAGGTCTATAGCATCTACATTACTGGTATTAGGCTTTACATTATCCAAAATCTAATTATCAAGAAATACATATTAATAGATTCGTCACTGTTTACCTCACTATTATCTTCATTTGAACTGCTTGGATGCCACACACTAAACAATGAACTGTCTATATCAGAGTCACATAACTCCCTGTCATTCTTATTAGAAGTGTCACAATATATTCATTTATGGCCATGTTTTCGTTCCATATTACACTAATACACTATTGAACTGATAATACAATGATACTGTACAGTTCGAGTAAGACACTGTTGACTAGTGCCGTACCATGTGGTCGAGTTTAGGTGTAAACAAAAATTTGCCAACTGCAATGGAAAAATATCCCACACAGGGACCACGTGTCCAGTATAGTTGATGAACATTCCTGTTGACCGACAAACAAAAACGAAGTCGATAAAATAGACTGTACATTTGTGAGAGATCATAATAAAGCTAAGTATTCGTGTCAACGATAGTTGACATCAGTCCACTGGAATCAGCCCACGCGTCAACTATAGTTGACGCCGGTCTATTTGGAAGTTCGGCGCATCACATATAGTTGACGCTGGTCTGTGTTGATGGTTTTTATTTAACATGTCGGTAGCGAACGTGTTAAAATAACTGTGATAGTCTTAGCAATCACCATTATTTACAATCACTATTAATTAGATAACCTCTTCATTCCTATCTGTGTAAATAAATGTAGCTTTCCCCACATGGAGTTTAAAGTATAGACATAAGGAGAGGCGAATCAGATCTTCCATTGATAATATTTACCAAAACTCACCACCCTTTATGGTTAATACAGGATATATCCGCCTATTTCCTCTGCCCCCAAGAACGCATTGCGAATATATCCGCAAATTATTTTGATTTAAAGGAGCAATTCTGGATATAAGCCCATAATTATATAGTGCGTGTATAAAATATTTATTTACAGTATATAAAAACTTTTCTCTTTTTTTCAATATTGTTATATCTTTATTGTAATTAAATAGGGAAAACACGCAATAAACATTGTCAGTAATGTTAATATACAACGGTGAAAATTAATATTAGTCTTACAAACTACTACATTTAATTCAGCATCAATCACAATGTTTGCACTAAGGAATTCAGTTAGGATGTTCCAATAGAAATTTATACAATTTAATTTTCAATAACTTTATAGGAATGTTTTTAAATTCCAAAGGTAATTTATTAAAAAGGCTTAAACCTAAAATATAAATAAAACAGTTTTATTTATTTATCTGTTTTTTTTTTTTTTATTCGCTAGTTACAGTATTGACAAGGTATTTTACAAGAATAAGGAAAAAGGTATAGTACACATTACAAACAATAGCTGGGTGTTGTAACCCCCCCCATTGTAACCTAAATTGGTATGTCGAGAGTAGGAGACAAAGGACTATGACCTGGCAAAAGGTTTGAGGAGTGGGGAGTTATTTAATTCTATTTGTTCATTTAAAACTAACACATTTTTATTCTTAACTATTCTATTAATTTCTAACGATTCAAGAAGAATAAATTTTTTAGATTTATTAGATATATGCAAAATATCAAACTTTATGTTAGAATGAAAATCTGGAACAAAATTTAATTGAATAATTTTTTATGTTGATGAATTAAATTTTAATATATCTTAATTTCTGTGTAAGTGTTTTATTTGAATACCTGTACTTTTCAGGTTGTGTAATTAATATTGTATAGAAAATTAGTGCTCATATTTCACAATGTTTATATAGATTTTGCAAACAGCTTTTTCAATTAGACACACTTCGAGAAAGAGGTGTCATTGAAAGAGAAAGTAAAGCTAGTCATAAATTAAACAAAGGGAAGTTAAACTTAACTTAAACTAAGAATAAATCTTGTACCAAACAAGCGATTGAGATTCATTCTTGCAATCGAGCCTAAATCCCATAATCAAAAATAAGAGCAAGTGAGCGAAGGGTGAGCTTGTTGCAGTATGAACTTGTCATCTGTATTTAATATCAGATCAATTTAGTTTAATATATGTCATCAAATCAAATATATATATATATATATATATATATATATATATATATATATATATTGATCACAAGTCATAATTTTTAAGTTAAGATATAAAACTCTACAACTTTCTCTATAACCAGCATAATTTATTAATTTAATCTTTTTAAAAATTTTAATAAAATGTCAATTTGTTACTGTTTCCCCCTTGTATATAGCCCATATTTGAACACATTTTGAAAGGAAGTAAAATTACACAGTCCTTGCCAATTTTTTTTATCTATATCTGGGACGTGATACTGCCATGAAAGACTATTATCGAGGTTGATACCCAGAGTTTAACTTTATCACATTTTGTAGGCCTATTACATTTTGTAAGAAAGTAATTAATTGTGAATTCATTCTCAGTATCCAGGTCACTATTATTTTAAAATAAAGTTTCTTACCTTTGTTTCCGTCAAGTGACCTCTTTTTTTTGCAATCCTCGGTCGAGTAATTTAAATTAATATACCTGTGTCTGAAGATGAGATAAAAGTCCCAAAACGCGTCACGATTACAAAAAAGAGGTCACTTGACGGAAATAAAGGTAAGAAACTTTATTTTAATTAATTGTGTTTTTTGTTAATTTAAAAACAATATTATTTGTATTGAACCATAACTTAACTTCTTACAATGTACTCTTTGAATTATTATTTAACTTCTCCAAACAAATCATAATGACTATTTAGAATTGTATGTCATCAGCAAAGGAAAATATAGTAGATGATAAATTATAATTCAAATTATTGATAAACACAGAGCACCTTCTTTCTGTAAGGCAAAGGTAGCCAACTTCTGTTTAGCATTTGGCCACTTTATTCTTTGAGGTAACGGTGAAGGCCGTATATAATATTTAAGTAAACACATACATGTAGAAAACATATTCATTAAAAATTATTAAATGTATTCATTTAAATTCTGAAATCATGTGGATGAGGATACTTCTCTTCAGGTACTCAATGCCAGTTTCTCACCTTGATAGGTTCATTTTGCACAGTTCCAAGTGAAAGTTATCTTTGTTCTGGGAAATATCACAAGTCATTGGGTTGTTAAATAAGAGAAGCTGTGGCCGCATTTCATTGAATTCCATAAATCACTCATTGAATTATTTTAAAAGCACGTCTAAGAATGGGATGTAAAAGTTACAGTCAGTGGCTGGATTCTCTTCCTTGATTTCACTGCACGATGGTAAATGAACCAGATTGCTTCTTTCAAGGGTGCATTTGAAAATCTTAAGTCGACTTACAAACCTGTCTAAGTGGTCGACTAAATCGGATATGATTTGATTTAACCAATCATATAAACTTTATCTCAATCATGTGGTGAGTTATGTCAGTTAAAAAGTCAAGTGAACACATAAAGTTTTTCTTTAATTGTTTCTGTGCAAGGAGTGTTGACATGCTTATTAAGAACTTCAGTTACTTCTTTTCTCAAAGTGAAAAATTGTTTTAAGCATTTTCCTCTGTTCAGTCAGCGGACTCCTGTAAACAGAGTTAAGTCACCATATTCTGCCACTACTTCAGACAAAAAAGTCATGAATTTTCTCTGAGTTAAAGATCGATTTCCTCCTTTGATTATGTCCACACATTTCAGGACAGTTTTCATCTCATCTTCCATGCCTAAAACTTTCCCACACAATGCTTCCTGGTGAATAATGCAATGCAAGCCTACTAGGCCCTTCTCACAGCCACTCATTGCTTTTGCGGCGTCTGTAACAACAGCAAACAGATTTGTTGCATCCCCAAGGTTGTTCCATGCAATGGCTCTAATGCAAACAACTCTTCAATAATATTAAAATACTTGTTTACAGTTCGGATAAAAGTTAATAATTGAGCCATATCTGAAACATTGGTAGATTCATTCAATGTGAAATAAAAGTAAGCCGACTCAGAAATAATTTAACTTTTTGACGCATGGCTACTTATTTCCTCAACCCTCCTAGTGTCAGTTTGTTTTGAAAGTGGAACGTTTTTAAAGTCATTGCAAAGTTTTTCTTCTCCAAATGTACATGCCATTTCCACACAACATTTATTCACAAACTCACCGTCAGAGAATGGTTTTTTAGCTTTTTCAATGCCAAGAGTACGACGCCAAGAGTGAGTTTTTTATGAAGATACTGATTTATTAAAAAAAGATTTCTGAACCTTTTTCTTTAAATCAGATACAATAGTATCCCATGCTTGTCCAACATATTCATTATATTTAGCGTCATGGTGTTGGACAGCACTTGTTAGCACATTAAGTACTGGGGTTTTTTGTCTTTGTTATTTATAAACAGGTAGCCTACTCCAATTCCCACTTATTTTGAAACAACCTGTTTTCTTCAAACACTTTCCATTTTTATTAATTGTAGGAAAAAAAAACATACACTTTTAAACATGGCTACTGCGCACTTTACTGTATGGCGGCACACCCTGACTAGCAGGAGAAGATTGGCAGCTAGGGGTGGTAGAGAAAATGTTACAGATGTGCTGGCCATTCAGTTCCTCCTTCCCGACCAAAGCCTTAGCCCCTCTGTATGCTGCCTTTCACTTCATCCTTCCACTATTCACCGATATGTACTATGTCAATTTTTTTCCTATTGTAAATATTCAAAATATTGACAATAAGTCGCAGAATCACCTCTTCTAAAGACTTGCTCAAAAAACTTTGCAGCATTTATGTTTAGAAAATAGACAAAAATGTCTTTTTTTCCAAAAAACTACTCGCGTCACACAAAAAGAAGAAGCGGGCCGCCAGTCTTCTGTAAGGTATGATCTTAAGATTTCAAGTTCAAATATTTTTAGACACAAGTATTTTTTGTTTATTTGTTGTGGCATTATTTACTCACGCTATAATGACAGTAGAACATCCCTATTATCATTACAATGACACGTAACATATATTACGCTTATTATTCAGAGAACACAATTGATTTATTCAATAAGTCAGTGGTATTATGATGAAATGAAATTGATCATGAAAGTTAAGAGAAAATAGGGTGTGAAAAATTTGATGATTCTTTAAGTGTAGGTGATATTGACAATTAATTTAAATTTGACAGTGATAATAATGTGGGAATTTATGGATGTGACATTATGAAATAATTCCTGGTTTTATAAATCTGAGTGGCTAAAATCACTTTTTCCGAAGGACTAATGACAGATATTTCCACATAATTAATTTTATTTACAGAACGAAAAAAAGTTTTTTTAACCAGGGGAAATTTTTAATTATGTATGAAATATATCCAAGAGAGCAGTGTAGCTCAGTTGGTAGAGTATGCACTTATCTCAACGCAGTTTGAAGTAGTGAACTGTCCAAAGGTTACGGCGATTTGAACTTGATTAGTTTTGTGTTTTGGCATGTATTACCTACTTCCTTCATTAACCCAGCTGGCAAAAATTAAAAATTTTAAGTAAAATAAAACTTATTGTAATAATATAAAATACAAGACCTGAAGGGTAAACTACTTTTTTTATTAACAACTCCAAGAGTTGGGCAATAATTGTAATAATATAAAAACTGAGGGTTTTTTAGTAAAGTTATTTAAATCATTTATGGGCGCCGGATGAATTAACATCAATTTTGAATAAAAAAAATGACTCTAAATATTTATGATCTCGGGTGTGAGTTCTTTCAAAAGTGTACTTTCAGTGATTTTTGTCTCTTGAAATGGGAACACTTGCTTTTGAAATTTTAACATGAGTTTATTAAAAAACAAACAAGATTATTACATGAAATATATCATCAATAATACATCAAATAAATTTATTATAAATAACATCCTATCTGAATTTTAGTATATTTATTTATCCTTTGAAGAAGGTGTATATTTTGTTAAAGAACATGAATTTAAATTTCGTTGCAACAAAAATTATTTATTTAAAAAACAAAAAAAAGGAACAGATCAAAATATCTGTTATTTAACTATTAATTTACTTTTACAAAAGTTAAATCAGCCATCATTTATTGATTTGATTATATATAAAAATTCTCTATCTTAAATATCAAATTATATAAAAAAAAAAATGAAATTATCTTTAACAAACATGAGACAAATTATATTTCATATTATACAAGAATTAGATTGTTTGTGTTGTATAACACATTTTTACCAGTTTGTAGATACATTACAACTTGATGAACACGTGCTTCTAACTGCGTAGAATCACTTAGCCGTTCTTTGAAAACGATGCACACCAGATCCATTTTCATCGTTTAAACTAAAGTGCATTTTAAAATTATCTAACAACTTTATTAGTTCTTTTTTACACCTGATACTGTCCATCATTCAACCGATCGACACGAGATACCGCTATTGTCTTTTTACATAATACGTTACACGTCATACAAGTCTATATCCGTTTTTTTTAAATACTTTTTGTTTTAAGGAACACTCCACTATACTGTTCAAAACTACTGTCCTTGAATTAGTTTGATGCAGATTACATCTGACAACATTAAATCCTTGTCTAACACTTTTTTGTTAAATCTTGAATCACATTTTTGAAAACGACTTTACAAAACACAACTTACAGCTCCAACCGCTGCCTGAAGACTGAGAAAATCACATGGTGGTTCTTCAATATCCGGTCGCAGGGAATCTCCCAAATATCACTGTGTAAGCGATATATTTCTCGTTCAGTTCCAAAACTCTGATCTAGTCCTTTATTCAACTACCACACAGTTCATAAATTGTCCGAATCCCTCAATTTCACTACACACACAATTTATTAAATTTCCTATAATTAAATTACCTTAAAAGCTTTACATCATTATTTATTTATGTTTGGAAATCTATTTTAATTATGAATTTACTCTGTTTAACATTGAAAATCATTAGTCATGTTTTTGACTCATGTTACACCAATACGATTACCCGCTATTTTAAATATTTAATTCAAAATAAACTTTTTCCGGTATTACATTATCCCCTGCAAAGTGTTAAAATAATTTTTTCCATATTTAATCTTTTACTACTTATAAGCTTCTTATCTTAATAAGAATGAAACAGTATAGTTAATTAATTTTACAGATCCTGATCCTGAACCTGAACCTGATGAAAACAACAACGAATATGAGCCTCGTCGTCGTAGAAGGCACCACGGCTAGTAAATATACTAAATCACAAGCAAGATATCTGTTCAAGAAAGGAAGGAAAAATTAAATAGTGGATTGTTTCAGGTCCGTAAGTAAAGCAATTTATTTATTACAAATCGATGAGAGGACAGTGTTAGGATTTAGGATAAGAAAATATTTATTAGTTTAGAAAATGTTTTATTAAGAATAAGTAGTCAAATATTAACACCTGTTAAATCTTCATTATCAGACCTGTGGTAGTTGTTGGGAAATAATTCAAAAATTGTTGCAACTGCTTAGCTTGCAGGTCATTAGCATGACATGGATAGTGAAGCTCTATATAAACTGCTAGTGACCTAGAAAGTGGGTCAGTTGGATCCGAGACATTGACAGAGACGAAGATTTTCTGCTGGTCGGCAGAGAGACGTGGCCCAGAGGTTCAGTTGGATCCGAGATGTTGGCAGGGACGAGGATGTTCTGCTGGTCGGCAGAGAGACGTGGCCCAGAGGTTCAGTTGGATCCGAGACATTGGCAGAGACAAGGATGTTCTGCTGGTCGGCAGAGAGACGTGGCCCAGAGGTTCAGTTGGATCCGAGATGTTGGAAGGGACGAGGAAACGCTGCTGGTCACCAGGGAGACGTGGCCCAGAGACGTACTTGGGAAAGGGACTCACTGGCAGTTTATAGAGGTACACAGTCTATGTTGAGAAGGTGAGCAGAGTCATATGTTTAGGAAACAAGAGTTATTCAATTCAATAATTTGCTGTTCCTCTGGATTGAAGATTTATAGGTCTGATTAGAACAGATTATGTTTTAAATTGTATTTGAATAATTAATAAATATTAGATAGAGATATAATATGTCAAACTGACTTAGAACAACAATAAACATAGGATTATTTTAAGACCTAATGAAAATGTAAAAAACTATAGGGGAATAAAGAATAAATTAACATTAACAATTTTGAACCACCGAATTTGTTATTGATCCATGTTTTTGACTATCTAAGGAACTTGCAGAAATTAGGTATAGGAAGAACGGATTTAAATTCGTTTGTTTGAAATTGAAACGAAGAATTCAACCAATCGCTTGCTTGGAAATCTGTGTGAGGTTTTATTATACAACTTTATTTGAACAATACAATATACACAATAAAGTTTATTCAAACATGTTCACCAAATTGTGTATGTTATACAACAATAATAAGACATATATTTTTATATTTAACTAATTTGTCTATATTAAAACTATAACACCCTCTCTGTTTTATTATTTTATTAATAGTAATATATAAAATAAAATACCGTAATAAACACTTTAGTTAAATTGTGACTGTAAAATATAAAACTGTCTAGGCTACCTTAAATTTACTGTTTTTTCTTTATAATCTTATCCAATATTAAGAATCTTGTTTAATTCGAAGCTTGAGACCAAAAAAAAAAATTTGAATTATCCAAACATTAGAATTTAAAAAGTTAGGTATGATTAACAGTCAATTGTTTTGGGAGGTCCATCAACTATGGTAACAGGGGAGGAATCTTTCTGTCTCACTTTTCCAATATCGGACAATATAGGAAAATAAATTTTTAATTGGTTGACAATTATAATGCCGAAAACAGAAACTAAGCTTAGAGGAACGCTTCCAAAAAGTCTGTTCGTTTTCAACACTACTCCCGGGTTAGACATGATACGCTCTGTATAACATGTCTTGTAGTTCAACGCTTTTTTACCCTGTTTCATGCGCAATCAATCTTTTGTGAATTTGATCTAAACCATCTGTGTAGAAGTGAGAGTTAATGTGCATTAATAAACAGTGAATGGTGCACCATAACTTTCTTTGTTTTAACAGTTCCATGTAACAGTGTTTGTGCTCACCAAAACCAGAAAACGGACAACTCAACAATCAAGGTAATGCAACAATTTTACTCTTACTTCTACACAGATGGTTTATATAAAATTCACGAAAGGTTGATTGCGTGTGTAACAGGGTAAAAATGCGTTGAACTAATCAGAAATTATTTTCCTATATTGTCCGATATTGAAAGAGAGAGACAGAAAGATTTCTCCCCTGTTACTATGGTTGATGGACCTCCCAAAACAATTGACGTTGATCATACCATATTGTATGACAGAGAGAGAAATCATTTATGCGCTTGAGTGCAACAAATAATTATTGGAAGTATACTGAACAGCCCCTAATTTAGTTTCTATAACATATTTAAAGAGACATGTTCTCAACTCTCAAAGCTGTATTACTTACAAAATATAATAAGCAGTAATGTAAAAATTAATCCTATGTTGTTTATGTTACAATGTAGTTTGGTCTATTAACTTAAAATAACAGTGCATTTAATTCTGTTTCAGGGCTCATCATTTCATTCCTTATCCAATATTTCTTCTTGTACTGCCTTGTTATTCGATTCCAATTGTTAATGGTTATATTGATTTTATATTATAAACTTTATATTCTCTGTCTGAACTTTATATGATACTATTGTATTTATAAACAAATTTTATAGTATTTTGTAAATTAATAAATTTTTTGTTTATTGTTGAATTATTTTATAGAAATTTATAATATAAAACTAGTATTTAAATGCAACCCATTAGTCCCCAACGTTGCGTAAATGAAATATTAAGTAATAATTTTTGTTGTAAATGAGTCATTTGGATGAAATTACTTTTTTGCTGCTACTATTAATTCCATTCACAAGAATGATTTTATATATATAAAATACGTCAATACAAACAACAAGTTTTTTTGAGAAAATTTCTGCCGAAATTTGGGATTTCCTTGACCATATTTACGTCAATCTATTTGTGCAGAATATAATGGAATTTTCCAAATTGTCTATTTAGATTGACCTGACCTCCTTTAGTAAAGAAGATATAACATGATGATATCCGACAAAGCGTTTACAGTTTTTGTTTACCTGACCTGTTTTATTATTGTGAAATCTATGCAATATTGGGATTCCCACTAACAAGGCGCTGTGTCATCTTCCGACTGACGGGTGGGGATAATAAATATTTTGTTTTATGTATGATTATTCAGAGTGGCGGATCAGTTATATGTTTTAGTTATAAAAGATTAGTGAAGTGTAGTTGTGGTGCAGGGTTATTTCATGACCGAGTTGTAAGTCCCTTCTTTTTCGCTAAAAGAATAATTACAGAGATAATCTATCTGGACATGCTATAACAATTTGTTTCCTCAGCTCGAACAAATTGAACAACAAACTGGTCAATGTGACAGTTTTCCTATTCCTTGGCTCCCCAGAACCTTACCCATTTTGATTTCTTTTTCTGGGGGTACATTAAGAACATAGTTTATGCTGAGAAAATTCGTGATTTGCTACACCTGCGGAAGCGCATCTCTGACTCTATCATGACTGTAACCTCAGAAATGATTCAACGCACTTGGCATGGAACTGACTACAGATTAGATGTCTGCAGAGCAACAAATGGATGTCACATCAAAACTTATTAAGGTAACAAAACAAACTTCTTTTTTTCCTGTAAATTGTCAATGTAAAATCATTAAATTATCTTTAATACTTTTGAGTTGCACTTAATTGAAATCCCGGCATTCTTTTTCGATGAGCCTGTATCGTGTTTAAGCTGTTTTATTGGTTAAGCTTATTATAATGTTACAACAGTCGGTACATGTTGGAATTCCATGATAATGGCAATAATGAGACAATTCCACAAAACAGCTTTAATTGCGACATATGTTTCGCTGTTAGGCATTTTCAAGCAACTAAATTGAAAACAAAACCAGTCTAAACTAAAAATGTGAGACAAAAGGAAATGTTAGAGTAAAGGGGTTGAGAAATGACAAAAACCTGTGGGATGGAAGTGGGGGTGTTTTAGAAAACAAAGGTTACACAATAGGTCTCAATAGTGGTGATGAGTTAAGATGTATTTGTTCATTTAAGTTGGAAGTATGGTTTTTTAAAAATTGATCTATTGATTTCTAAACATTCCAGGTTATTGCGTTTCCTACTTTTTTGTTCCATATGCAGAAGTTTTACGTTTAACTTAGGATCAAAATTATGTCCTGTGTCTAATAAATGATTTGCAAAATTTGAATTAGATTTGCCATACTTCCAACTGTGTACATGTTCTTTAACTCTATTCTTAACTCACCTTCCGGATTGACCTATGTATTCACAATTGCAATCATTACAAGAAATTTTATACACACCACTATTTTCTAAACTATCTCTCTTATCCTTATTGCTAATAATTAATTTTCCTATATTTCTAGAGCAATAAAACGCAAGTTTATAATGATATCTATTAGATATTAAATTTCCAACTTTATAAATAGTGTTTCCAATGAAATTAACCTTACAATATTTGATGTTTTCTTTTTCATTGTACTTAGAATTATATAGAGAATTACATATTTTACGTTTTAATTTTTTATTTAAAATATTATCAACTAATTTGGTACTGTACATGTTATTGACTGCAATTTGTTTCATAGTATTCAATTCATTCTGGAAATCTGTAGGAGATAAGGGAATGCTTATAAGTCTATGAATCATGCTATGTAAGGAGGCATGCTTATGGATAATGGGGTGGTTTAGACTTGTTTTGTTTTCAATTTAGTTGCTTGAAAATGCCTAACGGCGAAACATATGTCACAATTAAAGCTGTTTTGTGGAATTGAATAATCGTCTCATTATTTCCATAAGCTTATTATGTTTAGTACAGTAAGAGAAAATCATTTTACTTACTTATAACAACACTTGTGAATTTATTTCATATGGATATTTTTGTTACTTTTATGTACATTTCTAAAAACCTAAAATATGTTTTTCATGATCCATAAACACATTAATACTATAACTTTTTTTTTTTTATGCGCCTATGCCCCAGGTACCCAAATCCCTATCAGCAGCCCTAGGTATAAATGTGTTGGCTAACATTATCTATGGAGTCTTTTTGTTAGAAGCTACTAAACTGATTTTGCTCCAATTCATATTCACAATCCTATTGATGTTAAAAACATCATCACTTCCCACTGTAAACACTCAATTTTTGAATTTTGATTTGGTACCAAAATATCAGCTGATTGCTAAAAAGGAATTTTTATGATTGGTTGAAAGAAAGACGACGTAAGTCAAGTTGACGTCTGTAAATAACATTTGAAATAAGGGAAAGAAAAATTAAAATAGATTTCAAAAATATGTATTTAAAATAAATAATGTTTAGTTTTAAAATAGAATAAGTATTGGAGTGAAATTTTGTGTATGTAAAAGTGAGAGTGTGTGTTACTAGACAAGAATAATTTAGACAATGTCTGTGGAACTAGAAAGGTGAACCCTGTGCTAGCATCAAGCTTGCAGGCTCAAGGTTAATCGGAGAGTCTAGAGACAACGTTCAAAGTGATCAGACGTATTTTTGTTTGTAGGAAAGTGATTCTTGAGAACAATGAAATTTGTATTAAAATGTCTTTTATAATAAAAAATAATGTAGATAACTAATAGTTTAAAAAACAAAAGTGAATAAACAGAGAAGTCTAGAGCTGGCATCTGAAATGGTCAGACGTGTTGTGAGTAGTGAAAGAAACATTTGGAGGACAATGAAATTTATATTTGAATGATTTTTTGAACTTGTGAACAATGTAATTTAATGTTTAAGAGGCTAGAGATGGCAATTGAAAGAGACAGACGTGTTTTCCCATACAATGTAGAAACATGTACTTTATAGTAAAAGACGGTTTTAAAGTGTTGAATAGAATACAATGGGTGAAAAGTAAAAAACAAGTAATATTAATAAAAACAGTTGTTGTGAGTATTATTGAAAGGTGATTTCGTGAGACAGACATGTTTTCATTTAGAACATTATGCAAATAGTGGCGGAGTTATCATCAGGAAACTAACACATCAGCGAACTGCAATGAACAATCTTTCCTTCAATATAGGACTGGTTGTTAAAAAACACTGAAAATTAAATATTTTAAAACCATTTTAGATTAATTATTGTTTGATGTATTAGTTATAAATTTAATGATTTTGATATTTTCTTTTTATAATTACTTTGCTGTTAAAAAATTTAACGATGCCTACTAAAAAGAATAATTTTGTTGAGATAAAAAATAATTTAAAAATACTTAAAATAAATAAGCCTAATTAACTCATTTTAATGAGTAATTTTCTAGAAGTTGCAACTCAACACTTAAACTAAAGATTCAAGATTTTGACATTCTTAAAAGGTAAAACATAAACATAAAAAATAAAAGTATAGGATGTTTAATTTAGTAAACTTATAATAAATTTATATATTTGTTCAATAATGTGTTTAATAAGAAATGTTCAGTTTCAGGAAAATAAACAAGGACTTTTATTTACCGTTAAACCACTGAAAAGTACACTTAAAAAAGAATCACGACCCTGAGAATTTTTATTAACAAATAATAATTAATTTTTTTTTTTTACTTTTTCAAAATTGGTGAGTTAATTCCACCTGGCGCCCATAAAACTGAGCAATTTATTTCAATTCTTATTTTTTTTATTGGTTAGCAAAAAGAAAGTTCCACACATTTTTATATAATTACACCACAACTCATAAGCAACATTGCATCTTGACTTTAATTTTGATTTCTTGTTTATTATTGATGAGTTGGTGCAGAAAATAAACTTGAGAACATTTTTCCATTTATAAAATGTTAAAAGAAATATTTTTTAAATAAATTTATTGATAAATAATTTCTGTAAAAGCAAATATTTACAGTACAAAAGTATCAACGATAATGTTGGCCTACCTGGCTGACAAATACCAAAACTTTTAGACAACGATTAGAACAAATAACCTGATTATACCACTGACTAATGATGTTGAAAGACTCCCTATATTTTTTTTCTTAGTGACTGAGAGGCGCGATGGGGTGTAATACATAAATGATGGTTGGCTTTGAGTAGAAATTGACAGTTTTGGTTCAAAATAAATTGTATGAAAACACATATTTTGCAGGTTTTATTTTAAAAAAACGAAAATGAGGATGAGTATAGGCAAGGAAAGCCATCGACTTCGGTCACGGATGGCAATGTTCAATGTGTTCGACAATTGATTCTTGCAAACAAAAGAATCACAGAGGATGAAATCACAACTGAGATAAATATTTCTCATTGAACTGTGTATATATAGTATCATCTCGGAGCACCTGCAGTTTCGAAAAGTGTGCGCTCTTACTCACTACAAGATACAAAGAGAAGAGTTTTCAATCAGCTCTGCAGTTCTTGCTTTGTACAGTAAAGGCAGTGAATTTTTGGACTAAATTGTGACTAGAGACATGATCAATCTCCCACTCCAAAAAAGTTTCGACAGGTTCAACCAACAGGGAAAGTGATGTTATCTCTTTTTTCGACAATCAAGGTGTAGTGTGTACTGTCCATGCCAAGGGGAACCTATGCAGTAGCTTACTATGAAACCTTGAACAGACTAAGAAAGGCCACCATCGAGGGAAACTGTCAAAAGGTGTTGTATTTCTCCATACATTGGAACCCTCATTCTGCTAGTGTCACAAGAGGAGTGGAACATAGGCAATTACAAAACATTAAAAAAATTCCCCTCCTTATTGTTATACATAGTATGGAGAAAGTTATGATGGGTCAAAAAATGGATGTCGAGTTTAATGCGGATAAGATTAGTTTTGTGGTCCCCTGAGCCCCAAAAAAAGTTTTTGGAATTATGTTGGTCTGAAGTCTGTCGAATGTTGACTATCAAATTTGCTATGCTCTTCGGCCCCAACCCTATCTTTGAGGTTATATACCATCATAATATGCGGTTAAAAAAGTTCAAAACACTTGAATGCTCCAGGCACACCAAGTGGCTTACAAGAAGAAAAGGATTAAATTAAGCAACAAATTATAAAACATTTTATTTCACAAATTTAACCATATTACAAATACTCGCACATTCTTTTTCTACAAAACGTTTAACCTAAATATATTTTTTTCCTTTACACATTTAAATCCACAACAAATACTATTTTTTGAAAAATATGAAGAACACAGGAACATTTAAAAAATTAACAAAAAACATGAAACTTAATAATTTATGAGGAACGTATTATTGTTGAAGCTGGTTGAAGATATCATTGAATGGTACAAACATCTGAAACAAATGGTAATATTACATCAGTAATCAATCATACAGGTTACCAACATAGAATCAAGGGTTTAATGAAGACAACATTGAATGCTGTAAGTATCTGAAACATATGGTAATATTATGTGAACATAGAATTAAGGAGTCATACTGTTACTGTAAAGTTTATTGAAAACATCAATAAATGCTACATGTTTCTGAAACATATGGTAATATTAAAATCAGTATTCTTTTACACAGGCTTACCAACATATAATCTAGTGGTCAATCTGTCCCTACAATTTTATTAAAGACGTCATTAAATGGTTCAAGGGTTTGAAGCTATGGGTACATTAAAACAGTATTCTTGTACAGAGGATTTTACCAACATAGAATCCAGAGGTCAAAGTTATTTTAGACATCATTGAATGCTAGTAGTACCAGAAACATAACGTAATATTACATCATAGAATCGGTTTACTAACATAGAATCATGGGGTCAAACTGTCCATGTAAAGTTTATATTTGTAGATATATTCATATTGAGGTTCCCTGAATAAAAAGTGGTTTAGGAATGATGTTATGTGTAAAGTGTTTAACACCCCAATTCTTTGGACGAATTTTAACAATGGTTAATTTTGAGACAAGTTTTTCATTTTTTATAACTTAAAATTAATAGTTCCCATAAGAAATTACGATTTCTTTAAAATTGGCTATAATGATTTTATTCAAATTTCGCACAAGTGGGTGTAAGAATCCAAACAAAACATATTAGTTGCCTTATTTCCAAAAATACCGGTTTGTGTAAAAAATTAAAATATTGCCCATGGTGCTATAAAACTTGTAATATCGCAAATTGGCTCTACCAATTTTAGTTAAATTCATCTACATTATTCCAAAAAATTCTTTTTTATTCATGGGTCTTCAAAACGGATATATTCGTAAAAAAAAATCAAGATTAATATTTGACCTATCATATACAGTGTAACTTTGTTATTACAGCCTCGGCTGTATCGTCAACACTGATGTATCGTATTTGTTAACAAATCCCGGCCAACTGTATTCATTAATATTATAAAACACCCGGTTGTATCGTCAATAAATATGGACTCCTGGGTTATAACGGCATTTAAAAACCTCCATTGTTTTACTCTTGATCTTGTTTTAAAATGTATTTAACTTGTGTTATACACTGTGGGCAATATAAAAGCTGTAGGAATGTAGAAAACGATCAGCATTGTTTCATGATCATAAATCAACTGTAAAGTATTTCTGGAATGGATGTATCACCCCGCTCCACCCCTCTTCTATCCCTCCTAAAAGAAGGTCAGGTGTCAGATGCAAGTCTAGATCAGTGACATTTGCAACACCACAATACAATCACATCTTAGTACGAGTACGCTTAACTATTGTTCCTTTTCTATTTTTGTTTAAATGTACAGTTGTGTCATTTTTTTCCTTCTTAGAATTTTTATCACATTATTTAATAACATTTCCAACTTAATTATGGCGAGTTGTGGTGTAAAAAAAAAGGTTCTTCCTATTAAAGACAAAGTGTGAATATTAAGACCATGTGAAAGTGGACGTAAAATAGCAGACGTTTGTAGTGAATTAGGGCTAGGGAATTAAACCGTTGGTTCAATTTAAAATACAAGGACAAAATTCTTAAAGCTTTTAAGGAAGATGGAGAAAACTTTAAAAAAAAATAGGAAATGTGATCAGACTGGTGTGGATGCAGCATTGCTAAATGTTTCAAACAATATCGCAGTTCCGATATTCCTGTGAGTGGACCGCTTCTAAAAGAGAAGCTAGTTCGACACTCAATTTCCTTTTCAAAAATATGCGGTGAGGCAAAGACCATGGATGAGAATGTTACTCATGATTGGGTGCATAACACATGGCCAGTTCTTAGACAGTCATATAAAGATGAAGACATTTTAACAGGGATGAAACTGGACTTTTTTATAAGCTAACACCAGATAAGTCCCTCCAATTTAAAAATGAAAAATGTGTTGGTAGGTAGCTTTCGGAACAAAGGCTTACTGCTTTTGTTTGTGCAAATATGACTGGAACTGAATAAAGGAAGCTCATGGTTATTGGGAAAAACTTGCGGCCGAGATGTTTTTAAAAACATTAAAAAACTTCCAATAAATTATACTGTCAACAGAAAAGCATGGATACATCTGCAATTTTTGAAGATGAACTGAGAAAGTAGGATAAAAACCTGTCATAAAAAACAGAAACATTCTTCTCATAGTTGACAACTGTGCTGCTCACCCAAAATTGAATTTGACAAACAACAGTTTGGTGTTCTTACCAGCAAACTGCACGAGTGTACTACAACCAATGGACCAAGGTGTCATCAGAAATTTAAAATGTCATTACCATAAACTGCTTTTGAAAAAAAAAAAAGATTTTTTGTATGAACAATAATGAACCAGTAACTGTTTGGATGCAATTGTATTCTTAGATAATGCCTGGAGAAATGTAACTCCAATGACAATCTCAAAATGTTTTCATAAAGCAAGACTTTCAACCCAAAACACATCGGACGATGATGAAGATTATGAACTGCCACAGTCCGAATGGATTAGAAAAACCCTTAAGGGGAGCCAGTACCATTTTTTGGTGAAAAATATCGATTTTTTTAAAAACAATTCTAAAAAAATCTCCTTTTAATTCTGTTTAAATTATGTATGTAAAAAATAAAACAAAAGTGGAGGTAATCAAACCTGTATTAAAAGACTTGTCTAACCCAGACTTGATGAAACGCTGTCTACACGGGAAAATGCAAAACCCTAATGAAAGCATAAATAGTGTAATTTGGAATAGGCTACTAAAAACAACCTTTGTAGGGTTACAGACATTGAAACTAGAAGTTACAGATGCAGTTATATGTTTTAATAATAAGTCCATTTAAAAAGTGAATGTTTTGGACATATTGGGTATACGGCCTGGAAAATTCATGGTTGAAGGACTGAAGAAGATTGACGAAATCAGGATTAAAAAAGCAAACAAAGAATTTCAAGAAGAAGAGGGTTAGAAGAAGATTGTTAAAAAGATAAAGATAAGACAATGAGTGTGAAGAATACTGCCCTGGTGGCTTTTAGAGGAATGATAAATGCTAATAAACTTTTAAACTCGATTTACCGTAAGTCAACTTTTTTCATATTTAGGTATTATTTTTTGAAAAACCAATAACTCTACAAAAAATTTTTGCAGATCTATTTCTTATTCCTTGCTAAATAAAATGTACTACTTTTATCAAAATCTGTTATCTTTAACCTTAATAATTAAAAAAATTAAAGATTTTGTGAAAAAATTTAAAAAAATTTAATTATTTTATTTCTTTGTAAGTGTAAAAGGTATAGTGATAAAAGTACATCACTTGAAGCATATGTATATGCTGTGGATAGGTAGCAAAATTCAGTCAATTCCATCAATTACTTTATAAAATAATGGTTCCTAAGTGGTGTCATGTTCTCCCATATGAAATACATGGCTCCCCTTAATGTAGGACGAGATGATTTTGACAACCTCGATGCCTATGCATCACTGGACGACTACATAGACACATTTAGAAGTACAAAACATGGAAGCAGAGGACAGTGTTGAGGAAGAAGAGGATATCATCTGTCCAACAATGCACAAAGCTCTGGCAGCTGCTGAAACATTCTTCATGGTCTCAGCCAAGATACTTGAAGCAGCTCAGCTTCTTCACACGACTACAGAAAAAATGTATTTTTCCGAGAGGACTAAAAGAAAATTACACATTTTTTTTGGCAGTAGAACCTCTTGTAAAGGATAAACGTAAGTTACAATGTGCTTGTTTAATTAATAAATAAAATATTTTATGCTCGTTTATACTGTACTGTATTTTTTTAATTTGTATACTATATATTTTTTGCATACATTATGTACTTTTTTATACTGTATACCTCCATATCTCTTTGTAATAAACACTTATACTGTATTATTTGTGAATTTTCATTAATACGTATACTTTAACATGTTAAGTGCCAAGCCAGTTGTGCCACTTTTATCATACAGTGCCAACTTAAAAAAACCATTTTAATAACATAACCTGTATATATGTGTCTTATGGTTATATGAAGAACTGATTTTTTGAGAAATTGTTTTAAAAAACATTCAAAAAAATGATCGGCTGATCGGCCCAGCATGTCATTTTGAATACCATATTTTGTTTGGAATTTGACGTGTCGGCCGCTCTTTTGATCGATTTCTTAGGATAATTTAGGTCTGTGATGTTGGTAACACATGACTCAGTGGTGGGAAACGCGTTGAGTAACTGCACGTAAACATCAAGTCGACATGGTTCAAACTGGAAAGCGGGATCGAAGAGGAAATGTCATTTTCAAGCCTCTTGCAATAACAGAGTACAATGAGCAAAAACCCGGCTTCGATGTTGCTGATCAAATGTCGTCGTACAACTCAGCAGTACGAAAAACACTAAGCTGGTATCATAAAGTTGCAGTACATACATTTACTAATTGGCACCTACATTGTAAATGCTTGGCTCGCTTACAAAATTAATGTAGGACCACGACCGCAACACCAATACTTGTCAATAACATATTTTAAATGCTTTCATCTTACAGTTTAGACAGTAATAATATAAATAAATGATTTAAAAAAAGTTAATTGTAAATAAATAACATTGTTAAACAGTTTTAAAAATTGCTTTCCAATTTTGTAATTGTTCAATGTTTTATACAAAAATATGCAAAATTTATTATTTTGCTTACCGTAATAGTTAACTTTTATACGTTTATTTTTTTTTAAATATAACAACTGTAGAATATTCAAACTGTATATTACTTGTTTTAATGCATTAATCCATAATTTCAACTGAAAATTTCGCTGCCGTACCGATCGGTACGACGAAATTAACATATTGTTGAGGTATTTTATTTTGTTGTTACGTAACACTATCTAAAGATAAGAAAATGAAATATCTACGGCTATTAGCTACAATCTTCTATATTTCACTTAGTGTATGTGTTTTCCGCTAGGTTGCAACACTTCCTGATAAAAGACTCTAATATAAAAACTTGCACTGACGGCAGTGTCGTACCGATCGGCCGACACGCCACTTTAACTATGAGCTTGCTGTCGTACCGATTGGCCCCCCATGGCACTTAACGTGTTAAGGAAATACAGTAGTGTTTTTAATTTTTCCTTTGTTAAAAATTAAGATTTTGTGATAACCCTTTTATAGCATCACTCTGATACCTATATCATCAAAATTTGTGTGGTCCCTTCATTACATTATAACCAAGTTACACCGTATGTGGAAAAGCAAAAATTGGGGGAACCTACCACAAAACCAAAATTTTAGACAAAACAAAAAGAATTGGTTTATTGCTATTAATTAATTTACTATGAGCTTAATCTTACCCAAATATATTTTTCAAAAATGGTTTTTCATATTTATTGTTAATCTTATAGGCTCTAACAATTCTGATCAAACGCTACATACCTAAACAAAATACATTGACAGCCATTTCCACGATATTGCCAAAAACACTATCAGTCAAAAGGTGAAAATACATTTAAACTGTTAAATTTTTCAAAATCAACTAAAATAATTTTTTTTTTTAATGTTGGTCAAATATGATATTCATAACTCTAAACGATGTGTAAACCTGTGTATATAAAAACAATATGGTTAGAATATTGTCTATTTTTTGTATTTTCAAACTAAATTTAGCACAAATATTTACATTTTATAATACTGTTGTGTGAGTATAAACGGTGAGGTGCTAATTTATAATATTGAATTCTTGAACTTATGTTTCTTTAAAAAAAAAAAAATTAATAATAATAAACACCAATTTACAATGAACATTAAATAATTCCCTGAGCTCTAAATTCAATGACTGATAATTAAGTACTTATGGGTTTAAAATATGACATCGTTGCTTTCATATTTTCAATTCTAGTTTCCTCCCTCTGCATCATTATTACCCTTCTAACACCTTCTATCCTCCTTGATGTACTGCAGTATTGGAAATCTATTTACATTTTTTTCTTTTGGAACTGAACTATATTTCTTTCTGGCTGTTGGGTTTGCTTCATACCTCTTGTTGATCTTTGATCTTGCCATTAAAATCTTCTCTGTTGTAGTTATTTCACCACAGTGGTCTAAATTAAAATTAGTTTTTCTAAACGGTGGTCTACTGATGTTATTGTTTCAGAAAATTATAATTATTTCATAGATTTCATTAAGTTATTTCTTTCCTGGGGATTTTCCTTACCACGATTATTTTTATTTAACCCACCTTACTTTAAATTCTATTGATTCTCTCCTAACATTTAGGGTTGTTATATTTTGCATCCTCCTGTCATTCTGCATATTCTCATCACGATCTTTTCATTATTTCTTTCTGTGTTGAGGGTGGTCTTAAGTTCTTCATTCTGATTACCCATTATAATCTGCTCTTGTCATGTAACCTTCCTTCCTGCATTTTTCAAACTCCATTCTGCTTTTCACTTCTTCTTGCACTTTATACTTTTCTTGAAATCTCTCTACAAATTTTCCAAGTATCTTCAACCTCATCCCTTATGGTCTGCCACCACCTGGCTGCATTTCCTTGCATGTCCTTATCCATAATCTCTTTGATATCCGTAATTGGATGTTCTCAACACATCTTATTCAAATTTTGATTAATTCAATAAGATTAACACTATCTCCTTTAAATTTAGATATATTTGCTTCATTATTATTTTTACATAATGTAACAATTTATTATAAGTGGTGAAGTTAATTATTTATTTGTTATTAATTTATTAATTTGCTCGACTTAAGGGCGCCAGATGTGTTAACATCAATTTAGAAAAAAAAAAAATGAATTTAAATATTTAAATCTTCTCAGGGGTGAGTCCTTTTATTAGTGTACTTCACAGTGATATTTGGTATTCAAATGAGAACACTTGTAGCTGAAATGTTAACATGGATTTATTAAAAATTAAAATTTTAATACATATATTAATCAACAATTTCATAATCTTTCTAATCTAAACATCCTATTA
Organism: Aphrophora alni; assembly: GCA_963513935.1. Taxonomy (NCBI): domain Eukaryota; kingdom Metazoa; phylum Arthropoda; class Insecta; order Hemiptera; family Aphrophoridae; genus Aphrophora; species Aphrophora alni. The sequence continues at coordinate 172,069,847 of OY740765.1, read as the reverse complement.
TCAATTATTAGGATTTCCTTTTAAGAAGGTTAAAAAGTTTGAATCTTGAATTTAGTTTTTTATGTTGCAACTTAGAAATTCATATGTTAAAAGAACAGATTAAATTTATCTGTTTGTATTATTTTTAAATTACTTTTATTAAAAATTTTGTATGTCAGTTGACTTTTATGATCCTTAAAACAAAATAATTATTTAAAAACATTAAATTTATAAAAATAGTACATTAAATATAATAATATAGTTACGCAGTATGATTTTCAGTGTTGTTTAACACTGGTTACCGTCCTTTGTTGAAAGAAGTTCATTGATTATGTGCACGTGCTGAGCTGTCCGTCGACGTTGTATCAATCGTGGATTTCGAGCCTTCCATTATTCGACTAATGTCCGTATTAAGAATGTTTGTTAATCTTTTAGTCCATTTTAACACCTCACAATTGTCCACGCTTACAAAACATAAACCACTTTCAATACTTAAGTGTATTTAGGCATAATACGCATTGTTCTATTTTCATAACGCGTTATTTTCACTAAAATGTTCTAAAACTTCTTTTAGACAAAAAAGAAACAACGTCTCTCATCTCTAACCACTGAACTGCTAATTTCAGAAAACGACTTGTACATCTAAACGTTTAAACTACATTTTGAAAATATTTGTCCAAACTGAAAGTACGTCTCACTTCCTTGAAAGTTCTACTAAGACTTTTTTTAAAAAACACAACTTGTCCATTCAAGCGGTGGACTCCAACTGACTTGTTGCCATGAGGCAAATCTCACTTCCGCTTTTTTAATTGGAAACCGGCTCTAACCACCTCCATAATTTACTTCCGCTGTTCTACACAGTCCACACACCCCTTTCTCTCCACACATTTTATTAATTATTAATGATAAAAAAAAGAACACTTGTAGCTAATCATACAATACTAAAATTAAACATCTGTACATCTTAATCTATACTAACACTAAACATCGTAATTCATTATGTTGCCTTGAAAATCCATTTTACTTCCTTTACTTAATTTGACGAAAGCTACGTTTTATTCAAAAGCTTCTCCCACTCTCTGTATTTTTAATCTCGCGCGTTTAACACCTATTACAAACTTTGAATTCCGACTCTAATTTTTCCTACTATTAAAACTAATCTTTCACATTATTACAATAATAAGTATTCAATTTGACGATTAACATTTTCTGCATTACTCTTTATCTTTTCTTCCATATTATTTATTTTCAACCAACTTTTCTATTTAATTGGTCTATGTGTCCCTACTGTGTTGTCATCCCTTAAATTGGAAATTTCTTCTTCTGTTCCAGTTTTATTTTGTCCACCTCACTTCTAACATCCTTGAATTTATCTCCAAATTATTTCTCAAATTATTTTCGGTTTGCTCAGCCATTTTAATCTTTTTAGTTCTTAATTCTTTTATTTTATTGAAATCCATAACCTAAAATGTACCCAAATGTTGTTTATATTGTAACTGATTAATGATCTTTTAAACAAATTATAAGTAAAAAGGAAAAAAACTATTTGTTTGTAATAAATATAACAAACTTTAATTACAAGACTTTCAAATCTCTTATAATTCAAACAATTTTTTGAGGTGTTCAGATTAAAACATTGCTTAAACAATGTATTAAAAAAATTAATCATATGTTAATAACAATATTACATATGATAACTAAATTTAAAAAACATAGAACAGTATTTTAGACTAGATACTATAACACTTTCCCTTTTGTTTAATTTTATACAAGCCAAAAGTCTTCACAACAATCCATCATACAACGACTATCTTTTCACATAGAGTCAGCAATCTTGTTTTAGCTAGAGGTTTTGTCATCATATCCACCAACTGATTCTTGGTAGGAATGTACTCCACTCTTAGCTCTCTGTCCATGACTAGTTCTCGAACAAAAAAGTACTTAATCCTTGTGTTTCGTTCTTTTATGAAACTCAGGATTGTGAACTAGTTTCACTGTTGCTTGATTGTTCACTTTTAGTAATGGATCTTCAATTTTAGTCATTCCTTGTAAAAGTCTCTTCAACCCAATTATTTTTTTCTTGCTTCTGTTGCAGCTATGAGTTCGGCTTATGTTGATGTTGCTGTTATTGCCTGCCTTTGACTAATTCAAGAAATTGCTCCACCAGTATATTTTATAACAACTCGTGATGTTGATCGACCAGTTTTGTTACAACCTCCAAAATCAACATTGCTGTAACACTCAAGAACTTTTCTTGCATACGATTTCTGACTGATTTTTAATTCTCCATTTTTGAATATCTATTTCACAATTTGATGAGTTCAATTTCAATACCTAGAAAGTATGACACAGGTTTTGCTATTATCTTGAATTCATTCTTCATATCTTTAAAGGAAAATTCAATATCTTCCTTATTGTTTTCAGTTTGGATTTAGAAGGAGACTGCGTACGGGAGATGCCCACACATTTTGTAAATGAGATTGCGGGCGCTCTGGATAAGTCAATCTTTACAGCGGGTATTTTTGGTGATCTGTCCAAGGCATTTAATTGTGTCGATCATTCTCTATTGCTTCAGATAATGAATAAATGTAGCATTAATGAAAACCTTGTTCTTTGATAAAATCTTATTTACAGAATAGAAGACAAAGGACTTACTGGGACCATTGTTGTTCTTAATTTATATAAATGATCTCTCACCGGCAACAAATTTAGAATTAATATTATTTGCAGATGACACCACTGCAGTTATCAAGCAAAATTGTTTTGAAACTTTGAACAATGTAGTAGTTGAATCACTAGAAAAGTTGGATTCTTGGTTTACAAAAAAAATGGGATTCTTCTGAATCCAGACAAAACCGAAATAATACATTTTAAAACAAACAGTAATGGAAAAAAACTGGAAACAAAATTCAAAATTCTGTAAATTTTCATAAGTTTTTAGGTATATATATATATAGATGAGGGTTTAACTTGGAAATGTCATTTAGAAAAAAATAAAGGGAAGGTTGAGATCAATGGTTTATGAATGGGGTTTCCTTGAAGGCTTGTTTGGTGGTTTACCATGCATATATTGAATCTGAGTTGAGGTATGGTATTGTGGTGTGGGGAAGTGCTGCTGGTGTACAGAAGGTATTTATACTTCAGAAAAAATTTCTAAGAACTCTTTCTGGGATAGGCAGAGAAAGAAGTTGTAGGGTCCTTTTTAGAGATTGTAACATACTCACGTTGCCAGGACTTTATATTTATGAAACTTTAGTCTGGGCCCACAAAAATAAAGCAGGCTTTGTAAAAAACGGTTTTAAGCATGGGTATAGTACTAGAACTAAAGAAAATTACAGATTTCCATGCCATCGTCTAAAGCTGTTCGAAAATAGTCCAAAGTATGTGGGAGTAAAATTGTAACTGTTTGTCACAAATGTATAAGACTCTCAGTCTTGCTTGTTTTAAAAAGGTTATAAAGGAGCAAGTTGTAAAAAAAGTTTATCATAGTACAGATGAATACTTTAATAATCCTCTCTGAATTGTGAAGAATGAATTTTATAATTTGTTAGTATTAATCAATTAGTTATAGTGATGTAAATGACTCTGCACCTGTTCTTTTTGAATATATTTTGTGCAATAAAAATGATATGATATTTGTTGTCATCACCAGTCCATCATCTACGTATAATGCAACAAACATTTTTCGTCGTTACTCTCTTTTACATAGAAACATTGATCTGCAGGACTAGATTTAAATCCTTTTGCAGAAAGAAATCCTCCAAAGCGCTTCGCCCAACATCTCGATGCTTGTTTCAGTCCGTACAAACTTTGCTTCAGTTTACAAACTCGATTCGTGTTATCTAAGTTTCTTGTCGTTTATTCAAATTCTTTGACGAATTATTCATTTTCCAAGTATTTATTTAATTAAATTATATTTATTATCAAGATTTAATTATAAACCTTTAGGCCTATTATTATATTTAAATTTGTTATAAACTTAGTAATTCAGTGTGTCATCATGGTACTTACCCGAACATATAATAAAGCAGATCCTTCAAATGTAAAGCCCAAAAGTAGGTTTTTTGGACCTTGTAGAAAATCTTAAATTGTATTGGTAGATCAAGGGGTCTTATCTAACAAGGGTATTATTTAAAACTGTTGTTTTTCTGAACCTCGTAATTATTTATATTACTACTTTTTTAATGTTGGCTTGGTCATAATGAGCTTTAGATATGTATATTATAACGAAATCAATAAGCTTTCCAGTAATGGTCTAATATTTTAAAAAGAATATAGAAATAGATACATTTGTTGGACACATGTTAAACGTTTTGTGATCGCCGACAAAGGTGAAGCGTTAGGGGAATATGTTATAAATCAGTCAGAACACCATTCACAACCTTAAAGAAAAAAAAGAGAAAAACACTTAAATTAGACCCAGAATCATGTAGGCAATTAAGTCATAAATAACTATAATATTAGAAACTTAAGGACAATCACACACAAAACTCATAAAATGTAACGGGACAACAGTTTTCTAAACGGTCACAATTTTGAAACATTAAAATTTGATTGGCTGACAAAAAGTAGCTGCTTACGTTCATTGGTTGTAGCATTCAAATTCAAAAATCACTTCTGCAAAATAATTTCATTAACTCGTTTTCCACATATACTACTTCCGTCGCTTGACAGATGCTGCCACCCGGCGAGACTGTCCAAAACTAATCATCGTATGACATCGGAGGGCAAAGTACAACGGCAAGACAGCCTATCTGCTCTAATACCTGCTGGCTAGTCTACCTGTAGTCACTCACAATGCCTGACATTCTTACATAGTTACGTTAGATATAATAAATTTTTTTTTTCTTGGTTCTCAAAATTTTCTGCTTCAGTTTTCAACGATGTTAATATACAGTTTGTGCGATTTAGTCTAAAATGTCAAATAAATTTTCGTTTTCACGGCGCAAGCTCACGTGGACTGCGACAGGATTTTCCAGGTACTCAGCCTTACAGATTTTATCATATTTTAAATTTTTGTTAATGCTTTAAAATAATTTATTAATTATCATGTATTCTTTAAAATATGTATTTCATGTTTTATTTAATATTCAATGTTCTTTTGAAACTGAATGATTATAAAAATTTACTTTTTTAAAACATACTTTACAAAACCTTGAAAAGGCACATTTTGAGTTTTGAACAATTATGTGAAATAGGTGCAAACTAATGTTGAACTTTAAATGATCAAAATATCTTATTGAACATGTCAAATATAAAACAATTGGAGAAATCTGTTCTAAATCAGAAAATTTCGTTTTATAGACTTTTGCAGATCTTTGCAAGTCTTATACAAGCTTTGTTTCAAACAAAATTAAATATATATATAAATAGATTTATAATCATCTAAGAAGCTTTTAAGTACCATCTTAACGAATTTCTGTTATACAATCAATTTTCTTTAATTTTGACAAATAACCAGATATTTACTTTAATAATGAACATTAATGCTACAACATGTCTGATTTTGTACAGACGCTAAAAAACATGTTTTTTGCTATAGCTAATCTGCTGGTAGAAGAAATACAGCTAAAGATCTAAACATGTTTCGTCCTGTTAACAAAACACGTTTTGTTCAACATAGCTTCAGAGTTTCACGTGCACAAAAGTGATGTTACAAAAAAACTGACTTTATAGAACTTTAATTAAACTCATATTGTATATGTGCCTAAATTTACTTCAATGAATATGTTTTTCTTAAAAACTATTTTTTTTTTAGACGTAGACTTGTGTAATTAATTATAAAATATATAAAAAATTATTGGGTGGAGCCTGCATGCAAACTTTCGGTCCTAACAACCTCCAAGAGGTTATTCTCTAAATTAAAATAATTGACGTCAATTTAAAAATTTAATATTCAAAATTTTCTCTTCTTTTCTTTTAAAATAAACTACTCTTTTCATAATAAATTCTTTTATCTAAAACATATATATTTATTGGCCAATATAGCATTTAAGAAATTTATCAAATAAGTAATATTATGTAACTGTTTTTTTAAAAAAAAACTATCATTTCATAAAGTCAAAAAGGGGGGAAATAAATATCAGTATCTTTTCATCTTTTTTTTTATTTTGTAATTTTTACATTTAAGGGCGTATAATCTTTTTTTTTGGATTAATTATAATCCTGTTAATTGTTAAGCTGTACTCATTGTCTTTTGTTAAATTTTGTAACTATAAAATATATAAACTAAAAAGGGGGGATAAATTTTCAGAATCTATTGATTAATTTTTTTTATTAAATTATAATATTTTGCATTAAGGGCGTATAACTATTATTAATTATAATATTGTTAATCATAAGCTGTTTATGATAATTTTGTCTCAGGATGTCTTTCTCAGTTGTAAATGATAAAATCTGAAACGTCGAAATTTCTTTGTTTCAATAAACTTGAGCCTTGTTAATCACTAAATTTGTTTTTGTCTTTTTAATTTTTAATTTCTAAACATTGTTACCATTTTGGTTCCGCCTTTCTTAAATTTAAGTCCCCTGGTAACATGGTTAAAGTAAATTAAGAGAAAGGGAATAAGTATTTTTTAGCATCGACAAAGTAAAAATTATAGAGAGAATCTTGGTGAGAAACTCACAGCATAGGGGTCGGTGAAGTAACGCCAAAAGTATTCCTAATGTAGAAATTAGTATTTCCTATAAGTTATAATTCAAGTTATAGTAATAGTAAAGTAATAATTGTTTTTTAACACGTATGTTTTAACCGTGTTTGTTTTTACAAAGTAAAAGTATTTAACACCTTAGTAATCTTCGTTGCAGTACTAAAGAGGTACATCTACAAAGTGTTGAGTGCATCTTCATGGTAATTTGAAGTGAATCATTTGATTGATAAATCACATAGTACAGTGTAGTGTTTGGTGAACATCATTAACAAGTAATAAAGTGAAAGTTCTTCACTCAACTATCAGCACTGGATTACTTACATAGGAATACAACAAAAGTGGATTTGGTATTGTACTAATTATTATAGACTTTAATTGGAAACTAAATTGTTAAAATTGCAATTCTCTGTATTATTAAAATTTCACTCACTGTATTAATTGTTCATTAAAGAGCTCCCCATAAGCAAATAGTTTAAAATAAAAAATAAAAAAGTAATTGGAAAATAAATTTAAATAAAATTAGAAATTTCAGAGCTAATGTTAAAGAGTATATTTGGACTTCATCATTAATAACTTTCCTTATGTGTTGACAATCCAAGGTATGACTAATTAATTCATAATTTTGATTTATATAATATTTCTGAAATTATAATAAAATAATTATCGTTAGAATATATTAAAAAAATTTCATTCGCTTTGCTCGTCTCTGCTCTAGCGGGCTTAAAGCTGTACATATGTGAAGGAGCCTACACTCGTGTTGGTGACTCAAAAATGCCAGATCTCATAACTATACGAATATCACATTTTCTTAGGAGGTCAGGGCTTGAAATTACATTCACTATTTTCAATTAATAATTTGCAAATTTGTATCTAATTCAGTGCATTATATGTTTTTTCAATACACAAGATATGAATAAAAACTGTTAATTCCAACCATTTTAAAATTTTTAATTAGATTTTTCTGAATATCAATTAGGTTCTGTATAAGCATAATATTGTAGCTATGTACAGACAACAACGACACAATGGATGGCATGTAAAAATCACGTTTTATCTGAGAAAAACGTGAAATAAAAATTGAAAATTAGTCAAAAAATGGAGGTCAAATTTTGTTGTGATTACCAAATACTTTGTACTATAGTTTATATACACGGTAAGTAAAATAATAACTTACCAATGGCAGTAATTTATATTGTTTTTAGCTAAAGATTTGGAATATATTGAAACGTTCCATTTATATTCATAGTGTTTCTATGAAGGGCATATATTATGAAACACAAATACATAAATACCAAATCTGAGGAGGTTTGGATATGACTGGGAAATTTATAAATATCTCTCTTCTTTCTTTTTATAAATGTTGTATTTTTTTTTATTTCAATAACAAGGTAGTACAACATAACATGTGCTAAAAAAAAAAACACATTTTTTCCAACAAAAACAATACAGTGTCAAGGTGGTAATAAACAAAATATTAACTAACAAATATAACAACAGAAATGCATAGAATGTTATGTTAGGTTAGGTTGCTATAACAATACAACCGAGGAATAGCTGATATGGATATTGTCATAATAGTTATTAGGTTACAAACTATCTATTATTTACAGGCCTATAAATTATCTATTTGATTATATGTATGTTAATTTGAGAATGAATCATAGCGTTATGTTTTCCCCCAAAAAACCACCATGTTGAGTACTAAAATATTCCTGGGATATCTTGATGGAAATTGTGAATGCAAGTTAGGTTAAACATACTTTTAATGGGTCTGTTAAAAAGATTTATTTTGTTTTCAATAGCCAGGTTTAATTCAGATCTGAAATGGTTAAGATAAATCTCATAATCCAACGATATAAAAAGAAATCATTCCAAGACTTAAGATAATGGATTCAATATATAAAAACAATATTTGGAATCAGATGACACGTACATGGTTGTTATCTATCACAGTTGTTTCTGTGCTATGTACATTTATAGGCCTATAACAGTAAATATACTAAACTTAAAAAAAAACTATTAAACATTATACTCTCTCTACATAATAACAAAATTTAAAAAATATATATAAATCAGTCATTATGAAAATATAGTAAACTTAAAACACTACATTAAACATTATACCCTCTCTACATAATAACAAAACAAAAACCATAAAATCAGTCATTATGAACAAAACTTTAACAATTCAAGTTTAGATATGAAACTAAAATCTTATACAATTCGAATAGTTTTAAAATAATGACCCAATGCTTGCATTTTAAAGACCTACAAAACTAAAGTTAGCTACATTTAATTAAAATTACATAATTAGCTTAGAAAAAATTATAATGGAATGGTTATTTATTTTCAAACAAAATTTTAAAATTTTATCTGAGCTGAGTTTATTTCTTTGCTCAAAAAATGAATTCAGATCAACTCACTTATTAAATAATAAAAAAATAAAAAACTAAACGTACAATAACAACAATACAATAATAATGGCAGTATTTAAGTACAGTCTTCAATTGTAAGCTTTTAAGAAATTCAAAAACTAAATTTATCACCAGTACAGAGTTTACAGTACTTTTCGTTCACTGACGAAAACACTACATTGTTGTAACTTTAAAAATTGTAACCAAATTATATTGTTACTTCATAAAATGTAACATGTCTTGTTAACAATTAACAAATACTCTATATATGAAACAAAACTAAACTAACCTAATACAATGGACGTACTGGTAGCACCAAATTGAGCAAAGCCTACTATAAATGGGAGATTTACAGTTTAGGCCAAATATTATTAAACTAGAGATCAAATTTTTAATAACTTTGTCAAATACGACTTGTGAAACAGCTGTTGCTAGATGTTAATGTTATATTTATTGCAGAAGTTATTTAGAGGTTTAAGAGAATCTTATTGAGTTTATTTTTCTTGCCTCTCGCTGATGATTTATAACCACTGATATCAATCAAATTAAGGATTGTAAATAATCCAAACCAATGTAAAAAAAATTATGGTTCATAAAATATCCAAACGAAAGTCAGGGTGTGTAGTCCCCCCCCCCCAATATACTTGGGAAAATCAATGTCAAAGTGTCCCCTCCTCCTCGCTTTACTCATTAACCAAAATTTGTTTACATGCGATTTGGGATAAACTGGTCATCCAATATTAGATATATGATGATGACTAATAATTTCAGAAATGTAATATATTTTTAATATTACAAAAATGGAATAAAAGTGACTATTTTTATTACATAGGTTTGAAACATGTTACTCCTTCTGAAAGTAATTTTGAAGTAATAATACCAAGACGTGATGAATGGTCTGGGGGAAGAAGATTGAAAACAGATATCTGTGTAGCCGAATTTAGTCAGGCAATTTCACTATGAATGGGAGTCCACCTCAGTGTCCCAATTGGAAATAACAGCTCTGATGGAATGTGCCCAAGAAAATCTAAGACTTTGGAACAGGGATAACGAAATTCACACGTAAAGCGACTGTCAGGCAGCCTTGAAAGCACATAGATTAAAAGAATTCAGGTTAAAGTTCGTCTGGGATTGCTTCAAGACCCTACCACAGCTTGGTGGCCGTAACAATGATACTCTTTGTTGAGTACAGGACTTGTTGGAATTAGCAAAAATGAGAATCCAGACATGCTAGCAAATAAACCATCGGGAGCGAAGTTCATAGGACAATGAACAGTTTTGTAGAATCTAAAAGAAAATGGCTATGTTCGCCTCAACAATGTGGCTAATGCAAACTGTGGTGAGATAAGTATACTAAAATAACTGAGCTAAAACATTTATAAACATACAGAAACCAAATATCTTTAAAAAAATGAACATCTATTATTAGATATAGTTAAATAACATGGTCTCGCTCAACAAATACAATTTCTGAATTGAATATATAATAAATTAAAGCCTAATTAGTGTTAAATAAAAACAAAAACCAATAACAGTATCCACATAACGTAAAAAAAAATATCCCATTCTCTAGAAATCAGCTGTTTTATAAGTCATAAATGACAAAATTTCACACCCCCCCCACCATTACAAATAATTGCATTTAATTAGTCATAGTTTTTATGAACTTCAATAAAAAATTTCTCACATAGAAGCGCTTAGATTTACCTTTAAAAGCTTCAGTTTCGGCCTCTGACGTCGGGTTTATATTGGCGAATGCCAAGAGTGTTTTAGTACCTTCTGCTTGTTTCAACCAGTCTTGGATCTGAAATTGAGAAATACAAATGTTGTAAGGCTAAATTAGAACACACATTTATTAAAATTTTTTGCACTAATCGTTTAGGAGATATTGTGGAAAAACATTACAATCTACACTCAATTCAATAACTACTTAACAAACAATTAAGGCTGAGCCGTCCATCTTTTATTTTTGTTCGATAAATAATTGCACCTTTGTGAATTAAACTCTCTCCTACTTACATTCTAATCAAAATTAGGTCCATCTGATTATCGGAAATTTTTTAAAGAAAAGCATTTGTCAAATGCATGTGTTATGTCCATTTTCTTGATTTTATAAATCTCCAAAAATAACTGTTTATCTAATAAGTCTACAATGTTATCATTAGACTTGGACTATTTCAGGGACTTGAAATAGAATCACTTGGAATTACAACGTCCTTGAAGTATTTATTGATTTTACAACCACCCAGAGGTGAAAGCTAATCAAAAAACATTTTCACACATCTTTTACACACATAAAACCTAATGTACATAAAAATAATATCTTTATGGCTCGAACGCTAATCAGATGCCAAAAATAAAATTATAGAAATTGAAAGTTATAGTAACACTATCTCTCTGGCTTCTATCAAATTATTTGCAAAAATCAATAGAGCAATTTTTGTTCCCAGACGGAATTTCCTAAAAATTCAATAATTTTGATTCAATTTTACTCAAATTGAAGGTACCTCAATGAAATTTTCAAGAATTGTGACTGTTATGATTGTATTTGAGATAAGATTAGGTTGACGACACTGCAGAGTCTTGAGGCAAGACGGGTGTAAGCAGGTCGTAGGCAACAGCCTTGTCTGTAGTTAGTACATGTAATAAAGATATTGTAACAATTACAAAGTATAATTTTATTAACAATAACAACAAATATAACATGGTGGCAGTGGTGAACAAGTGAAGTGATTATTAATTATAAAATGCCTACCTTAAAAAGCATTATTATATAAGACATGTGAACAGCTGGCCGATTGTCGGTAAGTTTTAGTATAGACACGTAAGCCTAAAAAAGTGCAAAGCTAAATTTATAAATCGTTAGTGTTATATGGCTAAATTACAACAACAAGAATTAGATATTCCTGAAGCAAAAGACATATTTTTTACAATGGATTATCACTCTAATATTCCTAGTCAAATGTCATTTGAAGGAAACTTGACTGAAAATTGGACAAAGTTTAAACATAAATTTAATCTATATTGTGACGCTTTTTTAACTGAAAATGTACAAGATAAACGTAAAATTGCGTTATTATTACATTCAATGGGTGATCAGGGTGTTGAAATTTTTAATTCTTTTAATTTAACAAAGGAAAGTGCAAAAGTGTTTGAACATGTCATAACAGTATTCGATGAATACTTTCTTCCGTTGAACAACGTGACGTATGAAAGACATATTTTTTTCAACCGGAAACAGTTACATAATGAATCATTTGAACAATATATGGCTATACTTAGAAATTTAAGTTCTACATGTGAATTTGGAAATTTAAGGGACAGTCTGGTAACAGATATTTTCATTAGTGGAATTACAGATTCATCAGCAAAAGAAATATTACTAAAGACAAAAAATATCGATATAAAATCAGCTTTGGAAATTTGTAAAACAAAGGAAATGGCTCATAGAAGAGCACGCCATCTAGATATTAAAACTGAAACGGGTACGTCATCAACCGATATTGACTCTATCAACAAAACTAAGAAGCATTATTTATTATCAAAGTCAAGCAGCGATAGTAACTTCAATCAAGGACAGGTCAAAAGTAAACATAGGCCTAAACCGTCGTTTCAACAGAAGCAAACAACAGATGTACAAGTTCAACGACATAATCGTGTTATACAAACTTCTTGCGGTAAATGTGGTTACAAACATAAGTTTGGTGAATGTTTTGCTTTTGGAAAAAAATGTAATAAGTGCGGAAAAGCGAATCATTTTGCCAATATGTGTAGATATAATCGCAAATTAGTAAGTACTCTAGACAATACTCAAAAATTTAATAGTCTAGCATCAATAAGTGATCCTAGTTTAAACTTTATTATAGATATAGTAAATATAAATAGTAATCAAAATTCTGAAGTAGAACAATGGTATGAGAAATTAGTTATTAATGGAAAAGAATGCCTACTAAAATTAGATACAGGGGCACAAATTAATATTTTATCAATTAAATCATTTAAAGAACTTAAAATTAACCATAAATTTGTAAAAAAGACAAACACATCAGTAACGTCTTTTACAAAAAATTGTGTTCCTATATTAGGCACATGTAGTGTTAATTGTCAAGTAAAGGGTAAAACAGAAGTGCATAAATTAATATTTTATGTTGCAAATATTAATTGTTCTAATATACTTGGTTTAAAATCTTGTATTGAATTAGATCTCATAAAAAAAATTGAAACTCTAGAGATTTTTAAGTGTGAGAAATATAAGCAATTATTTGACGAAGGAATCGGTAAAATACCAATTGAAGTAAAATTACAATTAAAAGACAACACAATACCAGTTGTAAGTCCATCTCGTAAAATGCCAGTTTTATTATATGATAAATTAAAAGCAGAACTAAAAAGATTAGTTAAATTAGACATTATAAAAGAGATTAATGAACCAACAGAATGGCTTAATCAAATTGTTATTGTAGAAAAGAAAAATGGAGATTTAAGAATTTGCTTAGATCCATTTCATTTGAACAATGCAATCAAAAGGTCTCATATACAATTTCCAACTTTTGAAGAACTCTCTTCAAAGCTTACAAATGCTAAGTATTTTACTAAGTTAGATGCAAGTGCAGGTTTTTGGATGTTACCTTTAGAAAAAGAAAGTGCTAAATTATGTGCATTTCAAACTCCTTTTGGAAGATATATTTTTAAACTACTGCCTTTTGGTCTAAATTGCTCAAGTGAAATTTTTTATAAAATTATGTTACAAACCTTTGATGAAATACCAGGTGTAATTTTATATATAGACGATATTTTAATACATGCTGATACTATAGAAGAATTAAATAATAGAGTGAAGCTAGTGTTAGATAGAGCTAAAGACTCTGGAATTAAATTTAACAAAGACAAATGTATTTTTAATGCTAAAGAAGTAACATTTTTAGGTCATAAATTTAGTGCTAAAGGTATCGAAATAGATCAAAATAAGATAAAAGCGATTGTTGATATGCCTTCACCAAGAGATGCAAGGGCTCTTGAACGTATTTTAGGTATGGTAAATTACGTTTCGAAATTCATACCCAATTATTCAGAATTAACTAAACCGTTTAGAGAATTATTAAAAAAAGATAATGTTTTTGTCTGGAATAAAACTTTGGAGAATTTATATGTGAAACTCAAGAAATATATTACAGAAGCGCCTGTACTAACATATTTTGATCCCAATAAACAGAGTATGTTATCAGTCGATGCATCTCAATTTGGTTTAGGTGCAGTATTATTACAAAATGGAAAAGTAGTGGCTTATGCTTCAAAAGCACTAACAAGCGTACAAACGAGATATTCTCAAATAGAAAAAGAGTTGTTAAGTATTGTATTTGGTTGTGAACGTTTTAAACAATATGTATATGGTAGTATTAATGTACTAGTAGAAACAGATCACAAACCATTGATACCAATTTTTAAAAAACCTTTATGTGATGTTCCAATAAGGCTGCAAAGAATGTTACTAAGATTACAACCTTATAATTTAAAAGTTACATATATACCCGGTAAATACCTATTTTTGGCGGATACTCTATCCAGAACATGTAATATAGCTTCTAAAAAAATAGATCCTTTTGATGAAGAAATTGAAGTTCAGGTAAATCTTTTAATTAGCAATATGCCTATTACTGAGACCAACAAACTAAATATTAAACAAGAAACCATGAAAGATGCAGTAATGTGTAAATTAAAAAAATATATTCAAAATGGTTGGCCTAAATATAAAAAAGACGTAGAGATTGAGATTCAACCTTATTTTGAAATGCAATCCCAATTATGTATAATAGATAAAATCATATTTAAAAATAACGCAATTGTTGTTCCTAAAACATTAAGATTATCAATGTTAAACAAAATACATTTAGGACACAGTGGCATTTCAAGATGTAAGTCTAGAATAAGAAATATTCTATTTTGGCCCAACATGTCAAATGATATTGAAAATTTTGTAAAATGTTGTCAAACATGTGCTAGATACAAAAGAAACAAATCAAATGAACCATTAATATGTCATAAAGTACCTGAAATACCATGGCAAAATGTAGGTTGTGATATTTTTGAGCTAAACAAAAAATATTTCATAGTGGTAGTAGATTACTTTTCATACTTTATAGAAGTTTCCCACATATCTAATTGTACTAGTACAACAATAATTGATAAACTTAAATCATTCTTTTCACGTCATGGCATACCATTAAATTTCTATTCGGATAATGCAACTTATTATATGTCCGATGAATTTAAAAAATTTATGAAAGAATGGAATTTTAATCATATAACTTCTAGCCCCCACCATCCAAAATCTAATGGAATGGCGGAGTCGGCTGTTAAAGTCATCAAAAATATTTTTAGAAAATGTTTAGATTCTAAGCAGGACCCCTATCTTGCGCTTTTAGAATTTAGAAATACTCCAAGACAAAATTTAAGTTCGCCTGCTCAATTATTAATGTCAAGGTCTTTAAGAACCACTATACCTAGACACATAAACCATCTGAAACCTAAAATTAATTTTAAGAAAGATAGACTAAAAATGATAAAAAACAAAAGTATTATGAAACAACATCATGATGTTAGAGCTAAGGATATGAAGGAAAACTTTTCTAGTGGCAATAATGTATGGTTTAAAAGAAATCCCAAATCATTGTGGTGTCCAGGTAGAATTGTAAATAAATGTGAACAAACCAGATCCTTTACGATCCAAGATCAAAAAGGAAATTCATACAGACGTAATACTATTCATATTTCACCAGACAATACAATAAATACAGAACATGGCATTAATAATCATTCTGATAATTACAATGAATTAAATAATCAAAATAGTCTAAGTAAACAATTGCCCATACCATCAACTAGTACAGAAGACACTTCTGTAACAGACCCACACAAATATACAACTAAATATGGCAGAGTGGTTAATACTACTAAAAGATATCCTCAGGAATAAAAAGTTAGATAATAAGTAATAAATGAAAAAAGATTAAGTTATGAATATTTTGTTATTGATTAAGTTAGATATACAAGGAATTAATTTTATTTAAGTAATTAAATTGTTTTGTAATGTAAAGACAAAGAAGTTTAAAAGTGTAGTTAATTTAATTTTTAATAATAATAAGAGAGATGTTATGATTGTATTTGAGATAAGATTAGGTTGACGACACTGCAGAGTCTTGAGGCAAGACGGGTGTAAGCAGGTCGTAGGCAACAGCCTTGTCTGTAGATAGTACATGTATGTAATAAAGATATTGTAACAATTACAAAATTATAATTTTATTAACAATAACAACAAATATAACAGTGACGATTGGCTCTTAACCAAATTATCACATTGCATGCAGTAGAAAAGTATCAATACAATTTGAGAGTAAAAAAGAACCTCGATCAACGTTGGATTCATTATTTTATTTGAAAAATATAATTTTCTTTTGCACTTTCCCTTTGTGCTGTACAACTTTATACAGATGACAGATATTATTCCAAAAAACTACTCTTTTGGGTTCAGTGATTGTAGAAACAAATATTGCCGCCAACACTTGACATAAAATTTATTGACAATTGTATAAGTTTCTTTAAAAAGGGTTAAATTTGTCTTTGCAAAAGTAAAATTACATTGGTTTTAATTTTCAACGGCTAAAAATTTAAAATTTTAAAATATGTTTTGATTTTATTAAACTCAACTTTCAGATGTTTTTTGGAATGATGAATATGAACTAGTTTTTTTCCTAAAGTAATCAGAAATTACATTTTAAAGGGCCTGTTCAAGAAGAGGACCGCTACACAAACAGTTGCACCCAGAAGGTTTCCTAACCTAACCAAGGTTATACATAATATACGAATACACACTTTATTGTTCTGGAGCCCAATATAAATTGATCTCAAACAAATCTTCATCCTTGTTCCTACATGAATTCACATAAGTAGGAACCTAACAAATCTCTACTGGTTCCACCTTCTTTCTGTTTCTGGTAAAATACTGTCCTTAATACATTATACTGGATGCATAAAACATTATACAAATTTTCTCACTCACTCACCCATCCCAAAAACCAAAAACAAAACTAATTGGAAAATGTCAGTTCTGTTGATAAAAAATGAAAATTGAATCATGTCTTTAAATACATATATAAAGGCCAACATTAGCTTAGTTTGTTTCTTAAACACTTCATGATCATAAATCAAATTCATTTTAATTTTTGCACATTAATCCTAAACTGCACTATTTTCTTTACCTTGGTATTTTATAGACAGGTTTGTGTCATTAATCTTCAAATATCACTAAAATTTTATTAAAATCGATAGAGCAGATTTTAAGAAATTACACATTTTATAAGAGTCCTTTGATCACACCCCCCCCCCCCCCCAATAACTCTCGAAATGTCGAGATGACCACTAATAAGTTTGTTTGGGTTTTTACAATTGAACATAAGAGCTGATTTTGAGAAAATCACAATTTTGACCTTTTTATGACAGTTAACTCAGAATTTCGAGTTATAAAAAAAGAAGAAAAACTTGTCCTAAGTTATGGCCAAAATATGTTGATACACCTAATTTAGTTAAAATCAGTCCACGCATTTGGTATCTAGAACACTGCATATATGACATATGATACAAAACGGCATCATTTCAAAAACTATTTTTAGAGACTGGAAACCTCAAAATGGATATATCAACATCGATTTTTGACCTAAAGCATAACTTTCACGATATTGCTTCTTGTGCAAATGCGTAATATACAAATTATATCAGTATAGGTATGATTGATAAATTTATTATGTTAACACTAAATAATTTGTTTACATTCGTCAAAAAGTTACAATAGGCAACAATAATAATATACAAGCAAATGACAGATAAACAATAGCAATATACAATAATAGTAAAACAATAACAACAGAAACAGTTTTGACCAAATATGCCAATATCTCAAACCTTTTTTATTTTTATAACGAAAAATGTGAGAATAGTTACCAAAAGGAAAAAAAACAACTTTAAATTACAATTTTCTCAAAATCATCTAAACAATTATTTTGATCAAAAAGGACCCAAAAAACATATTGCTCACATCTACCAAAAAAACAAAACAAAAAACAAGTATTAGAGATATTAGTATAAAACTAAAAATTCATAGAGCTATAAAAAGACCTACAGCCAATTCTATAAACGTCGATCAACGGTGCTAGATCTCTGATCTTGATTGGGGATCAAAATTTTATTGGATTGCATAAAGCAAAATCTCTGATCAATGAGGTCTGGTTAACTGATCACAGATTTGATGGGAGAAACAACTTGGCATCATTGTAAATTTTAAAACATGCCCAACCTCGGAAAGCCAGCTATATTAATAAATTTTATTCTGTAAGTAGTTTAGCTAGCTCTTATAAAAATCTACTAATGGTTGCTTTACTCCTACAATGTCTCCAAGAACAATTTGAGATAATGATGTTACGTAAAAACAGGAGTTTTATCATAGGATCAAGTGCTAATTTCTCACTGTAAAATGCTTCTATAATATTCAGTAAATAAACACAATACTTAACCTAAAATTCATTAAAAATTCTGTGTCATTGTGTATAGAAAATAATTCATTACAATCTATAAAATTTCTAGGCCTACAAAGTAAGTTGTATAATTCAATATAATCTTCATTGGAGGATTCCATAACTATACATTATTTTTAAATTATTTCCATCGTAACCATAACGTAAACAGAACTCTAAACGTAAACAGAAGGTTACATTTGTATAGGTTATATTCTCGTTGATCTCCGATCAAATATCTTGATTGTAAAAATATGGGCGGTTAGATTTGACTAGACTTCAATGGCGAGCTTGATCTACGATTAAAGTTGATCAGCGTTTTGCAACTGGTTACTAAGTTTTCAAAATCAGTTGTATTGATTTTATTTTTATAAAACATCACAAGACCACTGCATCAAATCGCAACTAAAAGAAAATTACAGTTCAGGAATAATTAGTAAAAAAAACTAAAATGTACAAAAAACAACAACACAATTTCAATCAAATATGATATACTACTGACTGACTGACTGTAATTGGTAGAACTTCATTTTCAGGAAAGAAAACCAACCACAAACACAATTTTTAGTAAATTCTATTTTTAGTTAAGCTGCCTTGTAAATGCAGTCACTGGCGTAACCATGGTCAGCAAAACACAATAAAAAGTAGAATTTTACTAAAAATTGTGTTTGTGATTTTCTTTCCTGAAATGACAAATTGTAATTATCTCTCTCCGTAGATTTAAAAAGGGATTTATATTTCTATCTTCAGATGTATATAATAAGTTCATTCAGCACCATTCTGTGATTTTAAGCACAGACACTTATAATTTGCTAGGAATCGAGATTGTGTATTTTTTTAAGGAAAGTGTACTTAATAGTCACAAACAAACCACAGCTTTGATGAAATACTAAAATTTAGAATGTTTTCTTGGTCAACCATATTTTGGTAACTATTTAATTTTACTAACTTCAAAAGAGAGTTCAATTGTTTTGAAAATTGTAAATTTCTCACTAAAATGTTTCTTTAGTGTTTTTTTTATCATTTAACCCTTTGAGGACCGGACCAAAAATTTAGTGTCGAAAAAAATGTAAAAGACTTTAAAGCTACCAGATACCAAAACTGCAAAGAAAAAATCATGTTTTTTTTTGTAAATGTTTGGGAAAATATTCCTAACTTTGCTTATACAAAAGATATTTGTATGTTTTTGGTACCAAAATATAAAGAAATTAATTATGCAACAGAAATTAATTACTTTATTTCCAAATTTTGTACAAAAAATATATTTATACAACAATTTGAAAAAAAAATATGAATTTTTAATTTTTTTTAAATTTTAACTTTAATATTTTGAAAAGTAGAAATATTTTATCTGTGGGAACCATAATATTTCAATTTCTCACCATGTTTTAAATTTGTATAGCAAAAATTATTACATTTGAACAAAAAATACTTAAAATATCTTGAATAATCTGAATAGTTGTTTCTATTATGAACCGACAACACCTAACCTAACCTAGCCTATATCTAATAAATTAATTGAGAACAAGTTTATACCTAAACTACTTACCTAAATTTTTGTTCAATACAGTTATAGTTTATATAAGAGACTAATTTTCACTATAAAGATTTGAAAAAAGAAGAAACATATTTACAAAACATTCTTCGCACTTATTTAAACACGTTTCACAAAGCATACAGAGTGGCATCCCTCCTGACACCAATTACACACCAATCTTGATTTGTTGTAGTCTTTTTCCTTAATTATACATACCCAACAGGCTTTTCCCTTTTTTCCTGGTAATCTGATAAGGCCTTTCTGTCCTCGATTATCACCACTACCTCCTTGTAAATTGTGTTGTAGCTGAGTCAACCATTCATTTGATATACTATCAATTACACTGACAATAAACTGGTACCTGGACATTGGCTTGATATTAAATTTTACAGAATTTTCTTTATACAATACCATAAGCGTTTAATACCATTCTTGAAAAAAAGATTAAATGCAACCTTTTCCCAATACTTTATAGTTCGCTGTTCATCTGAATAACTATTAGGCATCATGTCAAAATGATCTATTCCACTCATGTGATAATTATAGTCCACTACAATTGCTGGTTTACTCTCAGTTGTAATCCTTCCTCTTCTTTTTTTAGTTTTTTCAATATTTTTGACTTCTGGTATCGATGAAATAAGGACAACAGGATTTTTGTTTGTCTTTTTTTGACGATAGGCAAAAAGGACAGTGTTTTCATGTTTATAATAAACTTTTCCTCCAGTTTCTAATCTTCCCTTTATTCCATCAGGCAAACCTTTTCTGTTTCTACGAACAGTGCCAGTCATAAAAGTTTGTTTAGAGTAGAGAAGACTTACTAAAGGTAGGCTTGTAAAAAAATTATCCACAAAAATGTGGAAACCTTTGCCAAAATAATTACAGGCAGATACAAGTTTTGAAACTACTGTATAAACTGATTGTGTTCAGCTGATAACTCACTAGTACATTGTACAGCGCCAGCCCAGAGACATGTTGGACTTCATTTGTGCGCGCGTGTTGTTTGTGTTATGTGTTTTTACAAATTGTGTTAAATGTAGTGGTAGTATATATATATATATACTGAAGGAAAAACTTCAAAAAAGGATTGCTGGCGATGAGTAACATATTACAAGTTATTTATAAGCATATCCGGTGATCTAGATTTCCAATTGTAATACTGTAAAGAGCTCATTGTTAACTGTACCTGTTTATGAAGCAACTCCTTGCGTAAGCCCATCGGCTCCTCAGCTAAGAGTGGAACCAACACATCCAAGCTAGCCTCAAACTTCTCTAAAGCCAACACATATTTTCCCTCAGCTAAACACTTTTGTCCACTATCACCAATATTTATCCCTCTTAACATGCTGGGTGTAGATATGCATAATGTTTCTAGAAACAATAAATAGCATCAACATTATTATACAGGTTAGAGCTTAATAAGGCATATTGCCTATTAGTTAAGAATTGTAAGTATAGGAGACATGGGCTTACCTTGGTATTACTTAGTAGTGCACAAAGAGGAAAGCACACAAAATAACACTAAATATTCTGAAATATTTCATAAACACTTTCGTGTTTTTTGTGTGCGTTTTCCTATTTGTGTACTACTAGGTAATTAATACCAAGGTAAGCCTGAGTCTCCAAGACTTGGTTAATACCAAGGTAAAACCAAGAGTTAAGAGTTCTATAAGTTTAACGATTTTGTTTAACAATTCTTAAAAATATTATAGTTCCTTTGAAATATATATATTTTTTTTTTTTTAATTTTAACAGACTGTTTAATTGATACTGGTATTAGGATGTAAAACAATGTGTTTTATGAACGATTGACTTAATTTAGAAACACAAATGTGGTAAATCATTATGTAATGGTGAAAAACAGGTAATGCAAAAAAAATTTCAACTCCTTAAATTAAGAAAATACTAAAACCACAAAAAATTTAAGTTTTCTCTAAGAAGCAAAAGTTTTCTTATAAAAAGAAGTGATATTATTAAATGGCGTCATGACTATCTAACTAAAATAAAACAATTTCGAAAAGGAAAACTCAAAATTTATTATTTGGATGAAACATGGGTAAATGCTGGACATACCATGAAAAAATTTTGGGTTGATAACATGTGAAATCGAAGAAAGATGCTTTTTTAAGAGGGTTAACAAATGACTTAAAAATCTTACCGGTAAAGGTAAAAGACTAATCGTAGTGATTTGGGTTTTCTACCAGAAGGTTTTGAGTTTTTTGAGTCAAAAGTCAGCCTTCAACAACACAGGAGATGACAGCTAGTGCACTTTAAGAATGATTCCAAAAAATTGTAATAATTATTGAGTCAAAGAGTGTTACTGTTATGGACAATGCGTCCCATCATAGCATCATTGTTGAAAAAATTCCAGAAAGTTCTACGAGAAAGTTGAAAACATTAGAGTGGTCGCAGAGTAAAAATGTTTTGTATGTCTAAGATTCAACTTACACTTAGTATCAAATATAAAAAATGACTACATTAAATATAAAATTGACGAATAGCTAAAATTAATGATTGTACAGTGCTCTGTTTATCTCCTACAATTGTAATCTAAATCAGATAGAATTAGCATGGTCTTCGGTTAAAAATTATGTTACCTTGAATAATAAAACATTTAAGTAAAAGAAGTTTGTGAACTTTTAGAATAAGTTATTTCGAAAGTAACAATAGAGATGTGGAAAAATGTTACAGAACATGTCCAAAAGAAAGATACAAACAATAGTGATTACCAATGCGAGTAATTGTTTGAAAACTTCATCATTAACTTCGATAATGACACTTTTTCAGATTACCCCACGTCAGATGAAGCCCTATCTGAGTCATTATAAAGTACCAGTATATATTTTAGTAGAATATTTTTCAATAAAAAAAAAATTGGCAGTTATAGGGACTGCCGATAGAAGTGAAAACTTAGAACTTTTAGTATTAATATTTGAAATTTCATAATGTTTAAATTAATATTACCAACATCAATCTGGTTTTCACATCTATTGACACTGCGAGCAACAATTATATGCATGTTTATATGGTTTTTCATTATTCAAATATATTACAAGCTGTACAAGATCATGACAAAATATAAATACAATTTAATTGAAATAACAATTAAAATACAATCATATTATTTATGGATAGTATTTGTATTTACATAAATTTCAATGTACTTGATTTTTAACATTATTTTCATTGTTTGCATCATTGTCATAATTAATTTCAACAATACTTAATAAAATTATAGATAATCATTTTGCCAAAAATAGCAAAATACATATTTTATTTTTCACAATTTAAATTAATAAATAATGATTTCGAAATATTAAATTTTTAAATAAAATAAAATATTTAATGGAATGAAAGTCGGAGCCTTTTTCATCATTTTAAACTAAAGATATTAATAATATAAAGTAATAAACTATAATTTTGCATTAATAATCATATTTTAAACTTCAACACATTAATCTTAAATTATTATTAGATTTTATAAAAATTTTAATTTCAAAATCCACGATAAAAATATGATTAAACAACTAGAAATCTGTTTTACCACGGTAGTAAAAAAACGTTCAAGCCACTGTGAAATACTAATTGCGTGATGCATTGCAGAGGTTAAAATATTAGAAAATAAATAATGTAAAATTTTCAAACGCCAAAATAATTAAAAAATATAAGCTTATAAAATGTTTTATATACAGGGTTATCATAAAAGATTGGTGGGGTTTCATTAATTCATACGAAGACAGTAGAGAAATGTTGTAGTGTTTTATTGGTATCGCTGATAGCCTATAGCCCCAAAGTTTGTTTAACAGATGTTGTAACCTCAAAATTAGTTCTTGCATTGTTGTGGTAGTGTGTTTTGTATTTTCTAGAGTGTTGTGTGTGGAGTGTGTTATTATGTTCTCTAATAAAGGAAAAGCAAAGTGTGATTTGTTGCTGGCTGAATTCAAGTCTGTAATTTCAGTGCAATGTAATCAGAAGTTCTAAGAAGTCAATACCTCGATGAAGCCTAGAGTTAGGTATTCCAAATAAATACGAAGATTTAAAATAACTTTGTTATTTATTTTTCATCTTAAAAATATTAGTATATTTATTTAGTACTCGTACTGCACAGTGATTCTACAATTAAACACTTCAACAATTCAAATGATAATCAAACGAAAACACAAGATATACACAGCACTAATGTTGCACAATACGTCAGCTGTATAGCTACAGATATACTGCTAATAATCATGTCGGTGACGCGAACACACGAGATTTCACCCAGTTATGCAATTAGATTTGCCCCACTCCTCCCTACTCGCAACAGTCATCTCAAGTATACACAATCTCAACAACTGTTCACCTCAATATTGCTAGAAGTTAATTTAGTCCTACTATAGGCCTACAGTACGTTGAGCGTCATTCACGTCCTAACAGATTCTTCCTCTTTAACATTGTAGCACGAACAAACTGAATTGAAACTGTCAAGATAACCAAAAGTTTCCGAATATACATTTGTTCAACTAGGGTAAAGTAGTAATAAAAAAAAAACAAAAAACAAGCATATTTTGTTCCTATTGATATTGTCTCAAAAAAACTTCATTTTACCAGATTATTAATTAAATTCCCGCCTTTTTCCAGACTACTTAACATTCCCGGGTTTTTCCCGGTTGGTAAACACCCTGCTAAAACCCATGATTTTTTTTTTAATGTTTAATGAACAGTGAAGTCATATCTTTTCACAAATTTGTCTTATTTTTTAGTAAAGCATAAATGCAATCCTCCCTTACGACCGCATATAAGCACCCATTCAAAAAAATATTTAAAAAATTTTAATTTTCAATTTCAGGGGGTAAACCAAACACAAGACATATTAACACCAATATACGAACATTTATTTTAAATTTAAATTGTAGCTGTAAAATTGTGACTGTATGGATTGACACTTATTTAGTTGATTATTGAATTTGAGTATTGTCTTGTCTAAGGATGGACGTAAACTATAGATAATGATTATTGTTTTTATGCAAGTAAGGGGGGGTGATATTCTATTATAACTTAATCTTTACAGATTGTTTAAAAATTTGCAATTTTGATTTTCTTATTAACTATTTTCAATCTTAAATATTTATATATAATTAATTTTAGAGCTTGTATGGTTTGTGTTGTAGCAATGTCAGGAACAATTGACTTTGGTACGAAAAGGTTTTTTTTCAAAATTTCTAAGCAGTTTGTTGGAGGATTGTTGCTTTGGGGGTAAGATGTCACATGAACACCATTGTACAACGAGTCAAGTGGTGCGGCTCTACTTGTATAGAGTGGGGTGATGTGCCAAGAAGCCCAAATTAAAAATATAATGGGTAAATGGATTATAAATTATTTCTTTATAATAAATAACGCATAACAATCAAGCGGACAGATTTTTATGGCTCAGTGCGAGATAACTAAGGGGGGATGAGTGTAGAATAGTTTGAGTTCGATAGCTAACAGAAGTCGGTCGCATTTTCCTAACAACATAAATTCAATAATCATGTCTTTTGGGAAAGGAAACGTAGATTAATTGTAATTGAAAAGCATGTAAAATGAAAGGGTAGAATAAATATTACAATTTTGGAAACTTGCATTGCGTGTTTGATTAATTTATCGCCTAAAACCACGTCCTCTTGCCATCCTGACGAGAATTCGGCTAACATAGATGCAGTCTTCAGCCAGCAGAGGACATTCAATTTTTTGACAGGGGTTTTCAGCTGCCAAAACACAAGCGATGGCAATATTAACACCAAACCCTAAATAAATAGTGAGGTTGCGAGCCCTGTAAATAAAAAGAAGTAATGCCACCATGGTGAACCGGCTATACTAAAAAACAATAATAGTACAACTTAAGGCTTAGTAGACTCATATATCCTTATAAATATTAATAAGAAATAGCTTACTGAGATGTGTAGTAGTAATAGAATCTGTAGATGAAACTTCAGAAGCTGTATTGTCGGTTTTGGATTCAGATACCGAAGGTTTTTCAACAACACTCTGTTGTTGTACAGGTGTATCTGAGTTTAAACTCATCTTGGGTTCTTCAGCACGTTGTATATCCGCAGAAACTTTTGATTTCTGGGCAGATTTTCTTTCTAGATTTTTTTCGGCTGACTTTAAACTTATCTTGGGTTCTTCAGCACGTCGTTTTTTATCAGCAGAAACGTTTCTTTTCGGGACAGATTTTTTATCAACATTCTCTTTGGCTGACTTTAAACTCATCTTGGGTTCTTGAGCACGTTTTATATCCGCAGAAACTTTTGATTTCAGGGCAGATTTTCTTTCAACATTATCTTCGTCTATAACAAAAATACAAAATAATTATGAAAAGTTGTGGACAAGATATTTTTTATACCTCAAAGGGTACATTGTTTTTAAACAATACAGCTTATTCTCCATTAATAATCGATACAAATCAAGCAATCATACATTTCAGAATAAATAGATTATACGCTGAGAAAGATCTGCTAACATCCCAAAATCAGTAAAATTCTATCCATAACTTGTGCCACAAATAAAAAATTAATTATGTCTAACCAACATCTAGGTTAGATGAAAAATAAATTATGTTGTAACTAGGTTATATTATTCTATGTAAATTAGCTTGTGCATAATACTAAGACATCATCTTAGTTCCAGCCTAAATTTGGTTTAAAAAATTCATTAGAATTAGTATATAAGATTAAAGATATTAAAGTCCCCCCTAACGCTAAAATTGTATCCTTCAAAGTGAAAAGTTTATTTACAAATATTTCTGTCGAAGATTGTTTGGTTAGTATTGAATCATTTTTAGATCAGATCCCTGTATCTCTAATGGATTAATGAATGTAATTAAAATATGTATCAATCAAAACTATTTTCAATTTCAAAATAGGTTTTTCGCACAAGTGGAGGGTTTGGCTATGGGGTTTTGTTACCTGAGATCTTTATGGTTTCTTTTGAATCAATATTTTTTGACAATAATAACCAATTTAAGCCTAGAATTATATATTGGTATAGATACGTAGATGATGTCTTATGTTTATTTGAAAGTACTGACCGCCAACTAGAGTGTTTTGTAAATTATTTAAATTCTATTAATGGGGCTATACAATTTACTATGGAAATAGGTTTGCATAATCAAATAAATTTTCTTGACTTTACAATTAAAATCAGTGATGGTAGGCATAATTTCAACATTTTTAGGAAAACCACGTTTGGTGATAACATTATACATGCTACCTCACAACATCCGTATAATCACAAATTAGCTGCTTTCCATAGTATGTTGCATCGCCTTATTAAAGTTCCTATGAATAATAAGGGATATGATTCTACCGTCATTGAAAAATGTTAAAAACAAAATTAAAAAACATTGCAAAATTGTTGATTTACCCAGTAGTTAATTCTATTAAAACCACACAAAAGTGGCGTAGAATAAATTATTTCGGGAAAGCTAGCTACAAAGTGGGTAATATTTTAGAAAAGAAAAAACACTTTAAACCAGCCTTTTACTGTAATAGAAATTTAGGATTCATTTTAATAAATTCTAAAGATAAAATAGAAAAAATACAAAAAAGTGGAGTTTATAAATTGACATGTAGTATTTGTAATGATGCTTATGTTGGTCAAACAGGCCATATAGTTTTAAGTGTAGACTAAGTGAATATGAAAGAAGTTGGCGGCTGGGTTATAACGATTCTAGTTTTTCCACTCATTAAAAAAATCATGTCTTAACTCATTTTTATTCTAATATTAAATTTGAATTTCACCATGTTAACGTCAAGGGTAAAATTTTTAACATTTTAGAAATTAAGAGACTTTCTTATAATAATATGTTAATTTAGTTTTAAACGATCAAACAGAATTCTTGTCTTTTCCCCTAGTACTTCAACCTTTGTCAAAGCATGTTTAAAATAGTTTGACTTATTGGGTTTCCCCGCTACAGGTTCCATTGTCATGTAATGGGGCTTGGTCTCAAAGGCGCGTACAATTCTTCTAGGTTATTTAGTCTTTGTACAAGCCTCGTCAATGCCGTAACTGGCAAAACCATGGTCGGCTAGACCAATAAATGTAGAATTTAACAAAAGAATTTGTCTGTAGTTTATTTGTATAACATGGAATTCTATTAAGTACAGTCGGTCATCAGTATAAACAATATAAAATTGTTATATTTCGATCAAACAAAGATCAACTTTAGTCATAATTCTATATGAATATATATGTGTGTGTGTGTGTAATTTAAATGCATGTAAAATGAAAGGGCAGAATAAATATTACAATTTAAGAAAATTGTGTTGTGTGTTTGATTAATTTATCGCCTGAGACCGAGTCCTCTTGTCATCCTGACAAGATTTCGGCCAACGTGGATGCAGTCTTTAGTCAGCAGAGGACATTCAATTTTTTGACAGGGGTTTTCAGCTGCCAAAACACAAGCGATGGCAATATTAACACCAAACCCTAAATAAATAGTGAGGTTGCGAGCCCTGTAAATAATAAGAAGTATGCCACCATGGAACCGGCTATACTAAAAACAATAATAGTACAGCTTAAGGCTTAGTAGACTCATATATCCTTATAAATATTAATAAGAAATAGCTTACTGAGATTTGTAGTATTATTAGAGTCTGTAGATGAAACTTTAGATGATGCAGTGTTGGTTGTGGATTCAGATACCGTTCGTTTTATTACAAGTCTTTTTTCTTCTGCAGGTTTTTCTAGGTATAAGGCCGTTTTGAGTTCTTCAGCACGTTTTATATACGCAGTAACTTTTTTATTCAGAGCTGCTTTTTTTTCAACATCATCTTCGGCTATAACAAAAAACACAAAATAATTATGAATAGTTGTGGAGATATTTTTATACTTCAAAGGGTACATTGTTTTTAAATATACATTTTAACATATACATATTACATATGTACAATGTACATATATACATACAATGTATATACAGTTAAAGGATAAAATA
This sequence comes from Aphrophora alni, assembly GCA_963513935.1. Classification (NCBI taxonomy): domain Eukaryota; kingdom Metazoa; phylum Arthropoda; class Insecta; order Hemiptera; family Aphrophoridae; genus Aphrophora; species Aphrophora alni. The sequence goes on along the minus strand of OY740765.1, from coordinate 172,040,751 downwards.
AAGCAAACGCTAAAGTATTAATACTAACTCTAACTCTAACTTTGCTAAGCACCTTTTGTACTCGGGTCATAGTTTTGATCCGAAATTGAATGTTAAACTTTTACATATAGAAAATAAAAGCAATAGATTAAATAATTTAGAATGTTTAGAAATAAATAGATCTATTTCACTTAGACCTATTCTCAACTTAAATGACCAAATTGTATTAAATTCGTCACCTCTTCTAAAACCCATCCGTAACAGTTCATTAACCTTTATATACCTGCTAGGTCATCCCCCTACCTTTCCCGATTTCTCTATTGTATTTCAGTTTCCTGTACTTATGTTTAAATAGTTGTCTATACCTGTAAATTATCAGTTGCCCGATGATGCCGCAAGGCGAAACAATTGTAGCTCATTTATACTATTAAATATTTGAAACTTTAAGCTTTTGCTTTATTTTATCCTTGAATATGGAGTTTCAACAAGAAATATCTGCTATTACATTAAAATTTATATACAGTTACATTGTTTTTAACAATACAGCTTATTCTCTATTAATAATGAATACAAATCAGGCAATCATACTTTCCAGAATAAATTGATTATATGCTGATAAAGATCTGCTAACATCCCAAATCAGTAAAATTCCATCCCTAACTTGTGTCACAAATAAAAAATTAATTATGTCTAACAAAAAAATTATTTTAATAGATTAACGAAACATATATCAAAATTGTTAAAATCCAATCAAACAAATATCAACTTCAGTCATAATTCTATATTTATATAAGTTGTTGTTGTTGTTTCCAATGGCAGACTATGTAAGAAACAACCCATGAGTCTCCTGACATCCCAGTACAATTTAGGAAAATTCTTCGAAATCTGGTGCTCAGAACCAAGCCTGAGGCACCTCAAAAGATGTTCCCTATTCATTGGCTCCCCTGTTTGTCGGCACAACACACAAAGATCGGAATCCAGGACATGGATCCTCTTCAAGTGGGCCGCCAAACAATCACGTCCCGTGCCAAGGCGTAGATATGCAACAGCCTCTTTTCTAGGCTTGTTCTTGTTGTGTTGCCATTCGTTCTCTATGCACTTATATTTATATAAGTTTCATCTACAGACTCTATTAATACTACAAATCTCAGTAAGCTATTTCTTATTAATATTTATAAGGATATATGAGTCTACTAAACCTTAAGTTGTACTATTATTGTTTTTTAGTATATCCGGTTCACCATTTAATTATTCCATGGTGGCATTACTTCTTTTTATTTACAGGGCTCGCAACCTCACTATTTATTTAGGGTTTGGTGTTAATATTGCCATCGCTTGTGTTTTGGCAGCTGAAAACCCCTGTCAAAAAATTGAATGTCTTCTGCTGGCTGAAGACTGCATCTATGTTAGCCGAATTCTTGTCAGGATGGCAAGAGGACGTGGTTTTAGGCGATAAATTAATCAAACACACAACACAATTTTCTGAAATTGTAATATTTATTCTAACCTTTCATTTTACATGCATTTCAATTACATTTAAACTACATTTCTAAGTTTTGCCCTGCACGTATCTAATCGATTATTGATTTCGGGCTGTGTGCTGGATCATGTCTGTTGTAACTGTGGTAATGACCGTAACAATACGATGTTAAAAGAGAATTTTTAAGGTAACCCCAAGAAAGAAATCCAGTGAAATCTAATTGGGACTTCTCGGTAGCGAAAACATTGGAGCGACTCTACCAATTCCATTGGTTTAGAAATTTCTCATTAAGAGTGTCGGACATCGAGGCTATAATGAGGTGTCTTGTTGAAAAATAACATTTGTTATTTTCTGTTCAATTTGGAGGAAAAACTTATTATTCCAACATGTTCAAATAAACATTTAATGTAATTGTAGGTACTATGAAAATGAATGGTCTTATCACCTGATTGTGCATTAAGCCGCACCATACATTTAATTTTGGTAAGATCACCAGATCCTATAGTTGTAGTGATGTACACAGCCATTCACATGAAATGTTGCTTCATCAGTGAACAGTGCCCTTATTTAATAACTTTCATCATCATCAATTTCATTTAAAATGTTGTTTGTGAACTTAGTAAGTTTAGGGCAATATGTAGGTTTAATTTTGTGTCTCCACTGAATGTTATACGCATGTTGGGGTATATATTTTGAATGGTAGTTTTGGGAATACCAAGCTGCAAACTACGCATAGCTATGGATTTTTTTGGGCTTTGTAAGCATCTTTGACGTATTAGGTCTATGTTTTCATCACTTGTTCTTGGTTGTCCAGGTGATTTTTTAAATTCCACAGTGCCAGTTTCTTTAAGCTATTCTCAGAATTTTGGTCTTTATCATAAACTCAACAGAAATTCCTTTCAATGGACACTATACTTTTATTAAACTCGGCTAACCACAAAACTCATTTTTTCCCCCCTGTATGGACGCCATTGGAACTGACTGGCAATGAGAGCTCTATACAGTGGAACCTTGATATAATGAACCTCGATAAAACGAATTCCTTGATATAACGAATTTTTTAAAATCCCCTTCAACTTTCCATAACACTCAATGCAAATTATACCTCTATACAACGAAGAAAATACTATGAAAACCTCAATATAACGAATTTTTTAACCTCGGGGAAATACAATAAAAAACCTCTACATAAGACGACGTGTCCAGTCATGAGCTCTCCCCTCCAGACAATGGTGGCCCCTCCCTCCTCTATTGTTTTGGCGGGGTTTTTGCAGTGCTGCCAGTCAGTGACCTCTTATCTTCCTACTGGAGAGGGTGCGTGCATTACCTGTGTTGTTGTTTCTCGTGTTAGTGTTGTTTTGTGGTGTAGGGATGACCGACAAAAAGAAGAGGTGTGCGGTGACACTCGAAGTAAAATGCAAGATTATAAAATGTGTGGAAGAAAATCCAACAAAGAAGAGATTGGAAATCGCGTCAGAATTTAACATTCCTCCCAGCACGTTGTCTACAATTTAAAAAAATAAAGACGAAAGCAAACTTTCTTCAAAAGTTAAACGGTTCAAAGCGTATGAGTTGAAAGACGTTGAAGACTGGGTTTTGAAGTGGCTAAAACAGTGTAGAGACAAAAATGTACCTATAGGGGGGCCTATTCTGCAGGAGAAGGCGCTGTAGTTTGCAGCATATTTGGGACATGACAAGTTCTGGGCACGGAATGGATGGCTGCAAAACTTTAAAAAACGGCATGAACTAATTTTTCGAAAAGTTTGTGGAGAAAGTGAAAGTGTTTGTACAGAATGGAAGGACATAATTATGGAGTCAAGGGATACCCACAGGATGACGTGTACAATGCCGATGAAACCAGTCTCTTTTACAAATGTTTACCGAATCAAACCATATCGTAAAAGGGTGATAAATGTCACGGAGGAAAAGGCAGCAAAGATCATGTTACTGTTTTGCTCTGTGCAAACAGCACAGGAACTCACAAACTTAAACCCCTGGTCATAGGCAAAGCGCAGAAGCCAAGATGTTTTTAAAATGTGAATAATTTCCCTACAGACTATATGGCCAACACCAAAGCGTGTGATGCGTTTAATGCATGGCTTAAGAAAATGGATAACGATATGAAAAAGAAAAAGAAGAAAATTTTCATCTTCATAGATAACTGTACTGCACACGGTGACCTTCCGAAGCGGGCTTAAAGGTTAAGTTTTATCCTCCGAACACAACTTCAAAACTGCAACCACTCAACCAGGGTATCATCAGAGCATTTAGAGCCAATTACAAGAAAGAAGTAGTGCGACAATTTTTAGGCGACATGGAGCAGAACACTCCAACCAAGATAAAAGTATTGGATGCTGTACTAGAGTACATCCTCTTTACCATCACCTAACAAACAATAATGGTGTCCAGTCGTGTATAAAAAAACCTGGAGCTACAGAAGAGTTTGTTAAAAGAAATATGTCATTCAGTCAATTACTTTGTGAGTTGTGATTTCATTTAAATCATCCAACCTTTTTCGATGACCCCGTAAATCAGATGTCTTGCACTAACTCAACATTACATAGGTCTTGTTTAAAGATTACATAGGCCTAACTATAAACATGTTGTACATTTGTATAAATAGACACTATTCATCAACCAAATTACATTACATTGTGAAACCAAACCGATGCATTGCATTTAAACATGACCTAAATTTTAATGAATGTTTTTCTTTAAAAGGTATTCACAAATTACTTCAAACTTCTAGTTCTGTTAAACTATAACAACACAAATTACCTTATCAATAGATGACCACCATGGACTAACTTCACAAATGACATCTATATATTTTTTTATTTTCAGATTTTCTATATTAAAAAAAAAAAATTGTTTGTATTTTATAATATATATTGAAATTTCCATTATTGTGAACAGTTTTGGTTAAACGTGTGTTTTCAAATTGATCATATGTTTTTAAAATTTGTATTTTACACACACATATATATATATATATATATATATATATATATATATATATATATATACCGGGTGTTCAAAAAGTCTGGAAACCCCTTAATATTTATTTTATTAATAAACGCTGAGCAATGAAACTCTAGGATTACGTCCTCACTGTAGTTACCGACTTTTTGCTCATTTTAACTGTCTTTTTTCGCTTTGGGGGGACGTCCTGTGGAGGAAGTCTAAAAAATCTTAAATATAAGCATAGGTCGAATTATACCTCATTTTAAAGGTCTTTGTTAGAGGAACACATTGCTGCAATCCCGAGTGAAAAAGGACCCTTCGTTTGGAAATGGCAGCCTTTTACAATTTGTTATCTTTACGTTGCGAAGATTAAGAGGCAGAAGTGAATACTCAACCGTGTTGGTTATGTTAGTGTTTTAGCTATGAGAATTTCACAGCTGGAGTGTGGAGGGATAGGAAATAATCAGTAATGGTCGATTTAATTGTTTAAAAACGTTAGGAGTGCACTGATGTAATTGGGGACAATTATCATTATTAATCAAATTGAACAGACAGTATATCAGTTGCTAATGTTTAAATTACTTACTTTGCAAGACAATAATTATAAAATAATAAACAAACCTTGCAAGGTATTACAGAAGGTGCTCGAAGTGGTGTCCTTGTGTAGCTGATTGGTCGCATTTTGGCCGTCCGGATCTTGACCGATCTGTTACAGAACCGCGCTGTACGGTCTTCAACACTGTTGATTTTTGAATAGGTGGTCAATTGGGGCAAGTTTCATTGAACAAGCGGCTTACCTCCTCATATGAACGAGTTCTGTCCCCATAACCCCACATCATCAGAATGGTTATTTGCTCTGTCTCACTAAGTGACATTGTAATTTAATGTAAAGCTTACTAACAATTTGCCATTGAATTAGCATTGAAATCAAACAAACTTTAAGAGGCTGCCATTTCCAAACGAATGGTCCTTTTTCACTCGGGATTGCGGCAATGTGTTCCTTTAACAAAGACCTTTAAAATGAGGTATAATTCGACCTATGATTACATTTAAGATTATTTAGACTTCCGCCACAGGATGTCCCCCCAAAGCGAAAAAAAAACAGTTAAAATGAGCAAAAAGTTGGTAACTACAGTGAGGACGTAATCCTAGAGTTTCATTGTTCTGCGTTTATTATAATCATTAATGATTGAACAAATGGAGTGGACGTTTGTAAATCCATTTTCTATTGTGCTGTTTTTTTGTGAGTCAATGAATGATATTTTCGAAAAATTAAAAAAAGAAAAACACTCAGTAATTTATGATCTATTATAATAAATAATGCCGAAGTTGCCGCAAGACGAAACAATTGTAGCTCATTTATATTATTAAAATATTTTGAAACTTTAAGCTTTATTGCTTTATTTTATCCTTGAATGCCGAAGTGTCAGACTTAAAAAGTAGGGCAGATACAATGGATTAAATGAAAAAATATAAACCATGCATACAAGGCTGCCCTCGCGTGGTTCTAAAGAAAACTACTCAGATGTGGAGGAATATAGCTTTTAACACTGATGAGCCTATTTTTTTTTTTTTTTTTAATGTTTCATATTACTAAATCTAACAACACGTTAATTCTTAAAATATTTTGTAGTATTTTACATAATGTCAAATATATCCATTAATGTAAACATTTTGCTAAACATTTATGATTCATTTATTTCTTTATATTATACAAAATAAAAATTATAAATTATATAATTATAAATTATACAAAATTTATGTTAATCAAAATTACTAGCCAATTTGACATTGCAATTATTAAACCATTTCATTGTGTGATGAATAATATTCATTTGTTTAGCCACTACGATTTCCTTTACAGTAATGAATACAGAACACCTTTGGGCTTTTGTATTCATTGCTTGTGAAACTCATACATCAGAGACTATGAACTGTCTACCTACTATTATAGATGTAATGTGTCACCATTTTCTGTGGGTTTTGCACGGTTTTTTGAATACTTGGACAAGTTCGTTTCTCATAACTTATCCAAGTTGAGGATTTTTTTTTAAAGATTCTACGTAAAAGAAAATATTGATATAATAATGATTGATGTAAATCATTTTTTTTTTTGTTTTGTTTTTTTTAATGAGAATAAATAGTTTATTCTTTAACCCTGCAATCGGCAGATGTTAAAGGTTTTGTTTTCTTAAAAAATTCATAAAAAAATATTATTTTTATACAAAACCTAACTTATAAGACATCACTTTGCTCAGAAAGATGCAAAGAATTCATTTATGTAATAATTTTTTTTTTTTTTTTTTTTTTTTAAACGGTTTTGCAGTAAGTATGTTAGATGTCAAAAAATGAAGTAAACATTTTTCTGAAAAACCTGTATCATCCAAAATCAATAGCTTACCACCTTTTTCCAAGATATACAAAAGTTTTGTGTAATATTTGTGAATATATTTAGGAAAATAAATAAATAAATTTGTTACATTTAAAATATATATATATATATATATATATATATATATATATATATATATATATTACGAAAAAAGGGAATTTGATACTTTTATTTTCAAAAATTCAACTAAAATAGTAATATTTATTTTATACACAACTTCTATATATCATTATATTCAGAAAGGTGAATAGAATTTAGCTGTGTAGTGAAAAAAAAATGTTAGATGTAAAAAATTTGGAGTTTTTGTCAAATAGCAAAAAATCAGAAAGTAACGGAGGAAAGAATTTCACAGAATTGGTAATGTACACCATACGAAATAATTTTTTGGAATTTTTTCAACTACAGTAGAACCCCTCAAACTCGACCCCCTCAAACTCGACATTCCGTCAAACTCGACAGGGCCAGTGACAAGGAGCATGGGATTTCCAAGGTCATTTTCACTGCATTGTTTTACGCCATGTGCGCCTGCCAGATGCCCGGAGGTTGAGGCTTGTTACTTTTGTTTATACAGCTGTGAGGGATGCTCCTTTGTCTAGCCACTTTCTAATCCTACTGTATAGTAGAGGCCAAAGTTAAAGATAAAGGGTCCAGGTAGACCAGGACAGCCCTAAACATTTGTTGTCAAAACATTCATATTGTTGTGAACCCAAGCGCCTAACCACCCGGATGCTACCGGTCATTAGCACCGATTCCATTACAGTAAGCGGCAAGTCTTTTGTCATAACAATTCAACGGAGCGTCGTAGAACTATGATTCAAGTTTTGTAATAAAGGTCTTAACCATGTGCGAAAAATGATCCGACTCTTAATTATATGCGATCAGCAGTTCAATTTATAGCATTTGTATTGGACTGTGTTTGGTATGGACATTCTTTTTCTTCGGCGACTTCGAGATGAAGCTGCCAGACGTCCAGTCGAAAATGAAAAACAAAGATCAATCAAAAGTTTTTTCAAACAATGCTAACTTTGCTCTAATGTTTTTTTATATAAAATTGTTTTAATCTTTAAAAATATTTAATGGACAGTCTGTTTTTTACTGTAGACTTTACTGTAAATTTTATTACAGCATATTAGGATAGGTCTTTTTAGTTTACTAAACCTATTGTACAAGGCCAACACTTTTTAAATCTCAATTGACCCATCGATAAATTTATTTTAATGTGTGATTGAACACACTATTTTTTTGTTGTCAGGCAGGGACTTTTTTGCAATAAACGTTTAATCATTGATAATCAATAAATGTACAGTTATTTAAAATAATTATGAGTATTTGTTGCAAACCTAACCATTAATACCAAAGTTCCCTAAAACTCGACAACCCCCAAACTCGACAACCTTAAAGTCCACATTGTGTCGAGTTTGAGGGGTTCTACTGTATTAATAGAAATTTGTAATATATTTGTGAATATTTAGGGGAAAAAAAATTGTTACATTTTCAAAAATGCAGAAATTGCTTTACGAAAAAAAAAAAGGAAAAAAAAATGTCTTTAACACGTCAAGTGCCAAGCCAGTTGTGCCACTTTTATCATACAGTGCCAACTTAAATAAACAATTTTAATGACATAACCTGTATATATGTGTTCTTATGGTTATATGGAGAACTGATTTTTTGAGAAATTGTTTTACAAAACATTCAAAAAAATTATCGGCCGATCGGCCCGGCATGTCATTTTGAATATCATATTTTGTTTGGAATTTGACGTGTCGGCCGATTGGCCGACCACACTTTTGATTGATTTCCTAGGATAATTTTGGTCTGTGATGTTGGTAACACATGACTCAATGGTGGGAAACGCGTTGAGTAACTGCACATAAACATCAAGTCGACATGGTTCAAACTGGAAAGCGGGATCGAAGAGGAAATGTCATTTTCAAGCCTCTAGCAATAACAGAGTACAATGAGCAAAAATCCGGCATCGATGTTGCTGATCAAATGTCGTCGTACAACTCAGCAGTACAAAAGACGCTAAGATGGTATCATAAAGTTGCAGTACATTTACTATTTGGCACCTGCATTGTAAATGCTTGGCTCGCTTACAAAAGCAATGTAGGACCACGACCACAACACCAATATTTGTCAATAACAGGTTTTAAATGCTTTCAAAATGCTTGGAAATGAAAGTAGGACTATTTTGTACAATGCCTGCTGCGCATAGGCGCTAGTAATTGACAAATCTCCCGTGCCCTGACGTTATGTTAGTGTCAATTCGGTTATTTCATTTCACTCCCACGGAGGCTTAACAGCGACTTTTTGATTCAACAAATTTTTTATACACATATGTGGATTCAGTACATCTTTCTGAAAAAAAATGGTGTTTTACAAGTTGAATTTCAGATAAGATTACTATTTTTCAGAATTAAAATGGCCCTGCTAATGCATTGCTGCTTCTAAGGTTAATATTACCCCTTGGTTCAGAGAGATCACGATCAAATTTTATTTCTTTTTGAGATTTATTTCGAGAGCGAGTTCTTAAGATCTGGCACGTGTTCTAAGATTCTATTAGATGCGGTTTGTAACCCTGTGTGTGGATTGGAAATTTAAATTGAAATAATTATCAATATTTGTGATCACTTTATACTTTAAGTTTAATTATCTTTTAAACCATTTTTTATTTTACTATTTACAATACATTATTAGTTGTAACAATCCTTACTTCATAAACTATTCCAATGATTCTCTTATACTTATGAGCAGGTTGTTCTTCCAAAATAACTAAAAAATTCTTTTTCTTCTTTCTTTTTTGTCTTAACCTTTTATTTTATTTAAGAAATTTCTTGACCTTTTACTAATCACTCAGTTACAATTCTGATTAGTAATTAAGGAGCATTTTGCTTTAATCAGTATTTATTAATTTCTCTTTATATAAAAATAAAACTCAAAATATCCACACACATAGAATTACTCTTAAATTTAACATACAAAAAATTATCCCACAAAAATGATTAAATTATATCCTATTTGAAAATTATATCTTGCTCTTAGTGGCAATTCACTTTCTATAGATTTTTATTAAATGTCAAACCTTGACCAATGTGTTGAATTTCCAGGTTGTGGTGTTGTGGCGTAGTTCTTGGTTGATGTGTTGTTGGTCCCATCAGATCCTATCCATGGGAAAACAGGTCCTTGCCGTTCAAAAAATGTTATTCTAAAAAGTTTAAAGTTAAATTCACCGACTTGGATTTTATTAGATTTTGCTTTTCAATCTTTTTTTCCTTCTAAAGCTCCCTGACTGGAGGATATGTGGCTTTATTTATAGCCAAAAAGTATCGTATTATCATGCCAATTTTCTTCCCTGCTATGAGTTATACCATAGTTGTCATTTCTGCCTATTTAGTGCTTTTAATTAATCCCTTTATTTATTGTATTGTGCTGTATTATTTATATCCCATGATCGTTTATTAGTTTTCTTCTTCAAAACCCTTTTTTAATAAATTTTCCTCTACTCTGACCCTCGAGTATACACGCTCCGTCAACTGCTACGACATAAGTTCTTGGACAGAACTTGTTCTTGCTGAACATGTTGGAATAATACGTTTTTCCCCCAAGTCGAACATTTTGAACAGAAAATAACATATGTTATTTTTCAACAAGACACCTCATTACAGCCCCGATATCTGACACACTCTTAATTTCCAAACCAATCGATTGGTATAGTTGTTCCAGTATTTTGGCCACCGAGAAGTCCCGATTTGATTCCACTGGATTTCTTTCTTTGCCATCACAGTTACAACAGACATGATCCAGCGCACATAAGCCGAGGTCAATTATCAATTAGATATAAGCAGAGTGACCAATGACGCTCACATTAAAAAGTATTCTATGTAAAAAAAACTGTTTGAAATTTTGAACATTTTTCACTTGAATTTGTTTTGTTGTAATTTGTTAAATATTATTTTTTTCGATGACCCTGTATAACAATTAGTTGAATTGCAATGAAACATTGTTCATCTTAAAAAGGTTTATAATAGGATATAAATTTTGGCCTACATCACAGTTCCTTCAGTAGAAATAGAAAACCCAATATGTTTACAATTATTTTGGCAGCCAATCACCTACAATAGCAATAGATACTTCTGTTGTCTAGATCGTATTACTCGGTGGAGGAGTTTATAAACCATAATTTTAATCGATTAGCTTAAAAAGAAAATGATCTCTCTTTTCCATGATCTCTAAATTAAAATTTTGTATGTCTGTTGTTTGTCTTAATTAATAACACCTGTTATATTGTTTTAAATATTTATTTGTTAAAAATAGTTTTATTTAATTTAATTAAAAGATATAAACAGCGTTTCCTGAAATGTTTAGCTTCTGTATTTATAATTAGTTTGAAAATTTGTTATAGGTTCTATTGTGTCGTTTTGTGTTTTGATTAATTTTATATTGATTGTCATAAAGATGTGAATTTATTTAAGGGAGGGAAACTAAAATGTTTTTATAATGAAAGCAAAATCCATAAAAAGATCAAAAAGATATTTTATTTTTAAAAACTGATAAATTGTTGTTGCTTATTTTTTCATTACATATATTGTTAAATTTATTGTTGCTTTAAATTGTTTGTTATGTATATTGTTGTAAGTTCTAACTTAAAACTTCATTATTTATTAGTATATATTTATTAGATTACTAGTCTTACGGAAAAATAAAGAAATGAAATATTGTTCTTCTACACAGATATAATCATATTTTTACTACTTCTGATTTCGGAAATAAATATATACATTATACAAAATAGTATGTTTTAAAATCAATCGGTGGGGTTAACCAAAAACAAACAAACAACTTCCATAGGAAGATTATGTTTCACTAAAATCATGGTAAATAACATCCTGCACTAAATTAAAGGATCTGTTTTTATTATTGTATTTTAATTTTTTTATAATTTCTAATGTGTTATTTTATTATACAGTGAGGTCGTGTTAATCCGAATATTTGTTTGCTCAAGCTGTTTGGATTATAAATTGTTCTTATTATTAAGGGGACATTATAAAAACAAATAAAGAATACAACAAAAATGCAAATTTATTACAACAAATGTATACTAAAAACAAAATTCAACACAAATTGTAAGCAAGGGACATCTTCCAATCAGTAATAAATAAATAAATAATAATTTAATTAAATAATAATAATAATTTAATTCAAAAATAATTATAATTTAATTTAATCAATGTCATTTATATGTAATAATAATTCAATTTAGGTATAAGGTTAATTAAATTTAATCATAATAGTGAAAACGTAATATTTTTTAAAGTGAACTTTTTCTAAAAACATTTGTGCAGGAAACAAGCATAGAAGGAATGTTCTAGAAGAAAGACGGGACTTAACATCACATGATGTAGTTAAGAGGGGTGAGACACTCCCATATATATGGTAATTGAAGCTATGAGTCCCAGAATTGTACTTGAGTTTAGCAAAAGGTGCAAAGGCTCCCACAAGTAGAGTCTTGTCTTCAGTAGAGAATAAAGAAATGTTACAACTGGAGTGAACAGTAAAAAAACATGTAAAGAGTTATAAGTTTTTTCACAAAGAAATCTAAAATGAGTTAAAGTGAATGATTTAAATCAATAATATGAGAGCATAATCAGGTAAATAAATAAACTTCGACAAAATCTTTTCGTATCCAATTAGAGATATGGGTAAAGTGGGTTTTTATAGTGTGAAACCGAGAAACTTGGACAATGTAAGTAGAGTGAAAATTTCACGATAACATTTTTAATAAACGATAATTTTGTTTGAAATTGTGAAATACTTAAGTTTAAGAAATATAAGATTTTTTTTCTTCTAACATATAAGATTTTTTAGGTTAAGATGTTTTTTTTGTCTCGTTGCTTTAGTCAAATACAGACTTGTACAAAAAATGACTTTCTAAACAAATTATTTAAGAACACCTATTTTGTTGGAGTTATCAGAGTTTGTGAATGTTAAAGTACAAGCGGAGTCAGGTAAGAATTCACAACTCGAGGCTTTCTCATAAAAGTGTTTGAACCTAAGTTAAATTAAAAGAAAGAAATATTTTTGTAACAAATCACATTACAAGAAATGCCTAATGTGGTTTTTAATCATTTTTTTTTATAACACATCACAAAACAATAAAGCATGTAGCGAGCGACACAATGCTTCCTCATACAGTAGAGAGTACACTCAGAACTTATTATCCTTAAGTGCATGCGTTGGGTTACAGAGTTTGATGTGTTGAATTTCTAGGTTCCATGAAATCTCCAAAATACATCAGGACCAAATTCAATTTAAAAAAAAATAGTAGTATGACAAAATAAACATAGGGGTTGATGGATCTCTATAGAGATTCGACTTTGAATCGTTTCATAAAATTACTTCTAATTAGGACAGATCTTTTCATTTTTCCGTATACATTGTAATATTTGTGGACAACTTAAAACCCATTGGAAGGAAAAGAGAAAACACAAGCTAAACGTTAGCAAAAACTCTAGATCAAAGTTCAAGTCTAAGTATAAAACCATTGTTATTTGTTTTCTGCATTAAAGACCCATTTGGCAGTTTAGGGCTGCACAATGGTCAACAGATGTCATTTTCGAGTTGAGTAATAACTTAATATTAGAAAATAAAATTTTTAAGATACAAATTATTAATTTTTAACTATTTAAAAATATTAAATTATTACTATTATTCCATTATTTTGTTCTGATTTTTTGTACATCAGACATATTCAGAGCGAATGCATATGAAGGGTCCAGGGGAAAAACGGGTTAAGTCAATGTTTTTGACATTTTTGGTTTTTGACGTCATTCGAAAGGAAGGCTCAAGATCTACATGACGATGTGCTCAAAGTGGGGAATAACGGGCTAGGTCACTTTTAAATAAAAACTTTAATAATTGGTCACCTGGGGAAGAACGGGCCAAGTCAGGCGCGTACTGGGGAATAATGAGTCAAGTCAACAACTGACGCATGAATTATACAACTCATTTTGATTTTTAAGGACAATAAAATTATTAAAAAACAAAGTTTTTGGCCACTGGAATATGTTTTTATTAGTGTAGGCTATACCCACAAGGTATTTTGATAATTATGCAAAATATAATTTTAAGTTAATAATTGCCTAAATCTTAAATATGGTCTCCTGAAAAATTTGGTATTACTGACTTAACCCGTTTTTCCCCTGGGCCCTTCATATTATAATATAGTATTAAAAAAAAACATCAATAATTACCTTTATAATATTACCTTTTACATAACTATTTACCTGTGAAAAATAGAAGAAACTGAATTAAACATGCAAAATAAATACAATACAAAATATCTTCTTTTCTTCCAATAGCTCTTTTTGGCTCACACCATCCTTGATCTCACCTCCCAATAAAGTCCAGGAAAGGACCTTCGTCCTTGTTTCTCTCTTCCCAGACTCTAGCAGATCAGTAGGTGATCCTTGTCCATAATAAACATTTCTTGTTGATAAATTGTGCACTTGTCAATAACTTTATATAGTAGAGATGCTTGTCGAGATAATCGTGACCATGATATATTACATGGAAGCAACTTATTTTCTTTAACGGTCCTATTTCCTATAAAAGTTCAAACGGATCATAAGATTTGCCCTCCAATTTATCCTTCATTTCATCAACAAATTTCTGTTCTGAGGTTGTTTTTAAATTACATATAATTGCTTGTAACATCAGGGTACTTGCTGGTTTTTGGATAATTTTTGTTCCACTCTTTGCCAAGTCATCTGCAGCCAATAAACGACAATCTTCTTATTTTGAAATATGGTCTTTTTTTCTTATTTAAAGGCAAAAAAACCAGTCTTCATTGTCGAATGTTATGCTCGTACTTACTAAAGTGAGCATTGAGGAAAATATGGACTTATGGTAGCTATTACACTTCACACATGATTGAAAGTAAAAACAAAAACTGTTGAAAAATAAAAAGTATGTTGTATAAACTACATTTGTAAATTTAATTAAATTTTTTTAAATATTAAATTGTGACTATTACTTGAAAACATGACAATAAATAAATCTCACCAACAACCATCGGCACCAAATATCTCAATCCTTCGCAATACATAAGAAATGCTTCTTTATAATCCTTATTTATATCAAGTCTAACACCCTCGTGAACTAGTTCGACAGCTTTATTTTTAGACTCAGGTGACGGAAAATGCTCCAAATCCAAGAATGGATGGTTGAAAAAATCTTCAAAATCAATACGGTTTTCCGGTTTATGTTGAAGCAACCTCTGAAGGACATCACGGCAGTCGGTAGAGATTTCGCTATCTTCTGGAATCTAAGAAATACACATTTAGTTAGGTTAGGTTGTATATTGAACATAGCAAATACTGATAGATATTGTGAATATTACTCACGCAGTATACAAAGTATAGGATGTTTGGTAATCTCCATTTTTGACTGATCTTCATGTTTCATGGCCATAGAAAACCAAAAAAGAGATTATCGACAACCACCCTGAGACAGTTTGGGATAACACTCAAACTGCTCAAGTCTCAAAAATATCCAAAAAGTAAAAAATTGGAAGATTTTATAAAAATGTGTTTTTTACTAAGTTAAAATAATAATAGAGCAGTATCGACAAGATGACAAAGCCTATACAATTTTATTCAAGGGTGAGAGTGTTCAATGATGAGTCATATGCAGAGACTTAATAATTAAATGACCTGTACGAACAGAAGAAATGAATAATTTTTTTGGGGAAAAGTGAGAAACACCAACATTACCTAGTTACCTAGATCCAAACTAGTATTTTTAAATAAGATAAGATGGTAAAATTAGTTTTTGTAAAAATTTTAAATTATTATTTTGGATTATAAATGTTAAGAGTACCTAAATATAGTTAACTGTATTAAAAGAATTTTAGTATCATTGTTAGTTTAAAAGTTAGAGTTAAAAAACCAAGAGATGTAAAGCTTAGTAAGGATAAATTCATTTTGCAAAATAAAAATTTTGAATTGATAAAGATTTCTTTGAGAAAAACACTGTGAAAGATTACTCTTGAGATGTTTTTCTCAAATATAAGAAAATGTAAGAAAGTTTTGAGGATAGTAAAAACAACAATTGATTGATTGGGCATAAAGGGAAACACTTTTGGTAAGTTTGGTAAAAATCAGCCAAACCGATGATGAGAAATAAAATAAAAAAGGGTTAATTTGTTTAAATTAAAAGTTAGCGTTTTTAAAAGTAAAAAAAGATAAATTTTATGACAGTTAGATACCAAAAGAGGCAATATTGTAAAATTGAATCATGAGAAGCATGTATTTATTAAAATGGGGTGATTTTCTAACATTAAGAAAGTATATGCCAAAAGACGAAAACTTGGAGGTTGAATAACATCTTAAATAAAAGGACTAAGAAGAATAAACCAAAAGGATTCTTTAGTTTCAGGACAAGGGCAACAAGGAACTGAAGAAAAATCGTTGAAATCTCGAAAAAATCAAAAGTTGGTCATCTGAAAATCAAAAAAACATTCAAACTCGAAAAGTTATATTTTGATAAACACCGTTCGAGTTTTAATGTAACCTACAAAGCAAGAGGAAGAAAAGGATGCCTTTAGAATTTCCAAATTCACAACCAAAAAGAGTTATGGCGAATTAGAAGAAAATTGTTAAAAAACCTTTAGCGACAAGTACGAACACGAAACAAGGTGGATCACCCGTCCCCAATACGCAGTTAGGAGGGGAAGTTCCGCCAACAGCAGACAATGCAGACCATAATAACAAACCAATTAAAAGGGGTAATTAAGAAATAGTTTGGAGAAAATAGATCGACATATAGATGAAGGAAGCTTAATACATCATCCTACTGTGAAGAAAGGGTTGAAAATGAATCAAAACGACGAGACAAAACATTAAAATCAAAAAAATGAAAATTAGAGAGAAAGTGACAATTTTGGAAGAACCAAGGTTACGTCGTTGAGATTGGAAAAAATCAAAGTATTCTGACTTCATCATCTAGTAGGTCAATTTCTGGATTCTACAGTAGACAAAGTTGGTCATAATTCTGCTACTCAACTATGCTCAAGATATAAGGAGTTAGAACATTTTTGTCGAACAAATATTGGACTTAGATGATTTTAAAAATTATTTTAGACTTTATAAGAAGACATCTTCGTGAAAAAATAGGACAGTCTTAACGTTGAAGAACACGAGCTACTAAAGGAAATGAACATTTGAAACTTTGCATTGAACTATCGCCGATTTGATTCAAGAAACTTTGAAAAGCACAAAATTCATCACAAGATACCACTTCGGACCGAGTTGGGAGTTCCTATGCAGGAAGAACGAGAGAACAAACCACCGGGAGAAAATATTCAAGAGAAAATATTCAACAGACACTACTCTGACTTTTGGGATCGTCTACCTGCATTGACAAACTTGAAATCATTGAGGAACAGGACTGACACAGCCTTACTACTGAACACCATTCAGGAGCCAAAGCCATCTTTAAACTTACAAAGATACCCTATTTCAAAAAAACAAATATTCGCCAAATCGTTGAATAAAATTTAAAGACAGAATAAATTGGGAAAGTTTTAAAATATTTTTAATTCTTTTTTATTTTCTTAAATATCTGCTACTCATGGTAAATTGAATAGGATGTTAAGTTAATATTGAAATTATACATAAAACTTTCTTTTTAGTTTTAATTTGTACTTGTTTATTATTAGAACATAAGAGTAAATAATAATTGATAAAGTTTTAAATAGATTCCTACGTACTGAATCTATTATATTTTTTTAATTTAAATAAATTAAATAAACTTGCAATTTGTATTATATACGTTTTAATTTGTCTTTGATTAATTTATGTTTGTGTATCAATAATTGTGAGTTTTTATTTCAACATAGTTTTAAGTATATTTTGAAAGATTAATAATAATAGTTTTTTGTAATTGGTCTGTTTTCAATTATACTTGATTCATATTGTTTTGATATTAGTTTGATTGAATGTGTATACTATAAAGATTTTAATTTAAATTCGAAAAACATTCAATTTTTTAAAAATTTGAACTGTAAAAAATATTTAATTGAATAATTTTTTATTTTAATGAATTAAATTTTAATATATTTTAATTTCTGTGTTTTATTTTAATAACATGTAAATCTTATGTCCTATTTAGGTTGAATAATTAATATTGTATAGAAATATTAGTGCTCATATTTCACATTGTTCATATAAATTTTGCAAACAGCTTTTTTCAAATAGACACACCTCGAGAAAGAGGTCTAATTGAAAGAGAAAGTAAATCTAGTCAGAAATTAAACAAAAGGAAGATAAACATAAATTAAAATTAAACTAAGAATAAATATTGCTCCAAAAAAGCGAGTGAGATTCATTCTTGCAATCGAGCTGTAATCCTAAAATAAATAAAAAGTATGTGAGTGAAAGGTAAGCTTGTTGCATGCCGTTGTCATTAGTATATAAGAACGATAGCAGCTACAAGAAATGAGATATCGACATGAAATTTGGTATAAGGGACTCATATATTGAAATTTAGAAAAATCTAATTGAAATCTAATGTAACATTACTGTCTCACATGGGCGTACCCAGTGAGGGGCAGCTGCCCCCCCCTGGAATATAAATAATAAATCTTTATAATACATTTTGTTGCTGGAATTTAATTTAATTTTTGAAATAACTATTTTAATAATCAATTGTATATTGAATGACCATGGCTTGCCCCCCCCCCCTAGTTTTAATCCTGGCTACGCCCTTGCTGTCTTAAATGGTTAAAATCATTAAAAATAAATATGGGACTAGTTTTTACATATAAATTGTTATAATTTAACTATTATTATCATTAACCATTTCAATAAGGGACTGTTATATTACACACACACACACACACTCACACATTATTTTTAAAGATAAATAAATTACAAATCATAAGAGAAATATGTCAATTTATTAAATATTGACATTTGATAATTTTTGAATTTCATTAACACTTTTAAGGCCAGGCAAAAAAATAACATTCGATCCTAAAACAGCTTGTGATTTAAACAGCACTTGTAAGCCAAAAAGGCCAGTATGAAAATGAGAGTTTTGTCAAAATGTTATAAAAATTATTGTAACTAATCTAAAAGTACTAGTAGAGTTGTACTTTGACCTGTATTTGACTTGAAAGATTATGTACTATAGATCTAATTAAAAATTTAAAATTTAAAAAATATATACTAATTTTTAGGGGATTAATAAATTTTATCATTTTTATTTTATTTTTTTTTTATTTTGGATTCAAATAGATATAACTAAAAAAATATTATAGAGTTTAAATAGTTGTTTTCTAATATATTTGTGTATTCTGTACAAATACTGAAAATTTCAAGAGAATATCTTAATAAATTTTTTTGTCTGATCTATATAAACACATTCAGAACTAGATACGATTTCATTAGCAAATAGGCCTAAGTCATTCACTTTATCAGTAAAATTGCACATGTATCTTGAACTTGTCTCATCAATTAATTTATCTTCACTAACAACTGGTGAAAACAACACTGTATTTTAGTCATATTGAATAAAACAAACACTAAACTATAAAAAACTACAAAAACAAATACTAAATCACTAAACACACACAAAATATAACCCTATAAATACTTGCACAGACGTAAACAATGCACAACTGAATGTAGGCCTGGATATTGGTTCTAAAACTCCCAGCTGTCAAATAGACAAAAAAAACACTAAACAAAAACAAATACACTATAAACACAAAAATATAACCATATAACTACTTGCACAGACGTAAACAATGCACAACTGAATGTAGATATTGGTCTACAACTCCCAGCTGTCAAATCAAGGCCTACTTGATTTCACGAATAAACAACACATTTAGAGGAAAATGAAATAACTTAATCTCGATTTGATTACTAGTAACAAGCAATTTGATTGTTTCCTTTTCACTACAAACAAATTTTAATTGAAATAGTAAAAAAATTAGTGTGTAATCATTAAAAGAATAACAAGCCGATATATCGGCTCGTGGCCGTTTTGGCGTTGTATTTGTTGAGCCGATATTTCGGCTCATGGCCGTCAAAGAGTTAATGTCTTTTCATTAATGGTTTTTTGAATTTTTTTCTGTAGGTCAACATTAAAAATGGAAACTTTTTTATTTCTTGTGATTTTTTTGTAAAGTTAATGGTTTTCGAGATATTCAATATTAAATATTTTAATATACATTTTGAAAATATACAAAATAGTCTTTATTTTTGGTACGCTTATAAACGTAATACAAAATGAGTATACCAAATCTAAACTCAATATCTTTTCTATTTCCAAAGTTGTCTATTGAAGAAAAAAAGGGGGGAAATGGTGGATATCTGGAAATATTTTTACTCTTAATTTTTTTTCTTTATCTTGATCCACAGACTCATTTTTCTAAAGTTTGGCAACTTACTTAAGGGACACTCTGTATAAGCACACTATAGTCCCATTACCAAATTACATTTACTATCTTCAAGTTTGTGGCCGCTGTCGTGCTTATGTACAGATGACAACAATAACAACAAATTGACGGTATATTGAAAGTAATTTTTTCAGTTTCTTGAAGCCATTTAACGTGAAGATTAGTTAAAAAATGGAGGTCAAATTTTTTGACGATTACCAAACTTACTTCGTTTATTGGGTTAGTAAGAATGAACAGCTTTCAATCAAATAATGTTAAAGAATACAATTTTAACACAAAGTTGATTAAACCATCCTTTGTCATCTACAGAACAAGGAAAACGTACCTTTAAAATAAAAAATAATTGTTTTAACTTTATATTAACATAACCTCAAATTCCACCAATTTTAGCATAACATTCAAAAAGTTAAACCTAAGGAAAAAAAATTACCTCAATCAAAATCTCACTTCTTATTTTTTCTTCAAGTTCACTAATACTGTTTGAATAATACGGAGCTTTTCCAAACAAACATTCGTACAAAATCACACCAACAGACCATAGATCAACTTTAGCATCGTAATGTCTCTTGATCAACATTTCCGGAGCCATGTATAAAGGTGAACCTCGTAACGTACGTTGATATGTCTCGCTGGAGAGGAACTGTGCAAAACCAAAATCTGGAACAAATCACATATTGATAATTAGACCTATATAAGATACTTTGAGCGTTTTTAATATAGAGTGGTTGATGAGCTCGCCTACTCGGGAGACTGGATTCTCGGCTACCTGTATAAACAATGTAATTTCAAATATTCCAAAAAATAGAATTAATGTAAGTAATATTCAGTCGGAAATCTCTAATCATTTTGCGCATATGATTAGGGTCATGGGGATGTCTCCCAAAGTGTCCACATCTCAGAATGATGGTTAGGGATTTGAGACCGGAAAATATAAAAGAATTGAAACAATATTTACAAAATGAGGAATGGGATTTTTTTTAACATAATGGTAGATACCAATAAAAACTTTGAAAAATTTAATAATATTTTTATGTACCATTTGAATGTAGCTTGCCCTCTGACAAGAATGAAGAAAAGGAAGCATACCTCTATGTTTTCTAGATTGATGACCCGAGGTATTTTGGTGTCAAGGAACAAGCTAAACTGTTTGCATTATATGTCCAAATTTAACTTATTAAAAATTTTATTGAAAATTATAAAAAGTACAAAATATATATAAGAGTGTCACAAAAAAGGCTTATGATATTAATAGACGAATTTTTGACTCCAAAAGTATCTCTAAGGCATCCTGAATTGAAATTCTTAAACTAAGAACAAATGAAACAGAAAACTAGAGATAGAACTTAATATGGACGGAGTTGTACACTCAGATCCGATGAGAGTAGCCAATATTTTTAGTGTTTTCTTTTTTAGTACAGTAGCAGCTCGCAATGGGAACTTACGGTCTGACTTCAGTCATATGGGTCGGGTGGAGTCGTCTATGATGATATCGCCTGTATCGGGGGAAGAGATTGTTAAAGTTATAAATAATTTCAAAAATTAAAAGTCTACAGAGATTTATAGTATTTCAGTGTGGCTCTTAAAACAGTGCTCTTTGAAACTGGTGGAGCGTTTGAAGTATTTGGTAAATTTGTCTTTTTCTGAGGAGGTGTTTCCTGATAGTCAGAAGTGTCGCAAAATTGTTCCCTTACTTAAAAAGGGAAACAAAAATTGTATTACCAATTTTAGACCGGCAACACTCTTGCCTATTTTAGTAGTAAAATTTTTGAAAAACTTTTTTTTAACTAGATTGGTTTCTTTTTTATCTAAATTTGATTTATTTTCAAAATCACAATATGGTTTTCAGAGTGGAAAGTCCACCATTGATGCGATGGTCAGTTTAGTTGAATTTGTAGTAAATGGTCTAGAGAATAATAAAAAAGTTATGAATATCTTTCTGGGCTTGTCAAAGGCTTTTGACTGTCTAGATTTCCAAACCTTATTTATCAAATTAGAAAGATCTGGAATAAGAGGATTGTCACTTTCTTGGATTAGATCTTTTATATGTGGTGGAACTCAAAGAGTCCAGGTGGCAGAGATGTTGTCAAAGGAGGCTCAGGTTGAGTTTGGTGTCCCTCAGGGATCTATACTTGGACCTGTCTTATTCATTCTTACATTAGGGATCTGTCATCATTAATAAGTACAGTAGACTCTCATAAATCCGGACTATTGTGGTGGACAGCCGGTCCGGATTCCGAAAAATCCGGATTTCCCAGAGTCGGAGATGTCGGCCGCAGGGCCGATATGAGCGGCGATAAGCCGCACATGCAATCGCTTGTGTAATAATTCAAAAATTTAGCTGAAGTTACTTTTAATGTTATTAATTTGTTAATTTGCTCGACTTTAGGGCGCCAGGTTTGCTTTAGCATACCAATTTAGAAAAGAATGAATTTAATTATTTATAAGATCTCTGGGGTCGTAGGGTCTTTTTACAGTGTACTTACAGTGGATTTTGGTTTTAAATGAGAACACTTTGGCTGAAATGTTACAAAGAAAACATTTATTAAAGATTCAAAGAAACATCCTACAAATATTATTAACCACAAAATCATATTATAAATACTAGTTATCCTTTTAGTTTTAATAACAAATTATGAATTTATATTTCCTTTATTTCTTTCTTTCAAATTAATTAATTTTATCTTCAAAAATGCTTCTACAAATAAAATTGTTGCAACAGGAATTTAATCTATGAAATCTTATTTTTAGTAACTTTGTAGCTCTAAAAGAAAAATGAAAAGATTCTATTTTCATCATTTAAAAGTTTCATTTTACTAGTATCTCTTCTAGTAATAATCTACAAATTTTCTTTAAATAGATAAACATTTACAAAAAATTTATTTAAAACATAATACAGGTTATTAATCAAACAGGTAATATATAGCGTCTATACCACAACGCCGATTTAAATAAAAAAAAACATTGTCTGTGTCCAAATGGAAGACTGATGTCCTACAAGTTGAAATTTTACGGCTCGAAGTGGATTCTCCCTCGTCCAGAAGTTGTTTTCTCCAGTTGTTGAGAATGTTCATAACTCGCGTATATAAATCATTGTCTTTTATGTTCCCGCGTTATTGTCATTGAAACACGCTAAATATGGATTTTTAAATACTTTCGATCACTATTTGAGATAAAAAATCAAATGTACATTGTTCTGACAGAACCTAGAAACTCTTTCTACGATCTTATCTCTCCAAACACTGGATTTTGACTTTTAAGAACACAACCTGTTCATTTTAAGCGGTAAACTCAACTCTTAGAAAACACATCTTGTCCCTTCAATCGCTGGACTTCGACTTTTTAGAACACAACCTGTCACTCCTAACGCTGGACTTAGACTGACTTTACCATGAGGCAAATTCCTACTTCCGAAAGCGTTCTTTCCGGTTACTGTTCCCACGTTTTACCGCACTGCCGTAAAAATACAAATAATTTACATAACAAAACAAACAAACTAAATTACATTAAAATTAAACATAATAATTCATACTGTTGTCTTGAAAATCCATTTTTCTTTTATTAATGACGTTACTAAATTTAAATTATTATTTGAATTTATTATCTCTTTGGCTTAACCGCGTCTTTTAAATGAGTCTATTTTAAAATCTGACTTTTCACATTGTCACAAAACCCCACAAGGTTTGTATTTCAATACAGGTATTGGAATACAAAGCTTTTATATATATATATTTCAAATCGAAAAAAATATTAATGGATGTTCAAGACATTTCATTTCAGAAGCTAAGGACCTCATGAAAGAAAATAAGTATCCCTAGTATACTTAATTTTAAGAAAGATTCTCTTTTCTTATAAAAACTAAAAAATCTATTTATTAATAATCCTATTTTACTATCTCAATTTGTTTGAGTCATCATAACTCATTTGTAAAAAGAAAAAATATATACGAATCAATTAGTGCCAAGCCTTATCTCTATTTATACAATAAAACCCATCATCAGTTTCCTTTCCAACCTTGTTGGCTGAAACTTTCCATCAACATTTTTTGTTGACAGGATCCCGTCACTCAAAGCTTATCTCCCAGACAGCCGTCTATATACTTTTTCTCGTCTCATCCTCTTTGCCAAGACGACATTTCTACATCCTTTGAAAATCTACCTTTGACTCTAGATATTCATCTGAATCATTTTTCAATTAAACACAATTACAATTTAAAACCTCTCATTTTAATTAACATTTTTACGAAATTATTTACTTATTACTCAACATTACTTCAATTCACCTTAAAACTTTTCAATTATCATCTTATATTATTACTCATTTTAATTTAAACCCAATAACTATTTATTCTTACTTAAAATCTCAATTCTCTTTTGTCTTGCTGGGATAACATGTTAACTACTGATTTTATAATTACAAAAAAAACTCTTTTCTTCAACTAAAATTTAAAAATATAACATCATTATTATCAAAAAAAATATAATTACTTACAAAACTCATCTATTTATTTAAAAATTACCTCTTTACAATTGTATTGTCTCTCAGTATCCTATCTTAAAATTATTTCCATCTTATCTTTCATATTTTAATAATCAAAGTTGCATTAATCCCCAAACAAATTCTTCATAATAAAAAACTCCTTATTATTTACCTATATTCTTTCATAAATAATCTCCTTACTTCAACGTAGCTTCCTTTAAAAATCATAATAATCGTCGTTTATCCGCAGAATTCCTTAAATCTCCCTTTATTTCATTAAAATCGTCGCATATTTCCTTTATTTCATTAAAATCGTCGTATATTTCCTTTATTTCATTAAAATCGTCGTATATTTCCTTTATTTCATCGCAGTACTCAAAAAACCTCTTAAAAACTAAAAATTTACCATTAATGCAACCTAACTACCTTTTTTATAAAAGTTTCTTAACAGAACAACTTCATTTTAAATACCACTTTACTCAACAATTCTGTAAAGTCATCATCTTCATATAAAACTCAAAAATTCTTTCATTTAAATTACTTCATATTAAAATCTCCTTAGTCATCTATTACTTGTATACAAAACTTCAAAAAATAAAAAAAATTATCATTGCTTTCCCAGCTAACACCTTACTTCATCAAAATCTTTAGACACCTTTATCAAATAACTTCTCACAATCATCTATTGTTTTAAATTCAAACATTATTTATTAAAAAATCGTTAATTATTTATTTCATTTATAAATCTCATCAAAATCTCTCTTATTATTTTTAATTTATTACTCCTTCCTTTAAAAAACAAAAACTTAACCTCCTTTACTCATCATTTAACATCAAAAAAACTTAAAAACTTTATTATTATCTGTCTTGGCAAAACTCACATAAATTCTCAAACTTTAAACAACCATTCTTCATATTTTCAAACCACAAATCACTTAAAACTAACAATCTTTTATCATTTTATTATTAAATAATTCTTAATATTTAAAACATCAAAACATACAACTTATCGTTTTACAATTTAACATCTAATTACCTATCCTAATCAGCTAATCAACATTTTTACAATTTTATAAAACTTTTCGTTTCATTTCATAAAAAACTTCTCCCTTCTGTCACGTCCGGTTTATTTTTAAATATATACAGATTGATCACTTCTATATATCCTACAATTTGTTTTCAATCAACATCTGTCTAAAATTTATTACATGAAGTTTTTTCATGTAATAATGTCACACTTATTTATGCATTTTTCTTCCTAACCTCTCCTACATAGGTTCTTCTAACCGTCTACTTTATACCGTGCATACTTCTAATTGCTCTTTAGACTCTTACACAGAGTAACATGTTGTGACGTTGAAATGTGCAGTGGTTGAATACAATATCCCTACTTGATTCAAGATAAAGCCCAAAACACATCCCTATTTCACAACACGCCCTCTTATGCAGTCTCAGAATGCCTTATTCTTGCGAATAAAACATTCTATTATTACTACACAAACGCCTACCTCCTCCCAAAATGTTCATGTACTCCTTAAATGCATCTACACGAAGAAAATTTTAAAATTCATAAAAAATTTCATTAAAATCGTATCATCCGAAGTTGAAATAATGTTTATTTTACCAGTCTTATTATTAGCATCGTCGATTTTCTGTTTATGTAATCCTTTCTAGATGTTATTATTCAAATTCAAAAAGAAATTTTATTTTTAAAATTTATTCTAAGTTCTTTCCTTAGAAATTTACTTTTAATTCTATTAAAGTTATTTAAGCAATCTACTTTTGTTCTTTACTTACTTTATTTAAAACCAATTATCCTTTATTTAAGTAATTTTTATTTTGAAAACGCAAGTTAACTTTGAATTATACGTCAAAAGCTTTTTATTTTCCTAGACAGCATTTTGGTAACACCCTATATTTCGTCTCAATGTCATGCATAGGAATTCTAGGCCTGGTTTAAGCATAAACAAGTCCCCTCGATATGAGACAATCCTTATCTGTCTACTGATAAGACATGAAGACCTTTTGGTTCCAACTAGATTCTATTTCTCTCGTCATTATTGAATATTTTATTGAATCCACCTACTTAATATTGAATATTGTTTCTTCAACACTACTCTGAATCCTTGCTTCGAACTAATCTGCTTTATCTATGTCACGTAAAATCAATATTTATCTTAGAGTAAACAACACTCGGTTATTTACTAACAATCTTGCATCTTTCACTTAGCAAATACCTAAACGTTTCTAAATATTATTTCTTCTTAATCATACTAGCTTGGCATATAATTATTTTCTATATTTCTGTCTTAGCTTACAAAATTTATCAGTACACACAAATTATTAGTATTCATAACTCTTAATTATCTATTTTCAAACTTAAACTTACTTATTAACAAAATCTTAACTACTTTTTATTAATTATTTTAAAAATCAAGTCCGTGTGTTTATAAAATGTCCTTACATTTATTTATTCATTCCAAATTTCAATTGATTACAACTCAATTATAAATTATATATTTTTTACGATGGTTCCCAAATTGGTGAAAGATTTTAAAATACATGATTTGATTTTTGTAAATATCTCTAGCGTTAAATACCTCTGTCCACATGGACAGTTTGTCTTGCCTAGTCATCACAACAGACCCTTTCCTAACAAAAGATCGCCCTTTGTTATTGTCTCGGAGTGTTGACAAAATACCTTTCTCTTTCTCCCTCTCAGGCATACCATCACCCCTCCTTCTCTCAAACAACTCAGAATCTACTGACCTAATTTCAACATCCGTTAGTTTAGGAATTCTAACCCCACCATTCTTATACATCATCACAAAGCCTTCTTTTAATATTTCTTTTTTAAACTTGTATTCAAAGCTACTCTTTTCCCAAAAACTTTTAATTATCTGTTCTTGTATTCTAAAAACATTTCTAAATTCTAACATCGTGTATTTTTCAAATTCTACAGTCTTATGGTAAACTCGTTTTTTAAGATAAACAGCTGATTCCTTTATTATTAGATTATTTACCTTTACTTTGTTTTTTGAATTAATTATACCTATTCCAACCCCACCAAACTTATTCACTTCAACATTACTTGTTATCTCTAGATTTACCTTGTTACCTAACCCATTATTCATTATTTTAGAAATTTCTTGAACACAATCATTCACACAATTGTCTTCAATTATTATTAAATCATCTGACATCTCTTTTGTTTCATTAAAACTGTTAATTTCTACTTCAGCTACTGCTTGATCTAAATTGTTATCCAAATTATTAACATTTTCTATCAAAACACCTTCTACATTATTTATCCATTCAAATTCTACTTTTTTCTCACAATAGCTTACTTCAATTTCTACTTTATTATTAGTTTCCATTACATTACTTTCCATTTTAAGATTCTGTTCTAATTTTACATAATCTGATTTTATTTCAACCCTAATTTCTTCAAATTTTTTACACATTGCTTCTTTTAAGTTTAAATTATCTTGTCTTAGCTCTAATTTACTCAGTTTCAAGTCATTATCTATTTTATCCAGTTTAACATTATTTTGTTCAAGTCTAATATTAAAATCTTCCAGTTTTTCATTAATTTCTATCTTGTTTTGATCAAACTTGTTACTTATTTCTTTTAATTCTAAACTACCTTGATCAATTTTATTGTTTAAAACTACATTATTTTGTTTTGTTTCTAAGCTATTTTGTTCCATTTTTTCCATCATTACTTTTAACATACTCTTAATCTCTAAATCCTGATCATTATTTTCCCCACTCTTACCTACCCTAACCTCTTCGGTTACACTAACCTGCTCAATTACCCTAACCTCTTCAGCTCTTAATTCCCTATCTGAATTTTCTTCTACAATTTCTACCCCTAGTGTTTCTACTAATTTTTTATTCATATCTTCACACTGCTGTTTACTATTTAGAATCCCATCACTGCTATATCCCTTAAAATCTGAACCTGAATTACTATTTCCGTTCACACTTGAACATCTACTACTGCTATTATCTAAATCTACATCCTGGTCTAAAATATTTTGTGCAAATTGTTCATTTGTTTGCTCATTACTTTGTAATTCCTTCTGTAAATTATCAAAAATATCCCCCGTAAATTCCAATGACTCTATATTATTTAAAGAATTTTGATTTCCTAACCCTACCTGTTCATCATTATTATTAACATTTACAATTTCTGACTCCATTTTTACCTTACTATATTTAACACAAAAAATTTTTAAAAAGAATCTTTCTTATTTTATTTAGAGAGTCCTTACCTTGATTAAATGTTCGCATTACCAAAATCACTGTTTATTTCGACTAAAAAGGCCCACAGTTGCGGCGACATTTGTAATAATTCAAAAATTTAGCTGAAGTTACTTTTAATGTTATTAATTTGTTAATTTGCTCGACTTTAGGGCGCCAGGTTTGCTTTAGCATACCAATTTAGAAAAGAATGAATTTAATTATTTATAAGATCTCTGGGGTCGTAGGGTCTTTTTACAGTGTACTTACAGTGGATTTTGGTTTTAAATGAGAACACTTTGGCTGAAATGTTACAAAGAAAACATTTATTAAAGATTCAAAGAAACATCCTACAAATATTATTAACCACAAAATCATATTATAAATACTAGTTATCCTTTTAGTTTTAATAACAAATTATGAATTTATATTTCCTTTATTTCTTTCTTTCAAATTAATTAATTTTATCTTCAAAAATGCTTCTACAAATAAAATTGTTGCAACAGGAATTTAATCTATGAAATCTTATTTTTAGTAACTTTGTAGCTCTAAAAGAAAAATGAAAAGATTCTATTTTCATCATTTAAAAGTTTCATTTTACTAGTATCTCTTCTAGTAATAATCTACAAATTTTCTTTAAATAGATAAACATTTACAAAAAATTTATTTAAAACATAATACAGGTTATTAATCAAACAGGTAATATATAGCGTCTATACCACAACGCCGATTTAAATAAAAAAAAACATTGTCTGTGTCCAAATGGAAGACTGATGTCCTACAAGTTGAAATTTTACGGCTCGAAGTGGATTCTCCCTCGTCCAGAAGTTGTTTTCTCCAGTTGTTGAGAATGTTCATAACTCGCGTATATAAATCATTGTCTTTTATGTTCCCGCGTTATTGTCATTGAAACACGCTAAATATGGATTTTTAAATACTTTCGATCACTATTTGAGATAAAAAATCAAATGTACATTGTTCTGACAGAACCTAGAAACTCTTTCTACGATCTTATCTCTCCAAACACTGGATTTTGACTTTTAAGAACACAACCTGTTCATTTTAAGCGGTAAACTCAACTCTTAGAAAACACATCTTGTCCCTTCAATCGCTGGACTTCGACTTTTTAGAACACAACCTGTCACTCCTAACGCTGGACTTAGACTGACTTTACCATGAGGCAAATTCCTACTTCCGAAAGCGTTCTTTCCGGTTACTGTTCCCACGTTTTACCGCACTGCCGTAAAAATACAAATAATTTACATAACAAAACAAACAAACTAAATTACATTAAAATTAAACATAATAATTCATACTGTTGTCTTGAAAATCCATTTTTCTTTTATTAATGACGTTACTAAATTTAAATTATTATTTGAATTTATTATCTCTTTGGCTTAACCGCGTCTTTTAAATGAGTCTATTTTAAAATCTGACTTTTCACATTGTCACACTTGTTGGGGTTTTTATTTCGTTTTAAATAGGATACTTCATTATTTAACATGATGTACATTAAATCTTAACAATTATACATTGAACAGTTGCCATAAAATAGTAAGATTTACATATGTTAACAATTCAAAATAGCATGCACAAATACAAAAAAAAATTTTTTTTTGATTAAGTATTAATTTGTATAAAAGTCTGATTTCTCTTATAATTTTGGACGTGGGCTGAATTTTGGTATTACTTTTGGACAAAATTAAGCTACTTTAGATAATATTAAAAAATTTAATGTAAGGCTACAAAAGTAGTTTTTGACTTGCAACCTTGTCTTTTTTATTATTTTTTATTACAAGAAGGGCCAAGATTATTACAAGAAGGGCCAAGATTCCATTCCTAGTTTTGCTTCTCGGCTATGAAACTTATTGTGCACTCTCATTCATAGATCATTTCTTTTCAATCCAATCTCAGGTTTTTGGGAAACCGTGTGCTTTCCGTATGTTGTCCTGTTCTTATATCAGTCCTACATGCCACAGAGCGCCTAAAAACACAATATGTTTCCGATGAAAGCTGGGTAATCAAATATTATGAGTCGAGTTGTCTCCTCAGCTTCACCACATTTATTACAACCGAAGGTCTGATACAGGAAACCACATTCCGTATAGATGATTAAGGGACATTTAATAACCTGTCAACAATGCAACCACATTCTGTAGGCCTGACCTGTTCAACTTAGGGGCTTCCTTTGTATTTCATTTCATTTATTACAGCCGTCTACAAGTTACATTGTATGGCTACGTCATAACATTCTCAAAGATTTCAAAAGATTTTTCTGATCAATTACATTTTTTAAACCACATTTTTTGTAAATTACATTACAAAACAAACAAATAAATAAAATCCATGCTATGCAATTTTTGACCTAGTTCCAAAAATATATAAACATGAAAAGTTAATATGCCTAATTCTTTAAATGCTTATCTACAGGATGCCATTCTGTTTTATATTGAAGAGTCACTCCAAAAGATAACTCCATATTTTAAATGGGGATATAATAAGTCCATAGTAAGGACATAATGAGTGTTTGTTTGGTGCAATAATTCTTTAGAGCAAAAATACCAGAACTGACTTTCCTAGAAACAGCATCTACATGTTCCTTGCATGCAAGATTACTGTCTATAACCAAGCCCAAGAATTTGGTTATAGTCATCATCTCTCAACATAATAGTGGGAGTCAAGTGATTATCACTATGCTTTAACCCTAGAACCGGCACAACTGGCACATGTTAAAGGTTTTGTTTTCTTAAAAAATTCATAAAATATATTATTTTTATACAAAACCAAACTTATAAGACATCATTTTTCTCAGAAAGATGCATAGAATTAATCTATGTAAAAAAAAAAAAATAAAAAAAAAAAAAATGAAACGGTTTTGGAGTAAGTATGTTGCATGTCAAAAACGAAGTTATCATTTTTCAGGAAAAACCTGTATCATCCAAAATCAAAAGCTTAACACCTTTTTCTAAGATATACAAAAATTTTGTGTAATATTTGTGAATATATTTAAGGAAAAAAATAATAAAATTTGTTACATTTTCAAAATTTAAAAAAAAAATTTACGAAAAAAGGTAATTTGATCTTTTTTTCCACAAATTCACTAAAAATAGTAATATATATCTTTTACACAACTTCTATATGTCATTATATTCAGAAAGGTGCATAGAATTTAGCTGTGTAGTGAAAAAAAAAATGATAGATGTAAAAAAATTAGGGTTACTATGTAAAATATTCAAATATCGGATAGTAACGTAGGCAAGAATTTCACAGAAATGGTAATGTACACCATACTAATTTTTTTTTTTTTATTTTTTTGAAGTATTACTAGAGATTTGTAATATATTTGTGGATAAAAGTTGCCAAAAAGAAAAATCAATTTTTAAAATTTTCATTGGACTTGGTACATTTTTACGTAAAAAGTATATATTATTGGCTAACTATTTTCAAAAAATCACAAAAAAATAAAATAATAATCAATAACCGAATTTTTATTACCTATGTTCTCACAAAGATACATAGATTTTATGTGTGTAATGCAAAAACTTTTAGATTTAAAAATTTTAGAGTTATAAGGTCATATATCAAAAAGTCGGAAAGTAATGGACGCAAAATTCCACAGAAATAGGTATTTTTACCAATAAAAAAAAAAAAAAATTATTAATAGGCCTATATAATTGTATAAACATTTTACATACATTTTGGTAAAAACATAATCAATTTATAAAATTTTAATTAGGCAAAATTATTCTGACATATAAAACTAATGGAAACTTGCTAATATGGTCATACCAGATATATCATAACCTTTCTCTATTTATAGATAGGCCTATATAAATTTATAGACATTTTGCATATATTTTGGTAAAAACAATCAATTTATAAAATGTTCATTAGACAAAATTATTTGTATTAGTAAACACAATGTGTTTTGATACAAATTTGCTATGAAGGAAGACCAATTTCCAACATAACCTCTATCTCTAGATAGCCTCAATATTTGATGTCTGACAATAACATTCACTCAGAACAATAAATTCTACAAACAATAATACTGATATTGTAATTTGTATACACAATTTATAATAAATAAATAAAACAAACCTTCAAAATAAGAGAAATATAATCCAAATCAATAACCGCTAGACAGCTTCACGGCATTCATAAGTAATTTTTCTCACAAACTTAGCCTTCATTCCAAGCTAAAAACATCAACACCAATGTTTCTTTTGCCTATATCAAGTGGTAACAACTTATAGAATGAAATCTCGTCTACAATATACTATAAAGTTCGATTATAAAGAATCGATTCAGTAATTCCATAATCTTATTTAGTAAACTGCACCGAATGCCGAGTGAATTTCGTGCCGCTAGGTTACTACTTCAGTCAAGTTGACATATATTTCAATCTATGAGTCGTAGAACAATTTGTAAATTACGGTTATAAAGAGAAAGACGTGATCTATAGAACAGTGTTTTGTTTGACAGAAAAATAGATTTGTGATCATATGTGAAAAAGTGGCGTCATTTTTACTAAAAGGCGCACGGTTTAAATCTTTGACGTTACGTATTAAAAATACGTGAACTTCAGCAATTTTTGGAATATCATTTATATCGTTTTGTGGTTTTTTTTGCATGATTATGTATCTACGGAACATTAGCTTTCCAACACTATTTTTATTATTGTGATAGGACGATCATAAGTGGGCGAAATGTTGAATTGCAAAAAACGTGTTTTATAGGTGAAACATAGCCAACTAGTTCAGGGGTGTGGGTCGATTTCGGATGTTTGCCAGTATGAGGGTTAAACTATAAAACAAAGATCCGGATTTGTGAGAAAGTTATTTCCCGAAAAGTACCGACTTGTTGCATTAACACATACGCAAGTGGTTTGCTTCAAAAATGAAAGAGATTCACCCTGCACCATGACTTGTATCATCAGCATACTGCAAAAAAATTGTCAGTACAGTAGACTCTCATAAATTCGGATCACAAAAATCCAGACTCCGGAAAATCCGAACCGGACGGTAAAATTTTTTTAATAACAATTTACCGCTTTAGCACCTTCAATTTTCATGCGATCTTCCGCATTGCATGAATGATGTATTTCGTAATGATTCACGAGCAGTGGAAGTTTCCATGCGGCTGAGGTAATTGACACGCCCTACACTGTGTTTTACTTAATTGCAGTCCAGTACTATATTATGTACATTACAGTAACAGCACCATTATTTAATGTGTTGGAATGTAACAAGTGTCGGGTATCGGCATGGGCCGGTAGCGATTGCATGTGCGGCTTATCACCACTCGTATCGGCCCCGCGACCGACTTATCTCCGACTCCGGGAAATCCGGATTTTTCAGAATCCGGACTGGCTGTCCACCACAATAGTCCGGATTTATGAGAGTCTACTGTAACATAATAAATACATAGATCTAAAAATCAAGACATACAATAATTATGAACAAAATAGATACATGGTATTTAGGTCGATACAAGAAACATGTAGGAACGACATATTGTTTCACTGAGAAAAAAGGAGGGGGGGAGAGAGAAAGAGAGCGTATGAAATTAGATAGTTCAGTTCTTTACCAAAGACGTGTGATATCATGATGTAAATCACAATTGCTGTAAAATTTAAATAAATGTTTAGTTCTAAAATAAAGTAATAATATTATAAATAGGTACTCTATAAGTAAAGGAATATTTAAATGAATAATTAAAAAATATAAGGATGTTTAATAAAATATAAAATTGTTTACTTTGTCAAAATTCAATTTCTTTTCAAATTTCTACATGTTGAAAATTCAACAGATTTTACGACAGGTCATTTTGGACCGGGAGAAACAGGGATTTTTAATAGAAAATAGTGCCACTTGGAGCTAGCCAACGAATCAAGAAACATCACTCCAGCATCCAGTCCAAAAATTCGGCAAGATTTTTAAGTTTTATGTGTGAAGTACCCTTGCAGAAACCACCATTTCGAAACGAACAGTAGATCACAAAACTATCATCAACATCGAAGATCACCAAACCATAATTATTGACAAGACAACCAATATAACAGGTCTAGAACAGCTACCAGGCGAGAGGAGAAGATCATACCTCCAAACCACCGCCACAAAACAATACAAATTCATATCCCACAGAGGAACAACGATACGTCTGCCATGCAGTAGCAGAGTTAGTGAGGGCACCTAGTCCACCTGGGAACAGAAACACTGTCGCAGGAAAAGTAGAAGACGCGGAGAGGGAGTTACTAACCCAGAGCTCAATGAAATCATCTATATCATACTGGTTTGCTTAATGACTTTGTCTAACTCAAAGACTTTCTGACAATCAGCTCAATGACTTTCTGCACAATCATGCCCTCGGAAACACAAGGCCAAATTACTATTATATAGAAAATATATGTAATATTAGTCTTATATGTTTACATCTTTCAATAAGGTGCAGGGTACCTGACAAATTTAAGAAAAATGTTAAATAACTCTAAATATTAAAAAATGGTGCATAAAATGCTTACGTTGGCCAAACAAATAAAATTTGCATAATTTAATTCTGAATGTAATGGTATCCCCCTCCACCTCTACGATAACAAATAGCAAAGTTATTGTCAAAAATGTAACTTCGAATCTAGATCTCAAAATAAAATGTGATATTTGTATACTTACGAGATCTGGAAGGGTCGAGTCATCATCACGAGCATAGCAAGTGGAAGTTCCTGACATGTATACAGTTTTGAGGCCTGCCAGGGTCAAAACACTAACATTTGATCTACCAATACAATTTAACATTTCCTACAAGGTCTACCTAACTTTTGGGCATTTAAAAGATCTGCTTGTATTACATTATACGATAGAGCTGGGTAACTACCATAAAGGTCCCTCGACTAGTTATATTAGTTTGTTTAGAATTTACAAAACATATTCTGCACAAAATTCACAAACTAATATTTGATTTCATTTAGGAATTTTAACAGTTTTGAATAACTACATTAGTATTCAATACATATTTATATACATATATTTATATATATATATATATATATATATATATATATATATATATAACTGACTGAAGGCTAGCAGAATACCGGGACGTGCTTCTAAGGAGCTTAATTATGGTTGATAGCACTGTGTATTCTAAAACAGTAAGGGCTCATGCCAGGAGGCATTTCAAAATAGACTTCAAATGAAATGAAAACCAGTAGCTCCTGTTGTTAAACAGATAATGTTGTGAAAGTGACATCACTTATAATTGAATTTTGTAAGTCTGGGTGGACCTGAGGAAAATCTGTCATTATGCTCTTTTTATGACAACACAGTGTGTTTCTGTCAATTTCACAATGAAACATCAAAACACAGCAATATCTGCATTCATCAGAAACATCACCTACACCAAAATATGAATTGTATATATCAATGAACATGCAATTTTAAAATAATGTCAATGTCTGAAACTGAAATTCATATTAGCATCAAAATGTTGAACTTGTTGGTTTACTTCACGATTCAGTGCCCTTAAATGTCTGTCATTGGCATTTTCTCGTCAACCAGTAAGTGTTCAACAGTTTTCCATGTTTTCCCCTGCGGTCAGCATTTAGAATATCTAAGCTCCTACAAAATTGTCACACATTAACAATAAGCCATATAAATTGTTAACTTTTGTGAGATATAAGCAAATCTATCAGAAATAAAATAAGCTCTATACCGTATGTATAGTTAAGACGTTAACTTTTGTGAGATGTAAACAATCTATTACAAATAAAGTAAGCTCTATACAGTATGTATAGTTAAGTCATCAACGTTTGTGAGATAAAAAAATTCACACCCAATTGTCTTACATTAACATTAAGCCATATAAATTGTTTAGTTTTGTGAAATGCGATCAATCAATCACAACACAACGTGAATCCCCTCAAATAAAGTAAGCACTATATAAGTTTACCTCTAAATAATTTTGAACAGCTGTTATAAATTCTCAAACCATTGTTATTTTTGTATCTTTGTTTTAACGTTTATTTTCTAGAAATAAATCAACTCACCTCCTACTTTAAGGAAAAGACCCGGCTGAGTCACAATCAAGAGATTTTGTGGTTTCAGATCAAGATGACAAATGTTATGTAATCGTAGGAACTTTAAGGCAACCGCTAGCTGCTGCATAAATCTATGACAAGTAGATTCATGTAATTTTCTTCTTTTATGGATAAAATTTGACAAATCTCCTCCATCACAATACTCCATGATGATATAGATAAATCTAAAACATGAAAAATAAGAATGTTGGGAAAATGTTGGGTACTTGTATGTGATGCCCTAACCCCCCCCCCCCCCTTGTACATCAAACAGGAAACAATTAAAATAATACTGCAATTTTAGTAATATGTATATAATAATCTAACTTAATCAATTTGTGGTGATTCTTTACCACAAATCTGGTCAACACTTTTTTTACCAAAAACAATTAGGTTAGGTTAGGCCAGGTTATGTTATATATTCAAACAGACTTATGAAATTGTTCAGTTTGAAACCAACATAAGATAATAAGTTAGCAAAATAAGACAAACTGCTATTAAATACAAACAATGATTCTTGTAACTGTTGTAGTAGCACTGAGTTCGAAGTGGTGCAGTCTACTCTAAATGAATGGCCGAATTTGAGAGGATTGCAGTGGGCGAATGAAAGTGTAGGAGATATGTTATTTTTTGTTTGATATGGTAGTAGAAAGATATAAACAGAACCTAAAAATATATGCTAAAGTATGTTTTGAGTTTTTAACTTACAAAAGAAAGGGTTTTATATAGCACACAAGTACCAATGTTGCTTGAAGGCAACCTCATAATAACCGCTATCAAATACATTTTGGATTTTTCTCCATTTTAATCACATACCGAATTTCTTTTAGCTCTCATATGTTTTAAAATTCAACCTAAATTTGATCAAAATTCCTTGAGCCAATTTTGGTAGTAATAAAACTTCACCTTTTATCAAATAATTACCGAACTGGTATTTTTTGAGAGATAACAACCGATGCATTTTGTTCGACTCCATAAAACCAACTGAGAAAAAAAATTATTAAAAATCATTAAATCCGAGAAAAATAAAATTTTATTTTGCTTTAATGTCATACAAAAACCAAATTTTTGTTGATTTGTTTCCTATGGCAATGTTTAGACTTTAGTTCATCAATCTTCTGGCATCCCAATATAACTTATTTATGATTGTTCTTTGATCTTTTAAAATTGGACAAAAGAAAATGCTGGAAACAAGATGTTACTGTCCAGGATTCCACTACGTCATGAAAAGGAAAAGTAACTAATGTTCTTTAATCACTCTCAAATTTTAGTTATCGAAAATATTAAAGGAATAAACCTTGATGGTAAGATTAATTGGATCAAAATCTGTCCAAAGATTTGGATTATAGTGCACCACACTTAACCGGTTTGAAAATAATAGGCTATAAACAGGGTTAGGCTAAGAAAATTAATGTGTTATATATGTAAATAGGGAAGTAATAGTCAATGTACATAATAATTATAAGAACATTGAAATTAAATAAATATAACTAATACACTAAACCTTCACTTAAAGAATCATATTCACTATTTACGTGTGAAATATCACTGAAGATGTAAAGACACATTTAGCCTAGAAAATTATAAACATACACGATATAGATATCTAAAAATATCCTATATAGTTTATAGGTTTGATTTTATATCTATATATATGTGTGTGTGTGTAATCAAACCTATAAACTAATATTATAATGAAATGATAGACTGAGCTATGCCAGTGGGCTACATTTGAATTTAATTATTTACACCTTGATGCCATGAGACAATAATTTTCTAATTAAATTGTTGTAATGAAATTTATTATTGCTATCATATTAAATGTAACATTCTTTTTAATTTATCTAATTTATTTCTAGTATATAAGTTTAGTTGAGTATCCTTCAGATACATATTTATATCACAAGATATATATATATATATATATATATATATATATATATATATATATATATATATATATATATTCTTTATAAATGTAATACTTACAGTACTTCTAAAAATGTATTTAGGCTTAATCATATGTTATTTATTCATTAACTCTATATTGTAAACAATTAAATCTGTAACTTATACTACCGACCATAGATGCTTGGTGGAATTCAATTATTAATAATTAAATAAAAGTCAATTTGTACTTCCACAATATTTTTTAATGAGTCGTGCCATTAAAATCGACTCATTAAAAAATATTGTAGAAGTACAAATTGCCTTTTATTTAATTATTAATTAAATCTGTTGCCATGGAAATCAAAATTCCCAGTCCACTTTTTTCATAACATTTATTTCTTTATTTCAGATATCTAAATTTTTAGTAGACTTTAACACAATATTGTTATCATTTCAAAATAAAAAATATGTTCCATATCAAACAAGTTTGATTACTGTAGTAAACAATGAAGAGAACAAGAAAAGCAGGTAAGAATAGTTTTGTTGGTGTTTGTTATTAACACTTTATATTATAATTATGATTTTTACTTTTATTTTATTTATTTTTTATTTTGAAACGGTAAAAATATTTTGTTATTAGTAAAATCAAAAATTTGTTTAAGTAAATTTATTAAATCTATTACTTTTCCTAGTGACATTAAAAGCAGAATTTATGTCACCCCCAATCATCACGTAATAGCCCTTCCACTTGCGTACATAGTATAACAGCTTATTTAGTTTTGTGAATAACAACTCCGTACGACCACTAGGAGATCTAAAAAAGGAAAATATTAGACATTTCAACTCTTTCGCCTCAATTCCAGAAATCTCAAAGTTAACTTCTTCACTCAACCAACCAAAATCCAAACAATTACTACTAATATTATTCTTAACAAGAATTGTCGAACCCCCTCTTATAAATGTAGACCAACAGAAGTAGCTACCCTAGTAATATCCACCAACCACATTACATTGTAATTCATCTTTTATGAGCCAATGCTCAGTTAAACATAAGAAATGATAATTCATTATTAATAATAAAACTCTGCAATATATCTGATTACAAGATTTTTGATTTTAGTTACTACACACTGCATTAGTCCTTCCTTTCATTAGCCATCTGTGTTTTAGCCTGCTGAAATTCACTAGCAATACCTTGGATCTTGGGTTGTTTCTTTGTTTTCTGTTCCTTAGCTGTTTCCAACCATTTCTCCAGAGATGTTTTCTTCATGCATTTGTTTGTTTTATTTTGTATTAACTGCATCAACCTTTCGCATACCATTGTTTTGCCATCTCTGTTCAAATGTCCACCTCTTGTAAAGTGGGATGATGAAACTGTCATCTAGAAAGTTAACATAAATGTTACCAACATTTTTCTTTTCGTTTGAATTAATGCGTTCATGGATAATTTGGTTTGCTATATTAACTAATTGTCTTTTAAACAAAGTATTTGGAGGGGTGGATATAGTATTAATTATGATATTGGTTTGAAGAGAAATTATAAGAACCTTCTTCAAAGAATTCTCAATAATGTAACCATAGTTATTACCAGGTGTGACATCATTTGATCCCTCCAAAAAAATTAAAACGTCATCCTGCATAAGGTCTTTTTCAATACCTTGTGTTTTTTCAGCTACATGTGATATATCAGCACCTGGAAAGACATATCCCAAAACTTTGTAATTTTAGTAAACCATGCTCTCAAGTTTCACTGCAATATTCCTTGCATGGATGTCTCAAACAATAATTATTTTCTTATCTGTCTTTCCTTTTTTATGATTTTTAATTTTAAAGTTTTGTTTTCCTATAGCAGGCAACTTTTCCACCATTTCAGTTACATCTTTGATATGCTACTCTTGCATCTATTTTGCTTAGGTAATGCCTAAGATGGCCAGTGGTTTGGCTCATTATCACCTTAGAATGCTACGTAGACTCGTCTGTAGATAATACATTAAGTCTATTTTGCATAGAAAAATTACTAGCACTTTGCACTAGGAAACTTTTCTGTGATTACAACCATTTGAAAGTCATCCATTATTGGTTGTGACTGTGTTTCTAACTAGTTAAAATTTTCTTTGAGACACTGTATATTTGTTTCCTTTTTCAGGCAGTTATCCAGTATAGTCATAAGTCTGCTCTCTTAAAAAGTCACTATCTTCATTTGTTATGTTAATACAATTAGAGAGGGAGAGAGGGGTGGAGGGAGGGAGGGAGGGAGGGAGGGAGGGAGGGAGGGAGAGAGAGAGGGAGGGAGGGAGGGGAGGGAGAGGGATGGGAGGGAGGGGAGGGGGAGAGAGAGAGATGGGAGGAGGGGAGGGGAGGGGATGGAGGGGGGAGAGAGAGAGGGAGGGAGGGAGAGAGGGAGGGAGAAGTATAAAGCAAAGAAGAGTATAAACCCTATTCCTGAAATACTCTAATAGTGTCCAGGTCGGAAGAGAACAAGTTGTTCAAGAGAAACTTGATAAGAAAGATGAAAGAGAAGCATCTAACCTAAGACTATGTGGAATAAAAATAGTAGTCTAAATCCAGCTAATAAATTTCAGAATAGCTTACTATAGTGAACCACCCGAGGGATTATAGGAAATAAAAGTTAGATATTTTAGTTACATATTTCTAAAATTGTGTGGAAAGGATGAATACATTGAAATCTATCATCTAACAACTAGGCCTATGCATCACCACAGGCAAGATGCTCAATTCAGTAGCCTATGTGTTTTTCCAACATTTATTTGTTTTTAAAATACTTACACGTTTTCATTGGATTGTCACATACAGATTGTAAGCGTACATAATG
Source organism: Aphrophora alni (assembly GCA_963513935.1). NCBI lineage: Eukaryota > Metazoa > Arthropoda > Insecta > Hemiptera > Aphrophoridae > Aphrophora > Aphrophora alni. The sequence continues at coordinate 171,998,953 of OY740765.1, read as the reverse complement.
GACATATATGAGATTTGGCAAAACAGGACTAGAAATGAGTAATATGTCTCTAAGATACTAAAACAGTATAAAATCTAACCTGTCATCCCACTGAAATTCCTTCATTTGGACAATATATTTATGTTTCAACATCTTCATCATGCTTATTTCTGTGATTATATTTTCAACACCACTTGGAGACAATTTGGTTTTTTCTACACATTTTATCGCTACAGCTTCACGATGCCCAGTCTACAAACATAAAATCAATTATAATTTATCAAACTGACATGCAAAAAGATTATTTATTATACAATGACATAATTTGTGTTTTATGTAGTACAGATGAAGGAACTGGCTGAGTTTTTATATATTTTAGATGGACAAAAAATAATACAATTTTATATTTTAATTAAACTGTTTGAATCTAAACATCTTAAAAAATAAAGTCACAATCAAATTTTCAGTTTACTTTTAAAAGCATAACTCAGTAGGCCTATATCAAACATAACTGAGAAATCAGTACTGTATGAAGGAATTTTCTGAGGATTTAATTTCTGATCAGCTCAGATGTGATAGTTGCTATGAAAACAAATATTATGTCTCCTGACTAAACATTAGTTTAAATACCCTATGTTATTTAACATACCTTATTTGAAGTCGATAGTAGTTCCCTATATTATATTAATTGTTTATATTATAATAATAGCTACATGTTTCGCTGCCATAGGCAGCATCATCAGGCCAGCTAATAACATAAACTCATTGTTCACACACATATCACAAAAACATATAAAATTCTTGGTCTAACACAAATTATCATGCAGAACCGGCACTCGTTAAAAGTTAAAAATTGTTTTAGTTTCTCACAGTATATTGGCCACATGTTCACTGAGTGAGTGAGAATGGGACAGATTTCAAACCTTCAAGAAAATGTGATATATGTATGGTAGTTACGAGATCTGGTAGAGCCAAGTTACTGACACAAGTATACAGAGTAGAAGCTACATCACATATGTATAGCTTCAAGTCCAAGACACTGACTAAGGAAAACGAGTAACTTTTTAATAAATACGAGGCTTTTTAAGGTTAGGAATTATACGCAATCATGATGTTGTAAAAGCTATATTAAACAATCTTACCAAAATGGATAAGACCCCTTGATCTATCAATACAACTTCATATTTTCTATGAGGCCCAAAAATACAATTTTTCGACATTACATTTAAAGTTTCTGTTTGTATTACGTTGTATGATGGGAATGGGTAACATTTGAGTAAAAATTAGCAAAAAATGTAGATCTATTTTTAAACAATATATATATATATATATATATATATATATATAGGCCTATATATAGTGTCATATGTCAATGAATTTTCATATTCATTCGAAAATATCTGTTATTATGTCTTAGGCTATATCATATGATTCAAGTAAGAGTTTGATGCAAAGCTCTCCAACAGTGATGACGCAAACAGGCATTGAAATACAAAATTTTCAATAATTTTTTTCTAGTCTTTGGTCTTTCAATATCATATCTTCATCGTATATACAGTTGGCCATGTATATATATATATATATTTTAATATTCATGTATTTTTGTAAGATTTAGGTTTGTTGTAAATAACTTTTTCTAATTTTCAATATATGACTCCAGAATATTTTACTTCCTATAATTTCATTCACAGATTTTTGCTCCCCATATATATATAGATGAGTAAATATCCAGTTGATACTGCATTGTGATTTAATATAAAAATATCATGAAATCGTGTTTGGTAATTCTGCACAATTACTTGGTCAACCCCAAATTTTTTCATATTTTACTACGATCATAAGGACGTTCTCAGAAAGCAAGAAACATATAATTCAAGGCCCGCAAGGCCATCTGCCGAGCGATAAGAAGGTTCAAAGTCCACGCGATAACAGTGGCTTGCAGCAGTAGCGCGGAAAGCCAGTTGTGACAGTATCGTTATGGCTAGTGGTTCCTCCGATAATCCTCTTTTATGTGACGGGTGTGAGAACACGGTACTTAGTTTCACGGTTTTAAGTGAAGATCAGGAAAAATTAACACTTTTTTGTACGAACACGGCGTTTTGCAACGTACCAAAGTGTGTCCAACATGTGGCGGGTCGATGACGTTAAATGAAGAAAAAAAAAAAGCGTTTAACTGTTGGAATAGAATCGAGTCAGTGAATAGTAGTAAAAAAAAGGTCAAAATTCAGTGTAAAAAATACGTGTCGCAGTATAAAAATACGTGGTTTGAGAGTCATAATTTGTCACAGCAAACTATTTGTCGTTTTGTTGCCATCTGGATGAGGACGTTGAACCCGGCGATTACTGAGGTAATTTCTATTTTTTTTAGTTTCACATACATCTCTACAGGCCTATAATGACAGGTTTGGCCAGGTAGCTATATATATATATATAGGCCTATATATATAGCTACCTGGCCAAACCTGTCATTATATATAATTATATAACGGTACTGTCACAACTGGCCTTCCACGCGTCTCCCACAAGCCACTGTTATCGCGTGGACTTTGAACCTTCTTATCGCTCGGCAGATGGCCTTGCGGGCCTTAAATTATATGTTTCTTGTTTTCTGAGAACATCCTTATGACCGTAGTAAAATATGAAAAAAATTGGGGTTGACCAAGTAATTGTGCAGAATTACCTCGTGTTTTACATACCTTATTATTAAATAATTGGATCATCCTTAAACTGGAAAGACCCATTTTCTAATATGAAAACCATTATTTCTGTCTAAAATAAGCAATTTAAAAGTACAAAATCCGAGCCTTATTAGGGTAAGGTATCTGTTTACGGTAATTTATATATGACAATGATTGTGAATATATTGAGTGTCTCATCGCTCGATGTTTATGTTCATCCGCGCAAAGCAAATATGTCATTATATATATTTAGTAAACACAAGTCTGGTAAAGTAGCTATATATATATATATATATATATATATATATTTACCTAACCAGACCTGGTAAAGAAACTACACATAGGCCTAGATATATATATATATATATATATATATATATATTTACTTCCCAAGATCTAGTTCACATAATTCTGAAATTATACAGCGTAGTAATACATATCTATTATAAGACACTTTTAACAACACCCTATAATTAACTTATGAAATCTAGATGCATAGGCTCATCCTGTATCCTGATCATTGAATGCAAACTTTTAAATTGCTTAATTTAGAGAAATAATGTATTTTCATACTTCAAATGATCTTCCCAGTTAAAGGATGATCCAATTGTTTCATAATGAGTTATGTAAAACACGATTTCATAAAACTTCTATATTAAATCACAAGGCTGTATCAACTGAACATTTACCCTTAAATGAACTACCCACATCAGATATTTTATAAGTTTTCGGATTAGGCCACTATATTTTTTAATCTACCAAATTTTAATATCAGCTATAGCTTACCTTTTTAAAACCTTTATACACGGTTGAATAACTTCCAGCTCCAATTTTTTCAACAATAGCATATCCATCAAGTGGCAAACATGTTAATGAAAGTTTCTTAGAGAAGTTTAAAGATAGATCAGACATTTCGAAATACAATTTTAATTACTCATCCAGGAACTTAAAAATATAAATAACTGACAAGTATTAATATAAACACTATCCTTATAATTAATTACAACTAGCCTATACGTACTCTAGAAAAAAAGCTATGAATTTGAATAGTGTAAAGGACATACTGTTGAACGCCATCTTTGTTATATTTCACCTTTTTTAATTTTGCTTTGCTAACTACTAGCGCCCAAGCACTCAACTAAGCAATTCAGAATACCCGTTATTTTAAATCTAAAATGATATTTCAACTTGACAAGTTCTTTATGCTTGTGTGTAAGATTTTATTTCTCAATTTTATAGAAATTTAATTTTTTGTAAATATTTTGAGATATTTTGCTAATATAATTTGATTTTGAAGTAATCCTGTTCTCGATACTATATATTCATTGTTTATCTTTATATAAATTAATTATAAAAAATTTTAACTCAATGATTTAATGTATATAAAATGTAACTATTATTATTTGGTGTCTGTTAATTATTCCTGTTTAACTTAAAAAAGTAGTTCTTCCGTTTCAACTGTCTTCTAATCAGTTAAAAAATATCAATGTAATATAATAATGTTTTCTTTTATATTAGTTTAAGGTAATGTTATTACAAATTTAATAATTTGATATTCCTATTCATTCGTAAGAAAATAAAATTTTGTTCTATTTGATCAGAAAAAATAGAATAAAATGTTTACTCAAACTTTTTAGTTACGCGGAGCAATTTTCTAGGCATAAAAAATAGTAATATCACACAGCCACTGCTGATTGATAAAAAAGATCTTTATATAGTTCTATAATATAATGTATTATGTATAATAGTGAGTATGTTAGTACCTTTACAATGTTCTTGTATATGTTGTAGTCTATTAAATAAAAATTTAATTACTGTACTCCAAATTAAGATTAATTTAAAGAATGGATAATGTGATTTTATAATCCTAAAGCTATGGAAAATGCAGAAGATGACGTCATGTGCTGATCAACTAAAGAGGGGCAGTGGGATAAAAAGAAGACAGATGCATTATATTTTGTTGTTCGTGACCTTATCCGAATTACAATTTATATTTTGGCAAAATTAATTCTGAATAAGTCTCGGTGGTACATCTTATAAGATAATTGATTTATTTGTTTATTATTTTTAGTTATGGATTCGGAGGAGGAGACTTTGTACGACGATGTTGACTCAGGAAATGAATCCAGTGAAGATGATGTTGTTGATTTTGCAATGGATACCAACAACTTGAGAGAAAGACAAACTGACGTCGACGAGTACCCCTTCGAAGTTCTTTCAACAGAAGAAATAGTTCAACATATGGTGGATTCTATAAAACTCGTTAATACAGTTGTTGAGGTGAGCAATTTTTATAGCCTAGGTTTATTTACACAACTGTCAAATTTGATGTCCTTGAAGGAGGTTAGGTTTTCTCAATTTAGTAAGTCATTTAATATTTATAAAGATTTGATTTATTACTAGTATTGGTATCTTTAGTGTAGTTTACAAGAATAACAAAAATTGTTATAACTTTTGAAGTTTTATCAACTCCTTACTTCTGAAACAGCAGTCAAAGTTAAACATTAATTTGTCAGGTAGGCTTGGGCAGTAATGGTTACCAAGAAAGTTACTGCTTTTTTTGTGATTTTTTTTTTTTTAACATGCAGAATTCAATGCATTTATACATCGCCGAGGTCAAGCAACATTGAGCGCGGTTAGTATTTGGATGGGTGACTGGTTTGGAATTAACGCGAAAATTCTTTTTAAAAATTATTTTACGCGTAGGTCAGTTATGATGGCTTTATGTATATAGCCACCTTACTTGACCTTATAAGGTAAAAATTTGCATATATACCTATTTTAACATGTAATTCACTTAATGGACATAAACCTAGAAAACTTGAAATTATATTTATATGCCATGAAAAACATTTTTGGTCACAAATAAATGTTACTATTCTTATAAAGGCAGGTATGTAGTACAAAAATAACAATAATAATCAAAATTGGGGTGCTACAGTAAATAATTACCGCTTTAGATATCCACACTGTATGTATATACAAATCATATTTACACATATTTTTTGTCGTAAATTTTGACTTTTCCTAGTTCTTCATTTTCTTTTGAAAATGATTAAACTTTTAGAATTTATTAAAAATTATTGGACTGTGATTTCACATTTATGAGAAAACAACAAATAAAACTAGCCATTAAAGGTGGTTCCGTATTGTATACTCAAAACACTTCTGGCATATAAAACAAATGATTCTTTTTTTATTGCCTCCCTTTGATAGAAGTCTTAAGTTTATAAATATATTAGTATTTAGATGATTAAATTATTATTATGCTATTATTTAAAATAAAGAGTACAAACAAATATTATTTGGTGTTTAGGTAATTTAAACAGAGCTCCAATTACTGTAGGGGCTGTAAGATTTTTTTTTGTTTACAATATTTTATATAGGTCACAGTTCTATTAGAGTTTATGTAATTCAGAATACAGTATTTCTAACTGTCTTAGCTTTATCTCTGTAATTTTCTTTGTCGAAGCATTTCAGAATAATTCTATTTCCAAAGTAAGAAACAATAACCCAAAGTTTGTAATGAGAGTTCGGAAACACTCTGCAGACCTATTATATATAACTCTTATTAAATTCAAAAAAATCTTTAAAAACATATTATATATGCCTACTTTTGTTTAAAAACATATATTATATTGATTGTGGATGTTTTACTGAGTTTTAATAAAAATGGATGAACAGTTTTGGAAGTACTTTTGTAGCCCTATAGAAATATGGTCAGAAAAACTACTTTCCCTACACCAGTTATCTATAAAATGTGTATTAACATAACGTCCAAATAAATCTTGGTAATTATATAGCAGAGTAGCCTCACTTCAAAATCAATTTTTATGGGTTTTATTCGTCAAATAAATGTTGGAAAAATATTTTATTATCGAAAAAAATGTGTCGGAAAGATGATTAAATCTTTTTTGTACTATTCACTTTGAATTTCTTCTTGAGATTGATGACATTTTGGTTTATGAACCTACATTAAATCATATTATAATTTGGTTTAGTATAATAATAGTACCTATAGGTTTAATAAAATACAACCATTTGTGTAAACTGTAAAAATTAATTTTTTGTCAAAAATTAAACATTGTTTCAATATCTAAAATATTAATTTTAGAAATTCTGATATGTTTTTTATCAATTTTGAATAGCCACCATTTAAAAAAACTACAATCGAAATTAGCAGTTCAATCAAACTAACAGGAAAGTAGCCTATATAGATTTTCACCTGACATTTTGAATGATTAGTAATTTTTTTAATAGTTTATTTATTAGGCCTAACCATTAAGTATAAGAAAATGTATACATAAATATTGAGCTTGACCTGTGAGAAAATATTAGATAGAATAAAAACTCGAACACAAGATCTCACAAAAATTCTGTTTACTTAATCAAATGTGTTTCAACAACTAAGTCGCCATCCTCAGAAGTACATGAGCTACAATAACTTAACTAGCACTGCGCCAACCCCTGTATTTACACTAAACTAAAGGGGTGTGGCCTAAACCTACTTTCTAATATTAAGGCGTTAACAAGTGCCTTGCGTCATTCTAAATAACTTAAAGTTAACATCTAACTAATACAATATTCTTAACTAATCTTATATCTAACACAACATTTTATATTTTACTTTAATATAGAATTTTGTATCAGGCCTAATTCATTATTTACAGTTATATTACGATACTTATTAATATAAAAACTTTCCCATGCATCTATTGTGTTTAATTTAGTAACATTTTTCAACAACACAGAGTTTTATATTTTGAAGTAATGTTTTCCCTCTAAACAATGTTTAGCCATGGCTGATTTATCAGGCCTATTATATTTGAAGTAAGCAAAATGTTCTTTTGTCCTTATCCTGACATTTCGTTTTGTTTGGCCTATATATTTTTTCAGACATATTTCAGAATTTATACAATAAATTCCTGATTTATCTTGTTCTTTAATTTTATCTTTTGAATTTCCCAAAATTTTACAAAGATTATTCTCGGCTGACATTGCTACATTTAAATTTGCATATTTCCTTAATGATTTTTCTACAATATTTGACATAGGAGGAGCAAATGCAGTTTTAACCCATCTTTGCCGAGGCATACTGCCTACAAGAGTACTACTCAATTCCTTAATTTTTTTAAATTTCACTTTCTTTATTATATTATCTATTATTTCTTTTGGATAACCATTAAAAATTGCAGCACCATAAATATATAGAAGTTCTTTTTGGTAATATTCTTTAGGCAGAGGTAAGTTTATTAACCTGTGAACTATTGAATCGAAAACACCTCTTTTATGCTCGGGTGAATGATGTGAATACTTAGTTTATAGCTATCTGTATGTGTAAGCTTTCTAAAAACACTAAATGATAAATTATTACTTTTTCTAAATACATTTTTTTAAATCAAAAAATGGAAGGTTATTATCTTTTTCAACTTCTGCCTTAATTTTATGGTTGGGTAAAATCCATTGATAATATCACAAAACTCTGTGAGATTTTAATTTTTATTAAACATTACAAAAATGTCATGTACATTAGGGTGGGCCGAAAAAAGGTTTTATTTATTTTTCTTAATGCTTTACCGAAAAAAAACTTGTCTCTATGATAGGTAATCAAAATGCAACAAAGAAAAAAAAATTATACCTAACCTCCAGCCAGCGCACTAAACTTGAAATTTCAAAATTTCACTAAAATCACATGATTTTCAAATTTTTTTGAAAGCATTTTAATATCTGCATATTGGGCTGCTATAGTGATAGTCCTTTACAGTAGAGTTATAAAAGCACAATAAATAATTTGAAAAGTATAATTTTATTAATCTGAGGTAGCGCAATGGACATGAAAATGACGCATTATAGAATCAAGTGCAGATTACGACTGTGCGTTCGGCCGAAAGGATAATACTTTGGAAATTGATAAAGTAAATAACAAACTCTTCAGAAGAACTGCAAAAGAGGAACACTACTCAATCATTAAAGAACCTGGCTCAATTTATGTTGGCTATGTATCACCAACTACTGGAACTTCAAAGGACATTGCCAGTGGTATATTGGATTACTTGAAAGAATCAAATTTTTAGCTAGATGAGCTTGACGTAATTGGATGCGATGGTACCGTCACTAACACAGGCTGGAAAACTGGTGTAATTTGTACGATCGAAAAAGAAATTAAAAGACCACTGCAGTGGGGAGTTTGCCTTTTACACTTGAATGAATTGCCGTTCAGGCACTTGTTTCAAACTTTGGATGGTGAGACGACTGGCCCAAAATCTTTTAAGTGGTCCTATTGGCTCACAACTCAAAAATTGTGAAAAACTTCCAGTTAAAACATTTCAAAGCATTGATAGAAAATTCTGTGATTTAGTGAAATTTTGAAATTTCAAGTGTATTGCGCTGGCTGGAGGTTAGGTATATATATTTTTTCTTTGTTGCATTTTGATTACCAATCATAGAGACAAGTTTTTTCGGTATAACATTAAGGAAAAAAAATAAAACCTTTTTTCGGCCCACCCTAATGTACATACCTCACCCATACTTGCGGAAAATATTTTAATGAACCTTTAGCATTTGTTTCAAACAAACTCAAAAAAATTAGCTATAAAACTCGATAGGGGGTTTCCCATAGCAGTACCTTCATTTTTAACATAAAACTTGTTATATTGTTTACACTGATGACCGATGGTACTTGATAGAATTCCATTTTAACAACTTATCATTCAGTGATAAGAACTTATCATTCAGTGAATACTTATTACTTATAAATTTGTGCATGTGTCAAAATAATTTCCAGTTTAATAACAAGTTTTAACAAATAAAATACAATTTTTCTTTTGTAAAATTCTATAATTTATTCGGTCTATCCGACCATGGTTTCGCCAGTTACGGCATTGACGAGACTCTTACAAGACTAAATACAATACACATCATATCTATTATAAAAGGTTGAGAAAAGAATTTTTTTCATTTTCTCGTTTACTTCAACTTCTATTCAAGGTTGGTTAATAACTGTGTGAATGATCTGTGGGGTTTTACCCCCGGGTCTTTGTGCTTTGTTTGTTAACGGGAATTTCCTGCCTTTCTCAACCTTTTATAATAGTTATGATGTGTATTGTATTTAGTCTTGTAAGAGCCTCGTCAATGCCGTAACTGGTGAAACCATGGTCGGCTAGACCAAATAAATTATAGAATTTTACAAAAGAAAAATTGTATTTTATTTGTTAAAACTTGTTATTAAACTGGAAATTATTTTGACACATGCACAAATTTATAAGTAATAAGTATTCACTGAATGATAAGTTCAGTATCATTTAATTGCTATTAGTTAACCTCTCCTTTATGATTATAGTTTTAGCAATTAGAAAATAAGTATACAAATTTCCATATTGGTTAACTCAAAGCATGATTAATTTGGCTTATAGTTTGTAAAACTGACTACATACCAGATTTGAGAAAAATCAGACTAAATTTGTGACAGATTTATTGATATAGCCTATAGTATGTATAAGGAACAAAATTTTCGTCGATTCATTTTGGTGGATAGGATCCGTGAACTCAACTGTGGAAAATGTCATAAATTGTTGATGTATCAATATGATAAGCTTCAGATAGGGTAATTGGAGTTTTTTGGTTATATCATATTTTTGGAGATCATATTTTCTTCTAAAGTCTCAGTTATCTGATAAGGATAAAGTTATAACCTCATGTTTTTAGTTTGAGCCTTACATAATGTTTCTTTTTTTTTTATTAATCAGTGAGGCTCACAATCTATGCAACATAGGGTCAAAATCAACAAACATTGTACTATTTTTAATCACTATGAATACCACATAAATAAATACTAAAGAAGGTCATGTAAGAAGCAGTAACACATGAGTGAAACAAAGTTTCTGTTGTAGTCTATTTTATAAACTTTTGGTAAGGTTATATTTACAAAAGTTTTCATTTTTTTCTGAACAGTTAGCAGTATTTGTTCAGAAATCTTTTGAAGATTTTAATGTTGACATTAAATCTGTTAATATCTTATACATTTCATACTTTGAGGAAATAACCTTGTAAAAATATCAGTTTATTATCTAAATCCAATTTTTCTGACGTTATCCATCAATGATTAATCAGTTGTTTTTGAATTTTATGTACATTTATTTTTTTTACTCTCTCGCATGGAACACTTTACAAACTTGACACTTTAAAGTTATGTTACATAGATATGTAAAAAAAGAGTACCCTCGGGTTTCATGTTTTTAATTGTCAATTAAATTAAAATGTCGGAATAACAAAAAGAACATATATCTTTTGTATATAACCACTTCCTCCCACAATGCAATGCAATTAAAATGTGAATCAGTTGAATCTTGATCAGCAGTTGTTTTGTTAACAACAATGAAACAATTTATTAGTTGTGTTAAACCAAAGTTGGATCCGCTACTGGTATACCAAAGTTGAAGGTTCAAAAGTATTCCAAGAAAACAAAATAAATTTTCACATAAATAAACATTAGGACTGCTGAAAAATAACCCAGACAGACAAGTGGTATTTTATTCGAAGATAATTGAAAAGCTTTAGGAAGATGCCCAATGTTATGAAGGAATTGTATTCTCAGATGAAGCTACATATTACCGAACAGGATCTGTAAACAGACATAATTGTATTTATTATATCATAAAAAATTCACATATCTTCACAAAGAGGGCCTGAAATCGAAGGGTACAATTAATTGTTTGGGCTGCTGTCACCAAGGATGATGTTTTATCGTATGATATATCCAATAAGGCAATGACTGGAAACATATCAGCATAAATATTAACTGATCACATAGTTCCTTTATCTTACTCAGCTGGAGATGATGAATGTTTTTTCCAACAGAATGGAGTTCCTCTTCATTACGCTAATGTAGCCAAAACAGTTTTAGATTGAGATCTTCCTAACTGTTGGATAGGTCGTGGCTGCAACTTCATGGATTAGCCTCAAAGATTCCCAGACTTGACTGTTTGCTATTTTTTTGTATGGGTATTTTTGAAATAAAATGTTTATTATTGCTCTATAGTAATAGTTGAAAAACGATTGAGCCTGATTTAAGAGGAATTACTCTTAATACCTCTGCAATTTTTAAAAAGTTATTTTGACTTTTTTTTTGTTTTGTTGCTATCAGTGCATAGCTATTGACGGACATAAATTTGAATAAAGGTTAAGTTTGGATCATTAATAATTTATTACTTTATTTTTTTATTAAGTTTAACACATTTTTCATGTTAACTGAAAATCAACAATTTGTAATGGTTGTGCAAAGAAAATCATTTTGCTGAAAACATATGATTATTTTGTTGTTCCGCCTTTTGGTTTTGATAAACCATAAAAAAAAAGAAACACAAGGTTACTTTTTTTTACTTATCTATTTAACATAATTATAAAGTGTCAAGCTTGTAGTGTTCCATATGTTCGTCATATTAATTCAAAAATAGTGACTTCTTCGTGGGACAACCCGTACATGAGTTTCACTTTTGTTATTTAAAGTTGATCAAGAAAATCACCATAAAGTTTATAATATCGATTAATGGTCTAAATAAACTAGTAACTCTTTTTTTAAATATGTGAGGAAAATGTCAGTGGATTTTTAATTTTTTAGGTTTTTTATAACTTTCTCATGTTATAAAATTTATTTTTTTTAAAGTAATAATTACTCTACTGGATAAAAATTATTTTGTAATACACTTTATAAAAATCAGGTAGTTAATTGAGGTAATATCCGTTTTGAGTTGAAAATAATTTTTGGCTGATTTTAATCACATTCAGTTAGTGGCCACATATATAGGGAAGCTTTTTTTTAAATGTTTTGATCACTTTAAATTTTAGGGTAGCTGCCATAAAGAAAAAACAACAAATTATAATTTCATCAAAATTGTTTCTTATATTTTTGATCAAATTTTACTCAAGTATAATCCCTAAGAATAAATGAAAAATGTATTAGTTGCAATTTTCTACAAATGCGGGTACATATCATTGTAGAGTGGTGTGATTTGTACCATTAGATGCAGAATTGAAATCTACACATTTGTATCTAATTTAGTATTTTATCATTTTGAATTTCATAAAATTCATACTTTAAGAAATAATTGGAAAATAAAATTTCACCCCCTCACCATAAAAAGCGACTCTTTGAAGAAATTTGGATTCATCGATTTCATAAAAAAGGAAGTATTTTAAAGTAACTTCCCACATAGTTTTTCTTAATTTTATTGAACTATTAGATCGTTAGAACTATTAATTTTTGAAGAAGATACTCTCCCTCCCATTGTTTAAAGGCAAAAAACCTCTTGATCTTCATCCTCTTAAAAAAGAGGAAGAAAAGAATATAAAATAGAGAACTCCCCTTGCCTTCGAATACTCGAATAATGTCAGGATCGGAAGAGAACCAGTCAAGAAAGACCAGATAGGAAAGTTGAGAGAGAGGGATCTGACCCAAGACTACTTGAAAAAGGTATAGATCCCATCTAGGACCTTAGGGATCGCCAAGCAGGAACTCACCACAGTGAGCTCCTGAGATAGAAAATGATATAAAAAGCTTCTTGGTTTATATTTTGAATTTCCAATCAAACATGCTCACTTTGATAAAGCAGTAGGCGGTTTGTTGTGTTTATTGCATAAACAGAAATCATCTTTTACTGCTAATATTTTTGTTTTGTTTCAAAATAAAATGTTAATTTATACAAATTTATGTGGATTATGTATATGGAGTGTTAAAAAATAAATGGAATTTCGTAGAAATCAACCTATTCACAGGATGAACCAAAAATAATGATCCACATAAATATTCACTGAATATTGTATTGAATACACTGAATTATTATTTCTGGACTTTGTTCTTAGGTAGTTCTGAAATAAATTTTTTAAATGTTATCTACAAACTTTATAAAGTGGCTGCATAGTTAGTGCATAGCACTTAACAATTTAAAAAAAAAAAAAAAAAAAAATTGGACAAGCTTTCTCTTTCAACTTTCCCCAAAACTTCATAAATACAAACCAAAATAATTGTTACCAGAAATTTCAGTTTGTTAGTTGTCAATCAAAAAATGAAAATGAACCACGGATGCCATCTTTAAAAAAAAAATATGTACCTATATCTTTAAAAAGAGGGCCTAAATTTACTTTGCTTGTGCTGTAAACATGTCCTCATCGTAAATTGTATTTTTACAAAATTGAGCTTTTAAATCACAGTTGTCAAGGTTAATTTTTGTTTTTCGCCAATTATTCTTGAATGTAATTTTTGCTTGGGATTTTTGCACACCAGTTTGAGCCAGTAATCTTCATATTTCAATAAAACTTGATCAAAATCTGTAGAGTCGATTTTGAGAAGTTATGTTTTTTATAACAGCCCCATGGCCAATACATTTTGTTTGGGTCTTTAGATGCAACGCTTAAGCAAAATTTGACCAAAATCGTTAGAGCTGATTTTCGAAATACCACTTTTTGGACTCATAAGGAGAGGGGGATTAAATGGACATAGTTTTTTTTACCCATTACATAACTTTCTGTATATTACAAATATATGAAAAAATAAAAACAACCAGAAGAAAACATTTGCCATACAACTTTAGGCTATGTGGTACCTTATTGTCCAAACACACTTGTGACATATTTTGTCTAGTAAAAATTATATTATGTTTGTTTTCTAGATTCCAGCTACGACGACTCGAATACTGTTAAATCATTTCAAATGGGACAAAGAAAAACTTTACGAAAGGTTTTTCGACGGCGACCAGGAACAGTTATTTGCGGAAGCGAGAGTTATAAACCCTTTCAGGAAATCTACAGTTATTCACAAGTCAAAGGTAGGTTTAAAATTATCTTTGCATTTTGTTTCACTTTATTTTAAGGATAATATGAATTAAATAAAAACATGATTTGTCCAAATCAAAATGTACTATGTTTCACGTTAAGTTAGCAGTGTGATGCTGTGCTATTACACGTCTAAAAAACATTATGCTAAATTGGTTAAAATAAATACAACACCTATACAAAATATAAAATTGTTTATATTTTGAAAGAAAAATAAATTTAAACAATACATTTTTTAAATACAAACTAGTAGTATTCTGTAAAAGTGAATATATTTGGATATAATGAAAGTGAAATGATGTGTAAAAAATGGATGACGATTTTTTTATAATTATTTCCGTCTTGAGGTCCCCTGAGTCCAAAATTGTGGTTTTCGATATGATGTCTAATATATATGCAGTAATATATTCTACAGTCCAAAAATGTAAGATGGGCCATTCCATGCCAAATCATCAAGCCAAAGTACAACTTGAAACCCAAACTTCTCAGATTTTAATGAAAATTGTCATACATAAAGTGAGTACAAAAATCCAAAATTTCATACAATTCTAACAAGTAGTTTCAGAATTATGGTCGTTTAAAGTTGTAGAAAATTTGAATTTCTGAAGGCAGTTTGAGTGGGATATCAGCTTCTTACGCATATACGTTTTTCTAAACAAAGCCTATATTTATGTAGCTAGAGGCTTCAAACTTTATGAATTCGCCCTAAATTTAATGGAGAATCAGATGATACTATAAGTGATAGCATTATAACTTTTCATTGTTATTAAAATAATCCTTCAAAATAACAAAAAAAAAAGTATTTCTTTGCATCATATAACAAAAAATCTTTGACAAATCTCTCTCCAGATATCCTATATAACCATATATCACTGAAAAGAGCATAAAATTTCCTTCCAAATGGTGAACTAATATTTTTGGGTTTATGTGTTTTAAAGGTTTTATTACAATGTAAAGTTAATAAATTATTTTTTGAGTAGCGGAAAACTTATTTTCATCAACTTACATTTAACAACCTGAATTTATGATACATCAAATATATAATATTTATATTTAGCATTGATAGTTACTGGTTTACTTACTTGTTATTCAGATTTGGCTTGTAAAACTGTTGTTCTGTTTTATACAACACAATATATCTTAACGATGTGTTCAAAGTTATTACAGTAGAACCCCTCAAACTCGACCCCCTCAAACTCGACATTCCGTCAAACTCGACAGGGTCAGTGACAAGGAGCATGGAATTTCCAAGGTCATTCACTGCATTGTTTTACGCCATGTGCGCCTGCCAGATGCCCGGAGGTTGAGGCTTGTTACTTTTGTTTATACAGCTGTGAGGGATGCTCCTTTGTCTAGCCACTTTCTAATCCTACTGTATAGTAGAGGCCAAAGTTAAAGATAAAGGGTCCAGGTAGACCGGGACAGCCCTAAATATTTGTTGTCAAAACATTCATATTGTTGTGAACCCAAGCGCCTAACCACCCGGATGTTACCGGTCATTAGCACCGATTCCATTAAAGTAAGCGGCAAGTCTTTTGTCATAACAATTCAACGAAGCGTCGTAGAACTATGATTCAAGTTTTGTAATAAAGGTCTTAACCATGTGAGAAAAATGACCCGACTCTTAATTATATGCGATCAGCAGTTCAATTTATAGCAATTGTATTGGACCGTGTTTGGTATGGACATTCTTTTTCTTCGGCGACTACGAGATGAAGCTGCCAGACGTCCAGTCGAAAATGAAAAACAAATATCAATCAAAAGTTTTTTCAAACAATGCTAACTTTGCTCTAATTTTTTTTTTTTTTTAATCTAAAATTGTTTTAATCTTTAAAAATATTTAATGGACTGTCTGTTATTTACTGTAAATTTTATTACAGCATATTAGGATAGGTCTTTTTAGTTTACTAAACCTATTGTACAAGGCCAACACTTTTTAAATCTCATTTGACCGATCAATAAATTTAATTTTAATGTGTGATTGAACACACTATTTTTTTGTTGTCAGGCAGGGACTTTTTTGCAATAAACGTTTAATAATTGATAATCAATAAATGTAAGTTATTTAAAATTTTTGAGTATTTGTTGCAAACCTAACCATTAAATATCAAAGTTCCCTAAAACTCGACAACCCCCAAACTCGACAACCTTAAAGTCCACATTATGTCGAGTTTGAGGGGTTCTACTGTATATAATTAAAAAATCTTGTCGTTTAGTTCAAAAGTAAAGCTTAAAAAATAAGTAAATAAACACTGAAACTTAAAATTAATGCTTGTCTACAGTGATATTTTAAAGTGGTTCCAGGTTTTGTTTATTTCTTTGTGAGAGTCAAAATCAATCTTATATGATCGACCCAATTGCCAAGTTACCTCTGGAGATTTTATTATACACAGTAGATGAGCTGGCCGTACAAAACAGTCGTCCTCTTTTTGAGGCCAATAAAAGTTTTCAGCTGGACCATGGCGATGCATAAATAGGATATCATAATCCCCTTCTTCCTGATTAATATAATGAACCATTCTAATCCACCACTTGCTTTCATAAACATAAGTTACAAAAGAATGGAGGTTTGGTTCTATAATTGGTCCTGTTTGGTTAAAAATGTTTTTTCTTAAACAGATATCAGAATCTGAGCTCACTCTTTTTGCTGATATTTCTTCATCTGATGCGGGTTTGAAAAAATGAAAACTTCTTGTTCCAGTTATGCTTTGCTCAGATTTAAAATGACTACTTTCGGTTATTCTGTTCTTTTCGACATCTTCATTCAAAAAGAAAGAAAAAATTTATATAGAGATAGTTACAAAATGAGTACAATCTGCTCACTCTCCCTTGTACTTCGGAGGTTTCTCTTCGTATTGGTTCTTTTAACAGTGCCCCCGATTCAGTCACATACAGTTTTGCCATGACTCATTGCATGAAAAGACCAACTTCCTTATAAGTTGAAAATCTTTTTCATGACAACACAACTTCATCACTGTTTTGAAATTTTTGTACTGGGCACTGCAACCATCAGTAATGTATTCCACTCTGCCGACTGTTGGAAATGTCAACTTAACGGAATCAATAGTTTTTTCTTGATCTAAGTAGACAAATGCTACATCATGTTTTAGGTCATCAGAAATGAAACACAATGATGATTCTTGTAAGGTACCATCTCCATTTTTGGAATATATTACGACAGGATGAATTGAACAATTTAAATGGCTCAGTAGTATGATTGTACTTTATTTTGTAGAACAAAATTATAATTCTCAGCAAAATCCATTAAGACAAAAACTTATTGAATCCTAGGTTTTCTTTTTATGTACACATTTTGGGATTTGGTAGTAAAGGAATGAGGGATTAGGGATTAAATTTTACGGACAGTGAAATCAATAAATTCTTGGCGCTGAAGAATCATAGATTGTAATCTCACCATCACTCACCCATTGTGAAGATTTTATTTTTTCTTCATTTTCAGTCTTCCAAAATAAAGTTTAAGTGCTTCAGGTGTTTTAGAACATTGATCACAACGCTGCAGCATGCACTCTATTCTGTCTGTTGAGACATCTCTAATCAATAAATAATTGGTAATAAATAAATAATTAATATTAAATAATGGTATTTAGTCAATAATAATAAATAAATTGTAATTATAAATAAAATGTTAGATTAAGGAAAGTAAGGTGAGAGAGTTTATTGAAATTATAAAAGTGAACTTTTAAATATAAAAGTGCTTTTGTTAAAATATGAAAACTATAATTTTGAAAAATAATGTTGAAACAAAGAAACATAGTTGAAGGTCAAGCGCCACTACATACCAAATGACCTCTACCTCCCTATTTTTTGGCACATTTTACATCTAAATTATTTTTAACTCAAATTATTTTTAACCATTATCACCCATTAAATGTAAAAACACTAACATTTTAAGTGTTTGGGAATAGGGGATCACTCTGGGTTCAAGATTTTGGAGTCAACTTTAAAAATCTTAATGCGAAGTTGATCATGCGACATCGTTTAACACAGTCTTTTTTTCTAAAAACAGTTATTTAATCAAAACTGAAAAAGGTTTTACTGTTTACGAGATATCAGTAGGTTTAAGATTTAGGAATTGACTTGAAAGTTGTAAATGAGAAAGCGTTTTTTTTTTTTTTTTTTTTTTTTTTTTGTATAAACAGTGGTGGAATCAAAACTCAAAAAGATTATACCATTTTTGAGATAACTTAAGCTACTGATATTTAAAAAGTTAATGTTTTTACATTTATAATGAGTGGTATTGGTTATAAATTATAGGGGAGGAAGGGACTTTAAAACCATACTGTATATGGTTATCGATATCGCCAACAAGCTTATCCACAAATGTCATAGCAATTTGGATTCTAACATGTTAGGATACGGAGTTATCCTAATTCTAGTCTAAACCTTAGTTTTATTTGTATATGAATATTATTTTCTATTTACGTTGACTTAAAGTAAGATATTTTATGGTGTAGGACAAGGATGAACAATACCATCGGTGTTCCAAAAAACCAAAGAAGGAATTTTGTGACTCATTCAAGAAAAAGAAACAAAATGAAAATTCTATTTACTTGGTACCAATCAATACCAGTCTAAGTATTTTTCTCGTCCTTTAACTTAAATAGTTTTTATTTTATTTCTTATATTTGCTTTATTTTGTGTTCTAATTTTATTTTAAATAATCATGTTAAATTGTTTATTTAAATAATTAGTAAATCTGACAAAAATTTAAAACATGTTCTGGGTTTTAATTCCTAACAAAATAAACTGTTCAAATAACATTTTTGGTTGTCTTTGTATTTCAGTTTCTTGAAATAGTCCCAAATATAACTTGGTAGACATCATTAAGTGACAGATTACTGCCATGTGAGCAGTGATCAGCAATCGGCATATACAGGGGGTAAAATAATGCAAGTGCTGCTTGGCAAACCATGTTGAGGGGTTAATTAAATTTGCCAAGTTTTTATTGCATAATTAAATTAAACTTATAACAATTAATTGAGCAAGATAATAAGTTAATGAAATAAATTTTATAATGGAGAAAATTTCGTTACTTTTATATAAATGGTAATTTTCATGCTCAGTTCCATGATTTTAGTTCTAATTTTAGTGTCTTTTTATAAATAAAAAAAAAAAAATAGCAATTTTTTTTAGATAATTTTACCTATCTTGCTTCAGAAATCCAGGTTAAGTAATACCAACATCCATAGAGTACTTCTGCCGCTATAGATCACCTGTTGCGATCTCTTAGGATATTCTCTAGAATTTCTCTCTTTTTTCTCAGTTCTTGTCTAGCTGTATATGGTGCTGAACATTGGAGAATAATTTGCTTTCGCATCTCTTCTTCTGTACCACATGCCGCGAATTCTGAGGAAATCTTTCATATTGAAATGATTTAGATATTGGTTGTTGAGGATATGTCCAATCTATGTCTGTATGATGTCTGATGATGGCTCTTCAATATATATGCCCGTCTGTCAATCCTGTCCTCTACCGTTGCATCCTTTTGTTCAGGAACATTGTGTTTGGACTCCTCTTGTATTTAGTTAGCTAGTGTATATTTTTCAGTATTTTGATGCTATGCTTTCTGCGGCTTTTGTAATTTATCGGTTATTTCAATCCCCTCATCCAGCAGTGGGTTTGGGTTTCCACTTTAATGTTACTCGTTTTTCAGAGTTAGATACATGACCTCAATTCTGCAACACGAAAGTCTTAACTGAATGGATCTGTTTTTCTTAATGCCTCTAATGTTGACTTTGGGTTTGTTAGTATGCATACTTTGTTTTCATGGATGCCTAGGCAGTCAACAAGAGATCCATTTAATGTTAGTAGCTCCGCGTTGATCTTGTGACTGAATTTGTAGGAATGTAAAAACGTTCATTCATGTTCTGATCATAGTACCTAGTGTGTCTTTTAATCAACTTAGCCATGCCGTTCATAAAAAATATTACAAGGTTTGTATACCAAGTGTTGAGCTTTTCCAAAGTTACACAATGTAACTTCCGGCAGATCGGCTTTTGTTAATTTAGAGGGTAGGTTCTTTAAATTCGACTTCTATGTACCTCCACAATTTACCCTATTCAAACAAAAAAAAATTAATAATTGTTTACGATAAATTATTAACAAATTTACTAAATGACCTGTTTATCATATTAAATTGTTCAGTTGATTGAGAAATTAAATAATTTGTATACCAATTTTAAAATACTTTAATACTTTTTGTACAAAATTGATGTGTACAATAGCTTTCAACATTCTGTTCACAAAAGGAAATACAATCTAGATGTATTTCAAAATTATTCTCTTATTGAAATCAGCATCACTAGTAACAGTAGCAGTTATTTCCCCCCCCCCCCCTTTAGATTTTGAGAGAGGTATAATAAAACATGAGTTAATATGTACCTTGCAGAATACATGTTGCAAGTTTATGTGAGGATGTTTCTGTAATTATCCACTAAAAAACACACCTCTTTGCTGCCCCTCAATGTTACCATCGAGTAGCTAAGATATCACCTAGCAGCATAACTTATTGGGTAGTTAGGGCTTGTACTCGTTTCTCAACTTTTATTTCCTACTTTAGAGTGATTATAGAAACTCTTCTGCCCTCATTCAGCTTATATGTCACTCACTGTTTCCTCCCACTCTTTGGTCTTAATGATTGTAATTGAGAACTCTTTAATTACTCTCCAGTAATCAAGATCTGGTTGTTTGGGGATATTAGTGTACCCTGCCTAACATTCGTGATTTTCAGCGTTCCACTCGAAAAGCTAATGCCTTTCGTTATCACCTTGGGGTCCTCCAGTAATACATCAATCATATTTTTATTTGTTGTAAACTAATTATAGGTGTATAACAAAAATATCAAACTTAATTGTTACGATGTTACAGTGGACTTTATAAAAATGGCTATTTAAAAATTTAAGACACAACAAATAATGTTAAAAAGATAGTTAATTAAAATCAATTACATTTGTCTAGAAGAAAATATTAATATTCATTCAGAGAGTACTGACATCTTGTTTAAAAATCCTATTTAACTCCATTTTATATTAAACATCTCTTAGCAATTTTAATTCTACAGGAAGCCACTAAACAATATCACACCTCTATTAAAGGTTATTCTATCTAATATTTTCAGATTCACTTTTGTTCTGTGAAAATCGTACATTCCTTTTGTACCATAGCTGTGAATTTGGTAATTAAATTTTTATTTTTTATGTTGGTTTGCATTGTAAGCAAAATTACTTTATAATTACATGCAGATGTGACGCTTAACTTGAAACATTTGAGATATATGTTGAAGCACCCATGTCCACTAGTTTCAGTCAGCTGATAACAGTAGGGTTTATATACCAGTCTCTTTCTCTTCCTAGCGCTTTTGCCATTGTTTTTAAAATCTGCTTTTTGCTGCTGCTTTTATTGACGTCTTTTAAGAAAATCCTTTATAAGAAATGGTTTCATAGACCTATTTACGTTCATTGGCCAAAAGATCTACAACTTTACACAGTATTTAGAAAAATCTATGTTACTTTAAAATAATATAAACATACAGTTAGTGTGACGTTTCTATTTCGAATCAAGATTTGTTATTAATATGGTTTAATTGGACATAAAAGAGAAAATCATAGCCTAGTAGCCTAGGGCCATGTTGAAAACTAAATCTAGAACCTAAGAAAAGAATTTAAACCTAAGTTGTTTTTCTCTTTTATGCTCTAAGTTTTACACTTGATATTGAGAGTTGATTTATACTCTCGAAATGTCGAGTATTAGTTTTTATATTCACAAATGATGGGAAATGTTTGATTAAATCATATTAATAATATGGTCCATCATTACCAAATAACATTAAAACCAGAAGACGTGTTAAATGTTACAAGAATAACTGTAAAATATCAAATTCTGTGATTGATAGAAACACAGAGTTTAACAAACCAGAATGTCTCCATAATATCTTAGTCTGTTACAATCAGAAGAATGTGGCATGACAGTCTCATTGAGTTGTTTGCATAGTCTGCATTGGGCAGCTTCCTCAATTATGCCTAATTTAAACACATTGCGATAGTTGTCTTCCATTATCGTTAATAACAAAAATCTGAAACATTCAGTAGTCACAATGACTTCCACTTTTTAATGACAAACTGTCATTTTTGTTAGATCAGTGATGTACGTGTAGTCTTTAAAAATCGGCAAGAATTTTTTAAAAGCCTAAGTACAGTAGAACCCCTCTAATCCGCCCTCGGGTGGTCCGTTACTCCGTCACCTTCGGCATGGTCGGAACGCAAAAAAGCTCGGATTATCCGAAAAAAGTCAATATTTATTACATATTATATAAACAGATTTTTTTAAAGTGAAATAAGTGATATATAAACTTTTAAAAGTCTATATATAAACTTTGCAAGTACAGTAGAACTTCTGTTAACCGGCCTATATCGTAGTGTACTGGTTGGATGAGAGTTTCCGAAAATAATTGTAATTGAAACACCAAAGCAGCGGCGAGTCAAACGACTTTGTCGATAGCGGTATCCCATTGTCGGCGGTGTAAAAACTCCGCGGCACCGAAGCAGCGGCGAGTCAAACAACTTTGTCGATAGCGGTATCCCATTGTCTGCGGCATAAAAACACCGCGGCATTGGCACCCGTCGGTATAGCAGACATACAAAGGCAAAAACGTTTGATGGGCCGCTTTTTTTCCACGAATCAATTTAGTATACATTATGGAAAATATAACATTTCTTTTCAGTTTTCTTCTTGTCTTTGACTGGTTATGATCTACGTACAGTATATACAGTAAATAAAAATGAGCGAGTTACGAAAACGGGAATACGGAAGCGTGTGTTGGTTTCGTTTGAGACGCGGTTAAATGTGTCAAAAGACTTGACAGAGGGGAATCTGTAAAAAAGCTTTGTAGTGTTTAATTTTTCACGAGAGATGACACAGCACTGAATCGGGATGACACAGCACTGAAGCGGGAAAGCGATAACAAACCGGAAAGAATGGCGCCAGGCGGGCCGTGAGTCATCGGCGAGTCGGCACAATATCGCGAGCTCGAGCACGGTCGGATTAACCGGAGTAACGGACCAACCGAGGGCGGATTAGAGGGGTTCTACTGTAGATCAATTTTATATTTCTTTGGTAATTTAATAACTAAATGTTTACTATTAGTTAGATTTATAATTAAATTTATTTACACATTACAGTGTGGTTTTTGACACCATACGCATCTCATGTTTAATGCAATCTCGAGAAGTTATATGGTTTTTATGCAGAATTGCAAAAGTTGTTGATGATTTCATCAATGAGTTAGATGCAGTCATCAATAATTTAGTAACATCTTGCATCTAAATTGAAGTCATTACGTATCCCTATCTATAACTAAAATATATATGTGTAAAAAATATTTAACACCTTAAATTTTAAGAACTGCTTTAGATAGAAAAATGTTCGACCTATCATTATAAAGCTCGTAACCTGAGTTATCTACAGGGTGGTACAAAAGTTTAGTAGGATAATACAGGGTGTTCCAAAAATTAACAAAACATAATTTTTCTCATTTTTTAAAAATGTAATACCATTATTATTTTTACATATTCTAATAGGTTAATTTAAGATACTTAAAAAAAATTGTAAATTTATCTTTAATAACAATCGAGTTATGACGTTTTAAAATTTGCAATTTTGTAAATATAAATATATGTTCTCTGCAGGGCTGAGTGAATAATGATTTATTTGGTTAACCCGCCGTTAGTCAGGTCTTAAAATGTTACAACATTAGTCGGGCGTAGAGATTTTTTCTCACACTTTGAAATTTTGTTTATTCATTTTTTTAAAACATAATAAGTTTAAAATCATTAAAATCATTTTTTTTTATGAAATTAGACATTATAAAGCCACTATTTCAAGCAATAAACATTGATTTATATAACCTATTTTTTTAGAAAAAAATATTTAACTATGTTTTTGTAATTGCATTTTGGAAAGTTGAGGAATTTTGTTAATAGCTTTCATATTTGTCTTAAGTTTATTAGGAGAAAAAGACAATGTATTATAAACTATTCTACTAACTTTTCTTTAGTATTATGCTATGTCTTTTTAGTTATATTATGTTAAGGTTTTTTTTTTAATAAGTTACAACAAGGTGTTAGTTAGTAAAAAGCCGATTTCTAAAAGTAATAGAAATTTATTACATACATATTTGAGTTTGTTATGTGGGTAATACATAATAGTTGTAAACAAGTTTTTTTGTCAATATTAAAAATAATTAAGTCACAACAAAATAGCTCACTCATCCTTGTTGACACACTCAGAGCAGATGAATGTGGTTGAAGCTATGTGATCCTTGCAAATAGGCGATTAGCATTCGTTGCACTTGTTACTGGTGTACCGGTTCTACATTTACGTCTCCAAAACTTGCTAAGCAGTTTTTAATTTTTTGTTTTGTGGCCAAGGTAAAAGTTTTAACTTGAACTCTTCTCAACAGTTGATTTTTTAACAAGTCTCTTCCTAAATCCATTAAAAACTTTCTTCTTGTCATATCGGTATTAGGCCTACTGTTTGCTTTGAAAATGATATAGGCATTGATTGCTCCAACATTTAACATACCATTGAAAACAGTCATAGGCCATCTTCGACTAATCCTCGACACGCAATACTCTGTTTTCAGGCGGTCGACACCGTCTACTCCTTTTTTTGTTGCGTTGTAATTGGTAATTATTTCGGGTTTTTAGCATCCCCACTGCTTTCATTAATTGTATCATCATCATGTAGGGTTGATAGTACCAAAACAAGTTTCTTCTCCTTTTTATCTGGAATGTAAGAAACAATCGAACAATAATTTGGAGGTCTTGAAAAGGCAAACATTGATGAACACCTCGCTCTTTCTGAAACACGGACAAGCTCTTCAGGGATTTCTCTTTTGTCTTTACGGAGTGGCCCCCACTAGTGTTAGTCTGTGATTGACATAAAGATCATTAGCAAGGGGGATTGAAGTGAAAAAGTTGTCCATTGTCACATTACGTCCAGTTCTATCAATTAGATGTATGCAACGCTTTACCACACTTGAAGTATCATTGTGTTACTTCAAGTGACACTTAAAGGAACCATCGCTATAAGTTCTGCTGGGTACGAGGAGGCAGGGTATTTTTATTGGTGATCCAATAAAGCAAGTAATGAGCCAAGATGATCTCCATAACTTATAAATACTGTCTTAGTGTTAAGCTATTTGCATTTTCTTTTTTATTTGTAGAATTATGTATGTTGCCTTAACTTGTAGAAGAATTAGATTTTATCTTAATTTATGTTAGATTTTGCAGAAAAAGATTGTGTTGTTCTTATTGCCAATGGTTCTAAGCATCTTGTCATAATTCATCAAAATATTAGAAGCATACATAAAAATTTTGACATTCTATAACTGAATTATCAGGAAAATTGGTCGCTTATTATAGTTTTGTCTGAGATTTGAATAAGCAAAACAGAGTGATTTTTATCAATTACCAAATTATATAATCTGATGCTTAATTCTAATGAAACTATTAGAGCGGTGGGGGGGTGTGGTGGTTTATATACTTTCTCAAATTGAATGTTTGCAGAGTAGACGACTAAATTTTACTTCAGCAGACGCACTAGAAAATGTTTTAGGTTTTCAAAATGTATCACCTTTAAGAAAAGGTAATGGAAGCACGTGGGTGGACCTATTACAGATGGTACATTAATAATTTTAAAATATTAATAATAAACTGCAACAGTTACTCTTACCTTAGCGTCAATCCAACACAAAAACTGAGTAAACTATTTACAAGAGAAAATTTAATACAAAATTTAACTTTATACCTGTAGTTTATTAAAAAAAAAAAAAAAAAACTAAATTACAAATATATATATATATATATATATATATATATATTTGTATATTTATTTATAAACCTTTAAGTAAAACAAAATGAAGAAAATAGATACGCCCTTAAGTACAGAAAATTAAGCAAAGATATTTAAAAAATTACATTTTACAAATATTAAATTAAGTTTAAAAATCCCTCCCCAAAAAGTAAAATTTGACAAACCCTCCCCTTTTTATAATCTAAATCAAAAATCTCAATTAGTTGTGTTTATATCAGTTACAAATTACAAATGAATTTTAAATTGTTATACAATGTTACGGAAAACGAATACATTTACAATGGAATTACTAGTAAATCTATTTCGTTGGCCAACCTTAATACTAAACAAAAAATTAAATAATAAAAACAAAAGAATTTAATTTTAAAACATCTCTCATATAATAAATAAAAAAATTTAATTTTGAAATAACTCCTTTTGGGGTTGTAAGGTTGAAATTAGTTAGCTAGGTCCCATCCAAATATTACAAAAACAAAAATACAAGTAAATATACAGCCTTTAATACATAACTAAATATTATTATTTTTTAAATTTTTATAGATAGTTTGTCTTTATAATTAAATGTTTGTGATTCCTTTGTTTAAACTATAAAAAAAGTTAATATTACACTTGTATAGTTCTTTTTTTTTTTAATCAGCTGATTGCAGTAAACACTGGAGAAACTGGTAGGTGACACAAGTGACTTGACTGATCAAACTTGGTAATATCCTTCGACCCGTTCAAAACTGCCGAAATAAAACATGATTACAATTCGTACTAGTTATTACAAAACCTATTGGTTGCAAGAAAATTCATGTTTAAAACAGCAAGTTGTAATAACTTTAAAGACCTTTTACAATGGCTAAATCAAGCAAATGCTACTGGCTAGACAGAAATAGATTAATCTGATTCATCAGGCTGTTTTTGACATCTAATATAACTGTAAATTAAACGATTTTAATTACAACTGTAAGCACAAATTAAAACTGTAATATATTTGAAATGGCTGTTTGAAATATTATAGTTAAATATTTTAAATGATTCCATTTAGGTAATCAGTATTAACTTTATATAAGGAATATTTAATTGGTACAAATTTTAAAATAGATACTTAGACTGGTTAAAATAAAACAGGAAAAAAAAAATGTAAAACATGTTTAGAATTAACAAAGGACAGAGCAAAAGATTCCGTACCTGGTTTAGCGAAAATGATGTTTGCCTACGAGCATCTTGGAGTGTATTTTGAAATGACTGTCGACATGTTAACTACTTTACTTTATTAAACTTTTCTTTATTATTTCATAGTTCACAAGAATGTATGTGCGCTATTTGCTGTGGTTAGTTTCGACATTTAATTTGGTTTTAGAACCCGCACATACTCGTAATACTTGGAGTGACCCACTCGATCGCTTGGTTAGAAGTTCAATGTCAAGGCAAGGTCTCTTTGTTACGATCGACCGGTTGGTATCCCGTTATCTTGGGTCACCTGTTTGTGGTTTTTATAAAGCTAGATCGGGTGATGTAACGCTCTTTGAATTTGTTACCGATCAATAGATTTAAGTTATAGAAATTTTTTTAATTGAGTTGATTTTAAGGTAAGATGTTAAAAGAAAATGTTGTTGTTGTTGTTTCTTAAAATCGCTACAAAAAGAAACTTATTTCTTAATAAGTATGTATATATTGCACTCGCAATCAATTGAATCTTTTCTTGAGGAATTAAGTGATTATTTTATACTAACTGAGAAAACTAAATCGCCAAAAAATTTGATAGTGATTGGTGATATAAATATTAATATCTTAGAGGAATGTAAAGTTTCAAATAATTATAAAACATTAATGAGTAGTTTTGACCTAGAATTGTTGGTGACTCAGCCTATCCGAATTGTAGAGGATTCAAATTTGTTAGAGTTTTAAATAACATTAGAATAAATGTTAAGGCACAGATAATTGAATCACACGTTTCTGATCATTTGATAACATTGTTGACTTCGTCCGATAAACAGATAATCTCTTATTGTATCAATTACAAGTATTTAAATAGTGCTCTTGATAGCGTAGATTGGACCGATGTCTATCAACAACTTAATGTATCTCTTGTCTATTCTAAATTTATTGGAATATTATTAGACTTAATATCTAAAGCGACATATGTACGTTATAATACTAAGAAATTTACAAAATTAAAACCATCGATAACTGGTGATATTTGTAAGTGCATTAAGAAAAGAGATTTAATTTATAAAAAACTTTAAAAATGTCCTAATGACGACAGATTAAGGGAGTATTTTAAAAAATTTCATAATAAATTACACAATGATATACGTAAAATAAAAAGTAATTATCTTGGTCTTCTAGAAGACTGCAAGAGGGACTCCAAAATGACATGGAGTATTCTAAAACAAATAACTGGTCAAAGTGAGTCAATGAATAATAAAATAAGTTTGCTAGAGATTTGAAATATATTTGTGAATATATTTAAGGGAAAAAAATTAATTTGTTACATTTTCAAAAAAACAAAAATTGGTTTACGAAAAAAGGGAAATTCTTAGGTTTATTTTCACAAATTCACCAAAAATAGTAATATTTATGGAAAAAACAAATTCTATATATCATTATATTCAGAAGGGTGCATAGATTTTAGCTGTGTAGTGAAAAAAAATGTTAGATGTAAAACATTTGGCGTTATTATGTCAAATAGCAAAAAATCATAAAGTAACCGGGGCAAGAATTGCACAGAAAAAGCTATATATACCATACAAAAAAAAAATTAGAATTTTTTTCAAGTAGTACTAAAGATTTGTAATATATTTGTGGATAAAAGTTGCTAAAAAGAAAAATCAATTTATAAAATTTTCATTAGATAGTATCTCAGAAAATTCTTACAAAAACCAAAGGCAAATGGCCAAATGGTTTAGTTACATAAATATAGATATAGGCCTATATAAATTTATATACATTTTGGTATAAACATAATTAATTTATAAAATTTTCATTAGACAAAATTATTTTTATATGTAAACACATGGAAATTTGCTAAAAAGGCTAGACCAGATAACATAACCTATCTCTAGACAGCCTCAGTATTTGATAAATTTGACAATAACATTCACTCAAAACAGTAATACAGATATTATAATTTGAATACACAAATTATAAAAAATAAATATAACATACCTTCAAAATAATAGAAATAATCCCAAGTCACACACAACGCCTATCAAAATCCGTCATTTTACTATTCAAACAAGCCTGAGTAAATAGGTAGCTTGCAAGTCAGAAACAGTAACCTAAAACTAACTCTAAGACGTATTGAGTAGTACCAACAGAAAGATCTAAATTTTCTCTACCAAATACTGTAAAGCTCGGTTACAAAATATAGATGTAATAAGCGATATTTCTTATTTAGTAAACTGCACCGAATGAAAAATGATTTTGGTTCGGTTTGGTTACTACTTGGTAAAATAGATATATCTCGCGATCTATGACAGATAGAAATATTTGGAAAGCACAGATCGAAAGAGAAAGAAAAATACTATATAATATTAACAAATAAAACACAATTTTTCTTTTGTAAAAATTCTATATTTTATTTGGTCTAGCCGACCATGGTTTCGCCAGTTACGGCATTGACGAGGCTCTTACAAGACTAAATACAAAGCACAACATAACTATTATAAAAGGTTGAGAAAGGCAGGAAATTCGCGTTAACAAACAAAGCACAAAGACCCAGGGGAAAAACCACACAGGTCCATGAGCCTCGTCAATGCCGTAACTGGCGAAACCATGGTCGGCTAGACCAAATAAAATATAGAATTTTTACAAAAGAAAAATTGTGTTTTATTTGTTAAAATGGAATTCTATCAAGTACCGTCGGTCATCAGTGTAAACACTATATAATATTGTCAACTTGTGGCATGGACAAGTATTACCATTTCGTAAAATCATATGAACACAGAGTAGTAGATTTTTCTAAATAAACCTCGACGCGAAAAGTGAGGCGATCTAGCAGAATGAACGTCAACTTTACTCAATTAGAGTATTTTTATTTTTAGTGACAAAAAATTGGTAAACATGGTTCTGAAAGATTGAAACATTACCTTTAAAATGATATATTATACATTTTGATAAAATAATATCTACTAGGATAAAAGTTGAATTGAAAAAAAAATGTAATTTTTAGCGTTTAAAAATGAGTTAAAATTCTTGATTTTGTTTAATTTTATATAATAAAAACTATAACAGATAGAAAGATTTGGAAAGCACAGATCAAAAGAGAAAGATGCGATCTATCGAACAGTGTTATGGTCAATCTGTTTGATAGAAATATCGAATTGGGAATATTAGAAAAAAATGACGTTAGTTTTTTTTACAACTTGTCTGCGCAAATCTTTGACGTTACGTATCAAAAATATGAAAACTTTAGCAATTTTTGGAATGTTATTTATAACGTTTTGTGGTATTTTTATTTTTATTTTTGCATGATTATGTATCTACGGAAAATTAGCTTTCCAACGGTATTTTATTTATTGCGATAGGACGATTGTAAGTTGGCGAAATGTTGAATTGCAAAATACATGCGAGAGGCGAAAAGGAACCACGGCTATAAGTTCTGCTGGGTACGAGGAGGCAGGGTATTTTTTAGAAGGACTGAAGGTGATTCAATAAAGCAAGTAATGAGCCAAGATGATCTTCATAACCTGTAAATACTGTTCTTAGTGTTAAGTTATTTGCATTTTCTTTATGTATTTGTAGTATTTTGTATGGTGCCTTAACTTGTAGAAGAACAAGTTTTTATCTTGATTGTACGTGTGAAAGAATTTTTTGCAAAAATACGTGTTCAGTTGTTAAAGCAAGTAACTGCATAAAATATATGGGCGTATTCTTCGACAATGAATTAAATTGGAAAGTCCATTTGTCTAAGTTAAAATCTAAGTTGGGTAGTATATTAAGAGTGTTTTATTTTCTTAGAAATATATGTCCTCCGGATGTTAACTGTATGATTTATTTTTCTTTAGTTCAGAGTAGGATGAGTATGGTTTGCATAGTTGGAGAGGGACTTACATCAGTAATCTAATACCTGTAATTAATATTCAGAAACAGTTTGACCGGATGATCCTAAACAAAAGTAGGTTGGAACATTCAAAGTCATTATTCCTCTCTTTATGAATATTACCTTTAAGATACTTGTACATTTACAAAGTACTTAAGTTATGTTTTATAAAAAGTGGTAACAGGCAACTTTCTGATAGGTCTGATGGGAGGAGGGTATGGTTAAGAAGTGCAGGAAATTTTGCAGTGCCAAAACCTTTTTAAACTTACTTTATGAAAACTTTTCGTTTCCTCGGGCCAAAATTATTTAATGTTCTGCCCGGCCACATCAAATGTGGAAATTCAATTTCTTTTTTTGTGTGAAAATTGAAAAGTTGGCTCTTTGAACAGGAGGAGGTTGAACACTTGTTTAATGTATGTAGTTAATAGTTATTGAATAGTATAGTGACTCTTATGTATTATTGCTCTTAAACATGTTTTAGAATATGTGTCAATTTTATTATGATTTGGCTTTTTACTTTTTTTCTCTCTTGATAAGTAAGAACATGTGAATGTATATTGTTAATATTTGTGTAGAATGCTCGCCAATATTTTTTGGGAAAAAGTAAAGAAAACTTTGTTAATTATAATTTTTGTTTTAGGAGCTATATATCGTTAGGTTAATTTTGTCTTACTGCTGCCATATTTCATTTCGCAAAATGTACGAGTGGCTATCCCCAAAGCAGGCTATACCTGTTTATTTATTGTTTTCAAGTAAATGTTGTTTTTTTAATATTTTTAGTTTAGATAAAAAATCTTATAGTTATAAGCTATGTATATTAGTTTATGTATAGGTGTGTAAGTATGATTGGGCGTAAGTGTATATATTTAAGAATATGATACAGGTCAATGTACACTTTATGTCTATTGTAGATTTTTTTAAATTTTTTCTTTGATTTGTTTTCTTTCTCTTTTTTCTCTCTCTATTCTATAAAATAGTTGTAATAGATGTGTTAATATTTTGTATCTGTATTGTTTCTAGAGGGAAATAAAATAAATTAAAAAATTAAAAAATCAATTGAAAGTCTAGAACATAAATTAATAAAATATAATAATAGTGTAATTTCATATACATAATGTTTTAATGGTTAACAAAATATAATTTTTTACGGTTTCCAAATTGAAATGTATTAATTGTTTTTTCTTACCTTTACAAAAAGTCACTTTAAGTACATGTTGCCCAAAACTCATGGAATATTAATTTTAGACCACAGTACTACAATAACTGTTCAAACTGCTTCTCTTGTAGAGCTTGATAGTGTGTCAATCTGTGATATAAACCTTGCAACAGATTTTGTAGTAGATCTGGAGTGATTTGTTCGGCTTCTGCTATTATATGCAGTGTTAAGTCATTTACGTCTTCTAGCTTAGTTCTCTAAATGTTTTGCTTCAAGTATCTCAAAAGAAAGTAATCTAGTGGATGATGTAAGTTTCTTAATTTCTTTCAGGTGTATTTTTCTCCTCTGTTTATGGAATTATAAAGGGAAGGTGTCAAGAATTGCAACAAACAATGGAAACTACCAGAGCCCATCTTATAAAATTCTTTAAATTTCTCTTTATGTTGAGATAGTTCTCTTCCAGCTACTGCGATATTGCATATTCATTAAATTATTTGGATGAAACCAATACTTCCTTCTCTTTCTCCTGTTTTTCAGTTACCAATACATCACAAAAATCATCAACTTAACTTGAAAACATGATTACAACAGATGAATTGACACAAAAAAATGCCTCTTGCTAACAAATCTTATTGCTTCGGTGTGCAGCAAAATTATCTTAAGATAAAAGTCTAGCATCATAATGATTGTCTCGGTTATACTCTGTGTAAGGATAGAGAGTGAGGTTTATTATTGTATTAAATTTGTAAGCCCATTTGGGAAATATCAGATTTATTTATTATTTTTTTATTAAACATTGCTGAATTATCATGCTTCCAAGTGTAAGTCAGGGCAGTTTAGGGACATAGACAGAAGGACGGGAAAGAGATTCCAAAATTCGAAATTGAGTTTAAATGTATTTGCATATAATATAAGAAGCATAAACCAAAAAGTCTCTGAATTTATGATATTCATAGATCAATTTTTGATAAAGCCTGTGGCAATAAGCCTTTTTGAAACATGGACAACGCAATGCAACGAGAGTCAGCTAAATACTTTCAACGGTTATAGAGTAGGCTCGTACTTCTCACGCTCCATTACGAGCGGGGGTGGAGTGGCAATTCTTGTCAGAAATGATACCGAGTGTAACAAAGTAAATGTAAAAAACAATCCCAGTACGGAAAGCGTTTTTGAATATGTGGTCGTGGAAATAAAATCGCATAGTTTTCAGTCATGTATAATAATAGCTATGTACAGAGCTCCGGACTCAAATTTCGACACCTTTATAAATAAATTGGAGTTTTTGTTGGAACAAATGTTTAGGCGCTTAAAAAATAAATTAATAATTTTAACAGGAGATTTCAACATAAACATTTCAAAAAATAACAGGGAAACTTCTAAATTCCTTGAAATCTTAAAATCGTACAATTTAGTAGTCAATTTTCAACAACCGACGAGAATAACTTCCGATACATCAACATGTATTGACAATATATTCACAAATTTTATACCAAAAAAAGCTGATATGCACGAACCAGGTCTGTCTGACCATAGGGGACTTTCAGTTCAGTTTGTTGCATGTAAACAACATTGTAAAACTAAAACAAAACTGTCGTACAAACGAACTTTAAATGAGACAAATTTAAATCTCTTCACTTCTCGGTTGGGCACAAATAGTTTTTCTGAGTTGGAAATTTCCCTGGATAATATAAAAAATATAAATAAAAACTACAATCTGTTTTTTACAACATTAAATAGATATCTTGAAGAGGTATGTCCTCTAAAAAGGTCCAAACCTTGCAGACGTTTCTATGTTGTTCCATGGATAACGAAAGGCATTAGAGTCTCCTGTAATAGAAAGCGTGCTCTGCATGAAATTTTGAAGTCACAAAACTGCCCTGCTGAGATATTAATTTATTATAAGAGTTATTGTAATGTATTGAGAAGAGTCATTCGGGATGCAAAAACCATGTCAAATGATAGGTATATTCTAAATTCTGAGAACAAGGCAGAGGCAATGTGGAATATTGTTCGAGTTGAAACTGGAAATTCTAATGTAAAACAAAATCGCGATATAATTCTGCAAAAAGGTGCTGAGGTAATTGACCAACCTATGCACGTTGCAGATTGTTTTAACAAATTCTTTATACATGTCACAGAGAAACTAAACCTGAAGTTAAATGAGAGTGAGGCAATCTGTTTGTTAAAAAAAAAGGAAATTGGAGTTCAAAACTCTTTGTTCATTCGCCCTACAAGCCCTTCAGAAATTTACAAAATTATACTAAGTTTAAAAAACAAGAAGTCTGTTGGCTGGGATAATATTCCAACATCAGTAATTAAAGCCAGTGCTCATGTTATCTCAAGGCCACTAGCCTTACTTATAAACCAGTCTTTTGAAACTGGAATATTTCCAGAACACTTAAAATATTCCATTGTAAAACCTATTCATAAAAAGGGTGATACTAAAGAAATTACCAACTACCGTCCTATAACTATTATCTCAGTTTTTTCTAAAATATTTGAAAAAGCAATGGTGAAAAGAATCGTCTCTTTTCTTACTAAATACAATATATTGAACAAAAAACAGTTTGGTTTTCGCAAGGGTCTATCAACTTCCTCAGCCATTTTTTCGTTAGTAAATACTGTGATAGATGCCATAGAGGGGAAAACTCAAATCGCATCTGTCTTCTGTGACCTCTCAAAAGCTTTTGATTGTGTAGATCATTCGATCTTGTTACAAAAGCTTGAATATTATGGTATACGTGGGAAGGCAAGCAGTTGGATAAGCTCATATCTTTATAAGAGAAAACAGAGAGTTATCTATACTGACAATGCTCTAAACTCTCACCATTCTAAATGGGAAGTAGTCCTGCGTGGTGTTCCTCAAGGGTCAATATTAGGACCATTGCTTTTCCTTATTTATGTAAATGATTTGCCTCAAAATGTTGGACAAGCAGAGGCAGTGTTATTTGCTGATGATACTACTTTAACAGTGGTGGGCAAAGACCAAGCAGATTTGGCTGAGTCAGCAGAGTTAGCAATGTCCATGGCGGAAGATTGGTTCTCTGTAAATAACTTAAAACTGAACGTGACAAAAACAAAGTTAATCCAGTTTGGTCTACAGTCAAATCCTAACCTACATGTAAAAAAAGGTAAAGAAATAATCACGAGCACAAAAAATGTTAAATTTCTTGGCATTACCTTAGACGCAAATTTAAATTGGAAAAGTCATGTTTCAGGTTTGGCTCAGCAACTGGCGCCAGTTTGTTTTGCTCTCAGAATGATTTCTACTGTGACTAGTTTAAAAGTAATAAAAGCCGTTTATTCTGCTTATATTGGTTCTCGGCTAAGATATGGGGTGGCATTCTGGGGGAACTCTGTAGAGTCTATAAAAATTTTCCGCCTACAAAAAAGAATTTTACGCTCAATGTTTCATATGAGATATAAACAATCGTGTTTTCATTTTTTCAAAAAACATAATATTTTAACTTTCCCGTGTATTTATATCTATGAGACGTTAATTTTCTTTAAGAGCAACCAAAATTTATTTGAGGTGAATCAGCACCACCACAAATATCCTATCCGTCATAAACTATTGCAATATCCTGTCCACAGACTAAAATTTTTTGAACGTGGAATATATTACTCGGGTATTAAATTGTTCAACGCACTTCCGGAAAAAATAAAAAAAACGAATTCTATCCAGAGTTTCAAGAGTTCACTCAGAGGCTACCTCCTAGAAAATACATTCTACTCTGTGGAAGAATATCTGGCCAGAGGTGCTCAAGCCAATCCTGCTGATGTCAGGTGTAAATTGCGAATGAATTGATCCAGTGTCTGCCCTGTACTTGTCTCAGATATAGCCTTATTTTTTGGATATGTATTTGTGTGTATGTAATATGTATATATATATTTGTTATATTGTATTGTGTGATTGTGTGATTGTGGATGTGTGATTGACTAGTGCAGAAATGTGAACTGTATTTAAAGTTATTTAAGTTATTGTAGTTATTATAAATTTGATTTTTTGTGGACTCTTGCTGTGCGAATTGTGTTTGTCGGCAGCAATAGAAATAAATAATAATAATAATCCGGGATGTATTTTGCTAGTGAAGCAATTTACTTTATATACCATACTTGACACTTTGTGTCTTTGTAATTTTTAATATATGGAATGACTTTTTTTTAATTAAGATAAATTATTCTAATAAGTCATGCAAAATTTGTTATTTGTTCAAATGTTATTTATTTTGTTAAATATTTCTCTATTTTGTTGTTTATACATTCTCTGATACAACTATTTGTATAAAAGAAATAATGTGTTGTGTGTTTTGTAATGCGTTTTATGTATTGATGTAAAGGTTTAGACTTGTTGTATGCAATTGTATTGTCAACTACAACCAAATAAATGAAATGAAAAAAAAAAAAAAAAAAAAAAAAAAAAATTAGAACATACTGTACAAATATTTATGTTTTTGTCAAGGCAAGGGAACAAAATAACCGGGGATTGTTTTTAAATTAATTTATTAAGTTTTGAGCATTTTAATATGTTTAATTTTCTAACCTAAAATATTTGATTTTGTTTCAGCCCTTAAGACGACAATCAACATCAAGTACTGAAGAGTGTGAAATATGCTTCATAACTCTACACTCTTCAGTGAGTATTCCACATATATATTTTAAAGTCAAGTTTTGATAGAGTAATTTTGAATACATTAGATGTATATAATTTGATTCTAACAATTATTTAACAAAGGTGCAAACTATGTCAGTAAATACTTGTTGATAATAAATTTCTAATGTAAAATTTTTAGCTATTGTAATTTCTCTCTTGGGAATTCCAACACGGGAATGTCCATTGATCCTACACATTTAAAAGTAAGTGTTATAAAGAGTGATTGACAATACCTATTTGTTTGTGCAATAGCTTCAACTGCTCTCTTGTACATTTAACCGCTATAATGTCACCAGTCCATGGTTGTTTAAATTTGTGTGACTCTGTGTTTATAATGAGTGTGAAAATAAACAATCCCACCATTCATGAAATCTCATCATTGATTAAATTTCTAAACGTAAGAGGACAATGTTGCTGAAATTCACCGTCAGTTGAGTGGAACATATAGGGCTACCGGAATGAGTGAAGGAAAAGTAAGGTCATGGTGTTGTAGGTTTAAGGAAGGCTCAATTGTTCACTATGAGAGTGCAGGCTTAGATTCTGGACTAACAATCTCACTGAGCATAAAAATGCAAAGGTAATTGAAAGGTCATGTTACAAATAGTGATTTTTCCATAGAAGTTTTCCAAGTTTCAAAAACATAATTTTCAGAATAGTAACTGACTCTCTAGGTTATCGTAAACTGTGTTCACAATGAGTGCGAAAATGTTTGACAAGTGCTCACAAGGACAAGAGATCTGCACTTGCTTTTTTTTATACCGCTTTCTCAGAGAGTGGGACGAATTGGTTTCCCATATCATCACTGATGAAGAAACTTGGATTTTCGTATGTTAATACTGAATTAAAACGTTTTAATCCATACATTAACATCATTCCAGTTCGCCCAAACCGAAAAAAATCCAAGCAAACCCATTCTCATAGATGGAAATTGTGTTCTGAGACCAAAAGGGTATGTTTTAGACAATTTCATGGAATCTTTAACAACCATCACATTGCAAGTCTATTGTGAAACACTTTCCAGACTGCTCTGTACTATCCAAAACCGACAACAGGGTATGGTAGGGTTAGGAATTGTTTTCCTTCAGAATAATACACATCCGCATATAACAGCCCACACAATTGAAACAATTCAAAATTTCCGATAGAGAGTTTTGATCATCCACCTTAGAATCCAGATCTCACGTTCATTGATCATCACCTCAAGAACTGACTTGTGTTTTAACGATTCTAGGAAACTGAAGGGTGGAAAATTTCAGTGGAAAAATGGTGAAATCCCAAGTGGCAGAATTTTATATGGAGAGTTAGAAAAAACTTGTTTTAAGAGGTCAAAAGTGGTTGAGACAAAATGGTAACAAAAATGGTAGAAAAATAATGTAGGTTTGTATGTATTTGGAACCACTAAATTTTTGTTTTAAATTTATTATCCTTTTATGACCAGTTGTGTCTTACTTTTAAAATGTGCCGTGTATGTATATATATCTTGATCTTTTCTGATCTTAGCGCTATAAGAGGGCTAGTGATCTTTATTGTATGTGTTTTTCTTCCTTTTTTTTTATAAGGCTAAGATGACCAGTATATTTTTTGTTCTACATAGTATTAAGAAGTGATCAAAATATTAGGAAATAAGCTTAAGGCTTATTGAAAACATTGTACAGAAACTTTTATTATTTCTATATTATTATATAGAAAGAGGGGTTTTAAATATCAGGAAATTATTTGTTTTGAACATAGTGTTGTTAACCTCCAGAATTTTGAATTTAATTAATATTTAGGTTATTCTTATCTTATGCCAACAATCTTTATATGACCTAGTGGACTACCAGTTTCAACCGTTAGTAGGTCATCTTCAAGTACCATCACTTCTTTTTTCATTTAATTTAATTTTTAGTCATCCAATTTTGAATTTTGTGATGAAATTGCACTTTGAAAATTTTGTTTGTTATTTATACTTACAAAATATGTATATAAACACTGTAATATTTTTGAATAAATAACATTTTAAATTATGTTTTGTTGTAAATATGTGTAAAGTAAAGAGTAAAAAGTAAATTTAGATGTCTTTTTGAATTATTTAGAACAAAACATATGGTTTGTGTGTTGAATGCTGAGTTGTATTTTTTGCTTTCTCATATAATACATAGTATAGAAGAAATTAACTGACACATCAAAATTCGATGTCAAGTTTTTTGTACATTTTTACATTTTGAGTAAAAATGTAGCCTTTAGAATGATGTCTGTGTTGTTTGTCATATATTCAATGCTTTACAACCCAAATGCATGGATCGTTTTAATAAAATTTATGATTTTATAATGCCTTGTGACTTCTTGCTTTAATATTAATATTATTTAACTTACACTAAGCAGTTGTTTTTATTTTATGTCATTACAGCTGTTTCAGTAAAATCTTATATCATCATCAGATAATGAACACTATAATATTACACACACTGAATATTAATATTTGTTGCACAAAAACAAATAAACATAATTAATAAGTATAATTGTTACTATAGTACATATCAAAGTCTGTAGTAGGTAATGTTATAAGAGTTGTGGCCACATGCTACACTTACTGTAGTCAACTAGTTACTGAGCTAGTACACGTGATTGTCTCACTCTGATCAAGGTATGAAATATACCAAAACAGCTATGTTGAAAAATTAAAAAATTTCCTGAACAACGACTGCTTGATGTAATTTGAATAATATTCATTAATCAAATTCGATATGTGAGCATATTTTAGGCAAGTCTCGGTACATTTTAAAAATTCTATTGATAACTCAAAATTTGGCCTCTAAAGATGAAAATAAAACGTATTGGTCATCATCTCTCAAACATTATTGGTTTGTAAATTATCTGTAAAAAAAATTAAAAAAAAAAAAAAAACTATGAGCCCCATTATAAAATAATTAATTTCAAATTTTAGTGAAATGTGAAAGATAATAACCCAAACCAGTGTGCAAGTAAGAAAAGAAAGAAATTTTAGGAACTTGGCAAAAAAAAAATTAACCTTCAACGCCAACATTAAAAACACGTTTTAATTTCAATATGATTATACTGAAAAAGTGTTTATTCCGTTAGCAAAGCTAGGCAGTTATTTAAATATTTTGTTCGTATATAGTGTCCATGGTTCATTTTCACTTTTAGAGTCTATAGGTAAAACCAAGGACTCTTATAATTTCAAACTTATTTGTCCGTCTGTCTATCCATAAGTTGTAACTAGTCTATACAGACAATATGATAAATCCTATATATTGTTAACCAAAAAGATAATGATCTTGGAGTAGTTAAGGGGCAAACACTATCGACATGGGGAAAAAAATTGTTTGGAAATATTATTTTTGGAGTATCAAATAAAACTAGAAGCTATTCTGATTACGAATATGTGTGTGTTATTTGACGATGAATAATATGTTGGTGCTAGTCCAAATTTAAAGTAGCAGACATCTTGACCCCACCCTCTCTAACTAAACATGCCGAGACCTACAAATCTGAAAAAAAAGAAGTTATTTCCACTTTAAATTAAATTGCAGTGCGAAATCATATATTATAATTTTTTCCACAATTAATACAACCTAATTTAACTACATAAGAGAAATGCATAGTATATATAACAGTTTTAAAAACAGTTTTTGTGAGATGTCAGATAAACAATTTGATAACCATTAAAAGATAGATTGCATTTTCATTGATTTTTCTTTATTGGAGTCTGTAGGTAAAACCAAGGATCCTTATAATTTCACACATATATATTTCTGTGTGTCTACAATAAAAATTATTGGTAAAATGACAACTTTATAAAAATAACTGTCTCTATGCCGACAGACCTAAGTCATGTGCTTTTAGCACACGTTTGACCCTTTTATTTGATTGATGAGTGAGATTTATTTATTTATTTATTGTTGTATTTGTGTGACATAATGAAATGAGGGAAATTTGAAGCACTTTAAATAGCTGAAGAAAACTCAAGTGGATGGTTTTACTGGCTGAGTGCTCAAGGTGGTTGTGAGGAGAAGGTCTTGAGGTTACATATAAATAATGTCACTGTGGTGTTTTGAAATTTAAATATGATGGACTACAAGATTATAAAAAATGAGTTAGCACAGGTAATGAAGATTTTATTATATAACTTTATATCTTCTGCATTTTCAAGTATTAAACAACTTTTAATATAAATATGAACAAATGCTAAGCCCACAAGGATTGAATAGCTAACACAAGCGATGATAGTGAAGATTTGATTTAGTAACAGCAGTTTTGTTCACCCAATATCAAAGTGCCTAAAATCATTATTTTGTCTTTCTTTGCACAGATATGAGTGAAATAGTTTGGGCACCGTTCATGAGCATATTTTATATTAACGTGTGTTGAGGAGTAAGCAATTTTGACCTTA
Organism: Aphrophora alni; assembly: GCA_963513935.1. Taxonomy (NCBI): domain Eukaryota; kingdom Metazoa; phylum Arthropoda; class Insecta; order Hemiptera; family Aphrophoridae; genus Aphrophora; species Aphrophora alni. Next base: position 171,957,346 of record OY740765.1, on the reverse strand, counting down.
GAAGAGTATGGACATCTAAAAACATTTGTTCCTGTACGAAGTGTGTCCAAAACATTGTTGTCATTATTTTACCCTTCGGTGTTACAGCTGTGCTAGCTTCTAGCGGCTTAGCAGAGCTATGAAACATCAAGGTTTGCATGGTTTTTATTAGTAACATTAAGTGTTTTAATGACATGTGTTAGTAATTGTTTGTGAATCTTATCAGGATTCTATTTTATGTGACCACTTCCAATGAGGGATGGTGTACAAAAAAGGAAACAAAGAAAATGCTTTGTAGGTGCTGAACAAGAAAGGTACTATTTATACTAAAAACCTTAGGTGCTTGGTGGTATACCATTTTAATAATTAAAATAATTAAAACAAACACTTTTTAGTATAAACCACAACTTTATTTAAAATTTACCAACCATCTACCTTGACAATGCTGTAACTAGCGAAACCATGGTCGGTAAATTTTAAATAAAGTTGTGGTTTATACTAAAAAGTGTTTGTTTTAATTATTGGAAAGGTATTGCTTATAAGTGTACAAAATATGAAGTTGCTCTGTGCCTCCATCCTTGTTTCCAGCAATACCATGGAATTGAGAAATTTTAATCAAAATCGGCTGTTTGAGATATTTATTACAAATGTCTTACTTTTCAAAAAGAAAGATGTTTTATAAACTTTTACAGTCTAATTTAGAAGTAAACAATATTTAACAACTGAATGTGCTTACTATGTTAATTTCTTACATTTCGCTTAATTAGAAAAAACATAAAATGAGTTTAAACAGTTATTTTGTCATAACAGCTCCTTTTTTCGTTTTCTAAGAGTTCCTCTAAAACTTGATTCAACTCATATATATCGGTGTGAATTAAAGTAAAAACTACCCCAGCTGGGTATAGATATTTTTTCATGTAGTCTTGGGGTTAGATCCTTCTCTTTCATCTTTCCTATCAGGTCTTTTTTTGTCCAACTCTTGTTTTTTTTCTGACCCTGACGCTAGTACAGTATTCGAGGACTACGTATCTTTATTTTATCTTCTTCTTTTTTTAAGGCGATGAGTGAGAGATTTTTTGCTTTTAAGGAGCAAGAAAAAAATTAGCATAAAATATAACAATAGTTGAATCATTTATGCTTCCAATGAATTGAGCAACCTGTCAAAAGGCCCACCAATAATGGAGAGTAAAGAGTCATTAAGGTAGTCAGGATTCCAGCGTATTTACTACTACAGTGATTTCAATAAATTGTAAATCACAATTCAAATTTAACCACTCTTGAAGCGCTATTTCTCCTTGTGAGTGGTGTCCCTGTGTTTGGTATTATTTACTGTTACTTTTTGGTCTATAAATATTCTTGTGTGTTGTATAACGGACATTAGAGAGTGGACATTAGGTTTACAAGAACGATTTATTGAACATCATACATCCAATGAGCCATGTCTACTGTTCACGAAACCATTAGTTATTATAAAAATTTAAAAATAACACAACCTAACCAACCATAATGTTGTTTAAATATATCAGCGAAATAATTCTTATGTTATGATTGTGTTTTAATGTTTTTAGATGATGACTGGACTCGAATGCGGACACAGGTTTTGTACACAGTGTTGGGGCGAATATCTTACAACAAAAATAATGGAAGAAGGTGTTGGTCAAACGATTGCATGTGCTGCGCATGCTTGTGATATTCTTGTAGACGATGCGACAGTCATGCGTCTTGTACGGGACGCTAAAGTTAAACTAAAATATCAACATTTAATTACAAATAGTTTTGTTGAGGTAAGTAAAGCTTGAATTAATTGTTTTTGTCTCAATAGTTTAGTCACTAAGAGACAGATTTATTTATGTACACAATGTTTTGACCAAATGTGGTACGTATAAGAAGGGTGTTTTTTAAGTAAAAACTATTTGCGCACTATAAACACGTAAGCCAGAACAGTTTCAAGGTAAGGCGCTCTCACAACATTTTCAGTGAGTTTAAAATCTCCGTGTGTGTTAGTATTGTTTGTTTACAAAGTAAAACAATCAGATCATCAATCTCATCTATTGTAAACTGTGCTCTGTGATTAAATTTTTAACACACAAAAATTATCTTAGCATCTTCATTTCTCATAGACTTATAAAAACATCATCGTACAAAAATCATTAATATCTCATTGTAGAAAACCTTAACCCTACATTAAGTGGCAATGTTAAAGGTTTTGTTTTCTAAAAAAAATTATAAAAAATAATAATTTTATGCAAAACCTAATTTGTAGGATATCATTTTTTTCCTCAGAAAGATGCGTAGAATTTATCTATGTAAAAAAAAAAAATTTTTTAAATATAAAAAAATAAATTGTATAAAAATTTGGAGTAAGTATGTTAGGTGTCAAAAAATGAAGTTAACATTTTTCAGAAAAACCTGTATCATCAAAAATCAATAGCTTACCAACTTTTTTCAATATATACAAAAGTTTTGTATAATATTTGTGAATATATTTAGGGGGAAAAAATTAATTTGTTACATTTACAAAAAAAAAAAAAAAAAAAAAAATGTTTTACGAAAAAAGGGAAAATGTTATGCCTAATTTAAAAAATCACCAAAAATAGTAATATTATGGAAAACAACTTCTATATATCATTATGTCAGAAAGGTGTCTAGAAATTAGTTTTGTAGTGAAAAAAAATTGTAGATGTAATACTTTTGGAGTTATTACGTCTGGAATCAAAAATCAGCGTATACCGGAAAGGCAAAATTCCATAATATAACTCTACATTTCCTATTCAAAAATTTATTTATATATTTTTATAATACATAAAATAGTTTTGTAATATAGTTGTGAATGGAACTTAGGAAAAAAATTTATGTTAGGAACTTAAATTTTTTTTTATGTAAAAGTTGAAAATCGCTAAAAACCTAGGTTGTCTATTTTCTGAAATTCACCAAAACAAGTAATAAAATAGTTGAAAACTTATTTTAGAATATTTGAATTAAAATTCACTCTAAAAAATTAACTTTAGAAACACTAAGACACTTACAAAAACTTGTATAAATAAATTATAATAAATGAATCGCACTAACCTCAAAACACACTTTTTAAGTTAAGCCTACCTAGGACCTACATGGAAAACTCTGTAAATATTACATTCACTCAAAGAAAAACAAAACTCTAGAACAACAACACACTTATTGTAAATTGTATCAATAAATTATAATAAATAAATCGTATTACAATACTAAAACTCAACACGTAAACATATAATTGAATCACTACATAACAGAACGGTCACGCCCCGATAACAAAGACAGACTGCCTTGGAAAATGGCCGTTGAAAGAAGCAAACGCCTCGTAAACGATTTGGTCTATACCGTATTGAGTTATACCAATAGAAAGAGAAGAATTTTGTCTTTCCAATGGTATGATATCTGTCTTACAAAATATGAACTATACTGAGATATTCAATCTGGGGTAAAGTTATCTACAATTAATTTATTTTTGGTCACGACTTCGAAGAATGTACATATCTCAAAAACTATTACAGTTAGAAAAATTTTGAATATGTAGTTCGAAAGAAGAAGAAAATATCTATAAGATATTGTGAACTTATGGTATTTGGCAGAGTATTAACATTTGAAAAAAAAATATAAAACACGAATTCAATTTCGTCAAATTTTGTCATGCGTAACCTGCTTCTCCCTGACGAAAAATAGAGCAACTTCATCGATTTTTTTGATATTTCTAATTTTGCTTTTGGCACATTCTGTTGAATGAATGTGGAAGCTTGGAAGATAAACATTGTAGGGTTTCTTACGATTTCATATGTTTTACTAGGCTAAACAATTAATTGAATAAAAAGTAATATTTTAGATGAATAAAGCATACACAATTCTTGGTTTGGTTTTGATTTTATAGATTTAAAACTATAACAGATAGAATAATTTGGAAAGCACAGATAGAAAGAAGAAGAAAAATACTATAAAATAGTATCACTCTAAAGTTGTTAGACAGTTATACCGGCTTGTGAAAATTAGACAATAGGGTGCCATAATTTGAAGGTCAGTATGACGTGTAACTTTACACATTCTCGATGCACAAAATACACAAACTTTACCAATTTATTAAATATAATTGTTAATATTTTATGAACTTTTGGTTGTATGGTAATAATCCATGGAAAATTATCTTTAACATAGTATAAAAATTATTTCCGTAGGATGATTTGTACTAAGGTAAATGTTGAATTGCAAAAAAAGTGATTTCTTGTCACATAATTTCTAAAGCCGAGCGACTTACCACTTGAAGAGTTAAAAATCTCTAAAAAATTATTATTAAAAACTCATAAATCTCATTGAATCTTCTTTCGTCCTTAAAACTTCATTTTTCAAAAAACCTTATAACTTCTTCCTTAACATAAATACCATATTTCTTTTTCATAAAACAATCAACAAATATCCACAAATAATGTTTTCTCTTCTTTTTTTTTATCCAACAAATTACTTTGATTTAAACAAACTATTTATTTCGTTAAAATAAAGCTTACTACTTCTTCAACTAAAGAATCTTTAAACACATTACTTTATCATAAATTTTATTATTTCTTCATTAACGAAAAAAAAATTTCATTTACTATATTAATAATAATAATGTTTTGACGTAGCAATAACATAAAAACGCTTAAAATACCAACTGATAACTACAACCTTTCTTTTGTTTAAAAATTTCTACTTCCTTACAGATAACATCTAGTTCATTTTTTTTTTTTTTTTTCAACACCTATCCAAATTTTAAAACTTACCAAAAAAAAATTGTTACGAAAAGCTTGATTTAAAAAAAATTCTGTTTACATTCATCGAACATATTATTTATATACTTTACCACAAAAATATTTATTATTACTAAGAAATAACCTCTTAATTTAGACATACACAAAAAAAATAATAAAAAATACCGCTTATTTGTCCTTCCAATCTTGGAGTTTTGTCCTGAATCTGGGAGACTACCTCCTTTTCAGAAAAAAAATCTCCCTGATACGCCTTTCCCCTTGTGAACGATTTTTTAATCGACCACACGATTGGAAGTTCCCATAGACTCACTGCTTAAAAATTAATATTAAACATTTATATTTAGATATGCTAAAATTGTTACAAAATTTTCAAAAAACCTTTAAATTACTAAAAATGCGAAAAACAGTAGAGGTTAATTAAATATTTTAATAAGATTAATGAAAAACTTCATAAAAAAAAATATATATATATTTTTTTAAAATTTGAAAACGTAATTTCTTATCTGGTAGCGTAAAGAGATGTGCCAGCCCCAAAAGCACCAGTCGGGATCCCACAGCTGACACCAGTTGTTTTAAGTTTATTGTCATTAAATATTTAAAGACTTAATATTAGTCTTACAAAACTACTACATTTAATTCAGCATCAATCACAATGTTTGCACTAAGGAATTCATTTATATTATACATTGGATGTGCTAATATAAATATATAAAATTTAATTTTAAATAACATTATTGGGATGTTTTTTAATTCCAAAGGTAATTTATCAAAAAGCAAACTTAAAACATTAAAATTGTTTTGTTTCACACTTAATCTATTATACGGAACCTCTATAATATAACTATTTCTAGTATTGTAATATCAGACTGATAAAAATAAACACAGAAATTCTTTTGTTAAATTCTACAATTTATTGGTCTAGCCGACCATGGTTTTGCCAGTTACGGCATTGACGAGCATAGGGAGTAGAGGGTCCATTATATATGTACAACTTTGAGACACACCTACACCGAGACATTGACATGAGCTAAGAGTGTGAGGTTTTTTAAATATATACACATCTGCAGAGTCTATTAGGTAGTGACCTACAGGAATATACACAATTACAAGGTTCAAAAATCTGTGTAACAAGTTTATTAAACAAACCTACCCTTCTGGATAAGAAGTCTTGATGTACCGATACAATTTAAAATTTCCTTCAAGGCCCAAAATGAACTTTTGGGCATTATATTTAGAGAATCTGCTTGTATGATGGGGCTGAATAAGTACCATGATGCCATCCACAACTTGTTTTAGTTTTTAGTCAGTATTTAAATTATTTTTATAATCGTAACCTATGAGATTAAAATATTCCCTTTTTTGTACATTTAGTATTTTGCTATATTAATATTCTCTCGTCTGTTTGTTTTGTTCAGTGTAATCGTTTACTCAGGTGGTGTCCATCGCCCGATTGCAACAATGCCGTCAAGGTACAACATGTAGAGCCTAGACCAGTCACTTGCAGATGTTTGCATACATTCTGTTTTGCATGCGGAGAAAATTGGCACGATCCTGTCAAGTGTCATTTACTGAAACGATGGATAAAGAAATGCGATGACGATTCCGAAACATCAAATTGGATTGCTGCCAATACGAAGGTAGGGTCAGTTTTTATTAACCTTAACTCATGTCACATCCTAAGTAAAGAAGTAAGTCTTGGGTTAGATCTTCCTATTTCATCTTATCTATCATGTCTCTCTTGACCAACTCTTCTGACCTTGTTACTATTAGAGTATTCAAGGGCGGGGGGGGAGTCTTCATTAAATCTTCATTTTTTTATAATAGCCCAGTCATTTTAGGTTTTGGACTTTTGAATAAATCAGCCCTCAATAAACTCTGTGAATTACTAATTTATTTGAGACATTGAATCAAAACTTAGGAATTTGAAAATAATTTTGAAAATTCAGTTTTTTTTTATAATTAATTAATCAACTTTTAACATATGGTAAAACAACAAAGTTTAATAATTTGTTATTTCTTATGTTTATCATAACACAGTTTTCTGTGTTATGATAATGTTATAAAAATGTGAAAGAAACATTATGTAGTTTAAACTCAAAACTATAATCATGTTCTGAGGTCAAATGTTGTTTGAAATTCCAGTTTATAATGATTTTTATCTTAAAATACAACTACGAGTAAAAGTAGCATGTGTGATGCTCGACACTGAACACTTCAAACGTTCATATCTCGAATGTTATTAACTCTGAGATAATTATATAACCAAATTTCTCATAATTTTATAAGCTATATTTTTCTTTCCTTCTACTTTTTTCAAAGAAGCAATAATTTTTACGTAATTTATGAAAAATGACAACTTCAACCTTTAATTTAAGATATACCCTTAATTGGAGACATCCCTTGATCCCCAATTGGTGTAAAGGTTTTTTATTGCTGTATTTGTCATGAAGAAATACTTACAACAATTTTTATTTAGGGCTGATTTATTCCGATGTCTGGCCATTTTTTGGCACAGAATTAATGGGGTATAAAGCAACTGAGGGGTTTTTCACCTTTTAATAACAAGGGAAAAAATAAAAGAGTTTTCTGGATCACTCTGATCATATGACCTGCACATAACGTCTTCCCAGTTTTATGTAAACTACATCAGTTTCCTAAAACGTTCAACACCTATGTGTCTTAGCTTTTCAGTGGTAAGCTTTTAGACAGACAAATTCTTGAGAAGTGAAATTTTGTCACTCAAACTTCTCAAACTATCTTGTGGGCTTGTTATATAAATATTTATCTGTCTAATTAGTGGAAAATTGATACAATTTAAGTACTTTACAGTGGTACTCTCATATTCGATTAGAAGGGTGTGCCAAGAGATTTCAAGATAAAGGTGAGAGAAATATTTGGAATACAGGTAGGCGTAAAAATTGATAATTGAATAGTTATGCGTTAACTAATAAACAACTAATCCAGATCATAATACAAATTTAAAATGTTCAGGCAAGTGTAACAGAAATGGAGAAGACATTTTGAAGACAACATGTGTATGTAGACTATAATAGTGTATAAAAGGGTGTTGATTTGAAGTGACCAAATGGCTTCATATTATACTACAATAAGAAAAACTTTGGATATTTATTAATTAATTGTGAATGATAAAAATAATTTTATTTTTTCAGGAATGTCCAAAGTGTAATGTAACAATTGAAAAAGATGGCGGGTGTAATCACATGGTGTGCAAAAACCAGAATTGTAAAACAGATTTCTGCTGGGTGTGTCTAGGGCCTTGGGAACCTCATGGATCTTCATGGTAAGTTGGAGTTGAATTAGTCTAGATCATGTAGGTAAGCACACGTGTGGCAAATCACTATAAGTCTGATATATTCAGCTGTTAGACAAAATTTCGGTGTGTAGGATAAAAAAAGGCAATGCTAGAACTGTTTTCTTTTTGACTCTAACTTTTTGCAGAAGAAATATTTTGTAGATTTTTTTAATCATGTTTTAAAATTAAATATTTCATCTAACCCCTTCCTTCAATCATAAATCAGCTGTTTTCCTTAGCACGACAAGAGTTCAATAATTATTGCAATGTAAATTTTAAAATCTTGAAATTTTGTGTCAAATATTTGTTGAAAATGTTAATAGTCATAGAAGTAACAAGTTTTAATAATATATTATGGCTGTTTGAAAAGAAAGTTCCATTTCGTTATTAAAAAAACTTATTTCTTAGTCTTTAAAAAAAATTTTTTTTGTACATTATAGGATAACTAAGTTATCGACTGAAAACTGTCAAATATTTATAATAGTATTAAAACACCAGTTACCATTTTGAAACTGTCAAAGGAAACATTTTCATTTTTGGTACATTTCTGGGCAATATAATATTATGTTATTATTAACAATTATTAAATAATAACACTTAATATCTTATCTGCTTCTTAAGATATATTGCTTCTTTTTTTTTTCTTCTAAAAACACATAATGGCCAACAGATGGATATCAAAGCGTTTATGGAACTACATTTATATTTTTTCTTATTTTTAGCTTTAACCTTCCTACTGGCAAATGTTAACTTCCCTACTGACAGGCCATTTTAATGTACTTTTTTTTTTTAATTCCTAAAAAATAGTAATATTATGCAAAACACAACTTGTTATATATCGTTTTTCTCAGAAAGGTCCATAAAATTTATCTATGTATTGAAAAGAATGGTAGATGTAAATGTTTTGGAATTTGTATGTTGGGAATCCAAAAATGTGAAGAAAATGAAGTTAAAAGGTCACAGAAAAGCCTATTTATTGATACTATATAACAAATATAAAAAACATTTTTTCAAGATATACAAAAGTATTGTAATGTAGTTGTGAGTAAATGTTGATGAAAAATAATAACTTACTTTATACAATTTACGTTGAAAAATCAATTTTTATGATGAAAAACAAAACTTTTTACAGTCCCCCCCCCCCCCGTGGAGGTGGGAAATGCATTAATCACCATAGGGTGGTCGTACGTACCACCCCGTGTGTCAGACTCCCTTTAGAAAGATATACCTCACTAAACCCCACCTCCTAGTTCCCAGGGCTCCTTGCCAAACACGGAACTACCTTCCGGCTATATCCATTGTGTCGGCAGCCCTCCTTCCTTTCTTTTTCCTAGTTTACTTTCTTTAAATGATTCTGAAAATGAAGTGTGCTATATGTTCCCATTTATTCATTGACTCCAGCATTAAGCTGACCATGTTGTCAGCGTCGACCTCAACACCCACGTCTTCACTCATCTTCTTTCTGTCTTCTTCCCACGCTTTGCTTGTGAACAACGTATGCCCCACATCATCGCATTGCTCATTGCAGAAGTCGCACGTGGAGTCTTCTCTAATCGTGAAATGCTTCAGGTAACTATTGAAGCATCCCTGTCCTGATAGGGCCTGAGTCATGTAAAAATCTACCTCTCCATGCTTCCTGCTAGTCCATTTCTCCACATTTGGTATTAACCAGTGGGTCCATCTTCCGGTGTCTTCTGCGTCCCATCTCAATTGCCATCTATAAAGTAGCATTTTTCTGGCTTCTGTCTTTATTTTCCTTGGCTCCATTTCCGATGTCCTTGCTTTTGCAAAGTTATTATTATTTTGTTTAAATTCACCAAATATTAATATTATACAAAACACAACTTGTTATATACCATTGTTTAGAGAAATACATGTAAAATTGAACTGTGAATGTATAAATTTTCTACAATGATACATTTTTGAGTAAAGTAATCAAGAATGAGAAAAGTTGTCTTTATATTACAAAAATGTTAACCTAAAATCACCAACAAACTTGTTTAGTCTATTCAAACACTTATAATAGTTATAGAATATAGTTGTGAATATAAATCTGTATCAACAAAACATAATAAATAATTCATAATAAGTTACATATAAATAAACTCTTGATACAATGATTTACTGCACTATGATTTAAATGTATCGAAATGAAAACTAGATTGGTTATCTTGGTTACTACCTCGCAGCAAAACACGCCAACTACATCAAACATTTGGTTTTTTTTACCTTTTGTTATATAGACTTCTCATTATATGAATATGAAAGCTTGAAAGACTAGCTTTACAACAGTATATAATTTATTGGTGAAATAAATGTGATATTTATGCCTTGCGTGAGTTGTAAAAAGATTATGAATTCTTGTTTTAGATTACAAACTACAAAAGTTACAATGATTTGGAAAGCACAGATTGAAAGTTTAAGTGTCACTGTAGAGTAGTTGAACAGAAATATGGAGTTGTGAATATTAGACAAAGAATGACATAATTTTGTGTTTTACTTTACCGCGGAACTCGTTAGCGGCGAAATACACAAACTTTACTAATTAATTATATTATTTATAACATTTTATGTACATTTAGTTATAAGAATGTATGGAACTTCAGCTTTAGAACGGTATATAACTTATTGCGGTAGAATGGGCGTAAAGTTGAATTGAAAAAAGTATTTTCATCGTCAACGTTGTATTTTTAGACACTCTTCATCCATTCTAGAGCGGATGATGCCAGTTTGAGCATTAAATGATCAATTCCATTTTCTTTATTTTACAATGGATATCTCAATACCGTTAAATATATATATATATATATATATAATGATTGTTTAAATGTGTATTTACGTTAGTGCTTTGTTCCATTCTTTATCTGAAACAATAAACTTTAAAAAACACAACATATACTAGGTAATTTTGTAATCTTACCTTTTCTGGCCAATGAATTTACTAATTTTAAGATTATTTACTCTACTTTTGTACATCCGTATTAAAGCTATTTAAATTCAAATATAGGGGGCCAACATGTGATTGAACATGTACTCTTTAAAAAAAAAAAATCAATTAAATCCTGTGTATGAATTCTTTGGAAGAATGTACTTAAATTAAAATACAGTCATGATATCTGTAATGTATTATACATTTATTATCAAATTTAGAACAGAAAAAATACTTAATATTAACAACATTATTCCAACCTGAAACACATGTTTATAAAATAAAACTAAATCAAAATGTATATAAAATACTCAAATTCAAACCAAACCAAAATGTTGATTAAAATAATACTAAAATTTAATAAAATCAAATAAACGTTCATGTCCCTTTTTACTAACACAAGTTTCTAAAAGGCAATATATTTTAATGATTCCTTTAATTATTTTAATTAATGTCTATAAATCAAAACTTGAATTCATATAGTTCCTATAATAAATTATTCATTTGTAAGAATACAGTTAATTGTAAAACTTAGTGTGTACTATACACATATTCACTGAATTTATCACTTTTAATACAATTTAACACTGTGAGTTTGAGGTTATCTTAGTGTGAATACTGAACGTGGATATTTTCTTAGAATAACAACTTGTGTTATTATTCTAAGATTTCAAATAATCGTCTCCCAACCACGTGTTAATCTGTCGTAACTTAGACAGATCACATTGGTTGGAGTTTTCTCGAGAAGTCTCTTTCGCCTTGCCTTTCTCCAAAGTGTGAATTTCATACTTTTTCTATCAATGAGGTGCCTTTCTTATAATGGGGTAATTTGTTACTGAAGCTCGGTGGCCTTCAGCATGTCAGCTATAAGCTTATTGTGTTCCCCTAAATTCACCATTCCACCCAGTGCCTGTGACGAGCTCTAGTATCTTGTGTAATGATGTCTTTGTCCAAATCATTTGTTTGGTTGCTGATGTCCAAAGATTCTCTGATGTGATAAATCAAAGAGTTATATGTACTGCGGTTTCAGGTTTCTGTTAGTTAAGTGAGACTTTTGAGTAGTCCCATTTAACATGACATCATTTGGATTTGGAAGTTTTTAGAATAATTTTACCTTAGTTGGCAGAAACAGTATAAGAGGTTTGGTCTAATCAGTGTTGTTATATCTCTTTTCTACGATTTACACTATTGACCGAAGATACTTGGTAGAACTCCATTTTAATGAAAAAACAACACAATATTTTACTAAATTCTACAATTTAATTGAGTCTTGCCAGCAATGGCATTTATAAGGCAGCTTAACAAATACTAAGGAAGATATTAAAACTAACATATAATATTACAAAAAGAATAATAGTTACTTAGCTAGGGGGGAGGGAGTAGAAGGGCGCGGGAAACATGTGGTCATAAGGTCATAATGTTTCCCACACCCTTCTACTCCTTGTTACTGGCGAAACCATGGTCGGCAAGACTCAATTAAATTGTAGAATTTACTAAATATTGTGTTGTTTTTTCAAATCTCTTTTCTATCATTCGAACAATAGGGTTTCAGATTGGCCATATTATTCATTTTATATTTAAGCTCTTAAGTCTATAATGTTATTATAATTATAATTATACATACATTCCTGACCATTTTATATAGAAATAAGTCTATTCGTGATTTATATATCTCGCATCATGTTCCATATTAAGCCATCAATCTAAAGGCCAGTATTTCGCCGATAAGCCAATTTAATGTAATGAAAGATAAGGCAATAATATTTCTTGATTACAGCCGGGATTATCTTCTTGTTTTTGATGTCACAATCTGCATTTGTCAGAGGATTTTTATTATACATTGACTAAACACTTTGAAAACGATAGGCGCAAGTATGTAAAACAATACAATTTTGTGTAACTTGGTAACCTGTTTATATTGATATCAAAGCCGAGCGCATTTTTATTTACATAATGGATAGTGTCTATGGTTTACATAATGAACAGCGGTATTATCAACTGTGTATTTATTATTTCTAATGAATATAATTTATTTTTATTGAACGAACAGAATAATAAAATATGATTTTGATTTAAAAACAGGAAAATAAAATACATGGGTTTGAATACTTTTAATTAGTATTAAGTAATTAAAATTGATCATTCTATTTTTTGGAAGAGTTTATTATACTAAATATAAACATGAGTTTATTGAGCTCCCTTGCTTGTATACTGTTAGACAGTGACACCTACCTGTAGTCCTTTAACTAACCTGAGCATAGATCCGAAAATATGTGTGTTTGAAAGTAGTAGGGGCTCTTGTTCAATTCTGACTCACTCTATCTCTTCACGTTCAAAGATTAAGTGTTCGGCAGTATCCTTATACAGGATACATACCATATAGGCGACATAATATGTCTCCTCGGTAGAGACCTACAGTGTTTCCTGACCATTCCATGCCCTGTAATTAAACATGTTACCTGTATTAGTTGAATTTTCCCCAGGAGTCTGTTCGTATGTCCGCTATCTGGACTGTCAACCAGTTTCTTCGAGTGGTATTGCCTACAAAATACATTCTTAACTTACACTTAACAAAATTATAATATATTTTAATTTTTAACATAGTAAAAGAAAATATACTGTACAATTAAATAACTTTTTCTTTATTTTTATTTCAACATTGGAGGGATGTATCAAGTATAAGTTTTATTATTAAGATAAATTACACTAAATCATCTTATTTTAATCCAAGAAATTTTCAGTTACTTTGTTTGGTCAATCATATTTGATTTTTCTTTTTGTAAAAAAGTTTTCTTTTTTTCCAGGTACAATTGTAATCGGTATGATGAAGAAGAAGCGCGAGCCGCTCGTGATGCTCAGGAAAGGTCGAGAGCAGCGTTACAGCGGTATTTATTCTACTGTAATCGTTATATGAACCACATGCAATCTCTCAAATTTGAACACAAACTGTACGCTTCAGTCAAAGAAAAAATGGAAGAGATGCAACAACATAATATGTCTTGGATTGAAGTAAGTAGAAATCAATAAAATTATGTAACAATTGTAACCGATAAACTTGCCTTTCGCTAGGAACCTGGTCACAGTTTAACCTAGCCTAGGGTCTACGATTTGTGAAAGCAATACTGTATTTAACCCATGCTCAATTGGAGGTCTAAATTTCATATTCGTACATCTGCTTATGCATCTTAGGGTACCCAACTTTGAAGAGCTAAATCTAATTAATAATCAATTACTGATATCTAACTAAATACTAAATAGCCTATTTCACTTTCATAAGACTGCCACTAGTTAAAACAAGACGTTTGAAGTTGGCCATTGGCTGTTCTCAATTCACCTCGTTAAATCATTGTAATTAGTCCGAGTTGGGAATTGTGTCTCCGAAAAAACACTGAACCCCACACCCCAATTAATCAGCCACCCATAATATAATTTTTAATATAGTCTTATGATAAATATTAATATGATACCGGCACTAACACACTATGACTCACTGTGCACTGACACTCTCCTGGCCCTGACTAGCGTGATCTCATCACAACGCAGAGACCAAGAGTTCCGGTCATTTGTTCCTTACCACTAGGCAAAGCACACTACGCTCAAGGTAGGTCTAGTTCAACTACCATGCCCTATAAAAGTGATTCTGTCAGTCATCCCTCTCCCCCCCCCCCAGCGGAAAATACAAATAAACTTCCCTTACGTTGCTAGCGAAGACAAGAGTGGGATAGGAATGCTACTCTGTTCAATCGACAAAGCACTAGGTGACAGGGCCCAAGGGCTAGGAGACAACAACATAGCATACACAGTCAAAACAGGCCAGAAAGGAAAAGATAAATAGAATAAAACTCAAACACAAGATCTCACAAAAATTACGTTTATAAGTTATTTTGGTATGATCTTTTGGTATTGTAGCTCATGTATCACTGAGGATGGCGACTTTGTCGTTGAAACGCGTTTGATTAAATAAACATAATTTTTGGAGATCTTGTGTTCAAGTTTTTTCTATCTAATATTATTACACACATCAAGCTCAATATTTATTTAAGGCAAAGATAGGCGGTACAATTTTGGAAGTGCCAGTTATGTTCTGGATCACCAATTTTATTTCCACGCCAAAGATATAACAAAAAGCGAAGTAAAAAAAGTGGTTAAAAGGATTGGGAAAGAAAGAGAGAATTAATCAATAACTACATCGGGTGGCTACTACTAGGTATACCAGAAAAGAAAAAAAGAAATTTAGCAACAAAAAGGGAAAAAAAAATTTCAGGTTGATGTCTAAGTTCCATTCATCTGTTTATGGCGTTTTTGTCACTTTAACTTAAGAATGAGCTTGATTTATTTTGGTCTAAAGTTTGATTTGGGTGTAACTTTTTTCTAAGTGCTTGACTACTTTAATTTAAATTTTTTATTTGAATTTAATTGATTTAATAGGCGCCACTCTGTGAGTAAGCACAGACACTTATAATTAATTTATAATGAACTCAGGATCGTGGATGCTAGTGGATGTATTTTTTTTAGAAACAAACCATAATTTTTTAGTAATATCCACATTTAACGATGGATTTAGACAATCCGTAGCTTTAAAAGCATACATGACACAGAATATATGTTTTCTAATACTAGACAAGGCAATTGACAATGTCCTTTTCTAAATTATAGACATATGTGGATATTTTTTACTTGTCATCTAAAATCGTAATAGATACAAAATAATGGAGAAAGAGTAGTTCATTTCATGGAAGTCTCTCTTGAAAACGTACATGTACAGAAATACTTAAACTATTACAAAACCTCTCTTAATTGTTTATATTCTCTCCCAGAAACATAAAGGTTTAGTTTTAACAATTTTGTTTTATGATTGACGGCAACACACATGAAGATGAAATATTATTTGAAAAGAACTATTTTATTGTATTTTCTCAAATTAACAAGTCTTTATATTTCCTTTCAATTCAAATGTTTTTTTAACTCAATTAAACTTTTTAATATGTTTTAACAGTAGCATTAACATAGGCGTCTATACAAAAACGCCAAACTCTGACAAAAAAAAGCAAATGCAACAAAAAACTGGTTGTTCTGATTTTGCTCAAGCGCCGCTCTAGGTGACTTGCCGTACCGATTAGGTAATAATGTTCTGAAGCTAGCGTACGAGTCAAAACATAACTTCTCTTGCCTAGAGGACACGAACAAGTAAAGTTTCAAAAATCAAACTAAACCCCTCTAGATCTGCAAGTGTTGGTATTGGTTAGTTTCTTAGCCAATTGAAATCGCTAATTACCGACACTCCCAGATATGACCAAAGTTGTTGGCGCACAGACCCGTTGTTTTCCTAATCTAATAATTCTACTGAACAAAGTACTAACCCAAAATTAAACCAAAAAATGTGGCCAGATATGACCAAAGTTATTGACGCACAGACATTGCACTTATTCTAATAAATCTTTATAATTCTACTGAACAAAGTATTAACCCAACATTAAACCCAAAAATGTGGCCAGATATGACCAAAGTTGTTGATGCACAGACCCGTTGTTTTCCAAATCTAATAATTCTTGTTAATTCTACTGAACAAAGTACTAACCCAACATTAAACCCAAAAATGTGGCATGTTACACATGGAATGATTACTTCCACACAAATATTTATTATTTGTTATATGTTAATTAGAGCTTGGAGCTCATAAATCCATCCTACACTAGAGAGTGTTCTAGGATATGAAATGATCAAGCACATTTTCTTGAAACATTTTAATTTTTTTATTTATTAATATAAGAGAAAACATCTATTTACTTAAGTTTACACACATAATTATTATATATAAATATCATATTGGAAAGCCACGAAACAAAAAGTTTAGTGTATTTATGTTTAAAAAAAGTCTATTTTAAATTTTCGGGTTAAAAATCTAATTTAGTCTACTATGTACCTTTCTCTTGCTATACACACTATTTATCATTTAAAAACATATATTTCACAATTTTTTTCTTCTTGTTACTTTACTTTCTCCCAATATCTTACTTCCCACTCTCTCGAGTCTCTACGAAGAAGTTCTCTTTAATACTGGTTTGTAAAAGGAAATCCCCTTCAGTAAAGCTGAATTCCAGCTCTCTCTGCCTTGTATGTATCATTACTGTTCACAGACTAGATTTCAGCTGCTCAGAGAATCCATGTCACTCTATTTACATAAAGATGATAAATTCCAAATTTCCATCTATCTGTTATACTACTTATGTTATAGATACATAATTTCTCTTTTATACCTTCAGTCTGTCGTAACCTGTTCAACTTTCTTTCATCTTTTGAACATCACAGTAATTATAACTCTGACCTTTCCAATACATTATAACTATTTAAAATATTCTTTTTCTATTTATTCTACTCAATAACATGAATTTTTGTGTTTTTTTTTAATGTTTTCTCGAGTTCTTCAGTGATAAGAGATAGCTGACCAGAATGTTCATCATAGTGCACAATTTTCTGTCCTTTGTTAAACATAATGCACCATTTCCTAACAGAAATTTTATTCATCACAATATCACCGTAGACTTCCTTTATTTTTCAGTGAATTTTCAATAGGCCAAAACTTTTTCACATTTAAAAACTGAATTAAATGTGGCGGGATTTTATCCCATATATTAAAAGCGATTTAAAAAACTTATACTTCCATACACCGTTGCAAATTTGGCACAGACTGAACTTGTAGTTGTTGGGGGAGTTCATTATTATGGCAACAATAGTCGGTGGAACTAGAGATTTACCCCAGTATCAAAATTCTTTATTTGCTGGATAACTTATATTTGTTTTAATTCGTTAAATTTAAATTTGTTAGATTATGTTATTGTGACTCTTGTTACACAAATAATATTTATACAACAACAATAATAACTAAATGAAATATTCTGTAATGTTTGTGCTGTATCTATTTTAATGCATTGTTCAGAATTGTTTCAATACAATTTAACAAATATGTTTTTCATATAGGTTCAATTTTTAAGGAAGGCAGTAGACATCTTGTGTCAATGTAGGCAAACATTGATGTACACTTATGTCTTCGCATATTATCTCCGTAAGAACAACCAGTCTGTTCTCTTTGAGGTAAGTTTACCATTTGTCACTTGTTAAAATTATTTTGGATTATTTTCTTGACTTAATGTCTATACTTTTGTCTACTAAACGTGTAAAAACCACTATGGAGATGATCAGTGTTCATGACGAAGTCCGGTTCACAGCAGATGGGTGCACTCCTGACACCCGTAGGTCTTCAGTTAGACTAGATGTGCTGCTAGCTAGTCGTGACCTGTAGCTAATCTAAAAGCTGCAATATCTTCTTACGTCAGTTTCACGCTGTTGGTTTTCCATAAGTCTGTAATCTTCTCCCATTTTTCCCCTTTGCCTCTGTTGCTGCTTCACTTTTGGTGGTATATGTAGTTGATGGAAAGTATATTTTTTTTTACCATTACTCGTTACCACATATTCAAAATAACCGAATTTTAGTCCATACTAAATCAATTTTCGAGACTTATCCTACATAAATTGTCTTCGATAAAAATAACAATAATTTTCAGACAAAATATTTTTGAAATAACACTTATTTCCATGTTGCGCATAAATTTTTCTCTTTAAATATTATACAGTTAAATACATACAAGAGTTTTTTTATACAATTCCAAAGGTTAAATAAGTAACATTAGGCCTATAAACATATTAAAAAATGAATGTTTTTTTAAAAATTTAACTAAAAGTATAAAAATCATTTGCTTAAATAGAAAATATAATATAGTTCAGAGAAAAAAACCACTCCATTTCTCTGGAAGAGAAAAAAAACAAAGAAAAAAACACCCGGCTCCCCTAAAGGCATAGCCCGCTTTGGGGATAGCCACTCGTACATTTTTCGAAATAGAATATGACAGCAGTAAGACAAAATTAACCTAAAAAGATATAGCTCCTAAGACAATAATTATAATTTACAAAGAGTTTTCTTTACCTTTTTCCCAAAAATATCGGCGTGCATTCTAGACAAATATTAACAATATACATTCACATGTTCTTACTTATCAAGAGAGAAAAAAGTAAAAAGCCAAATCATAATAAAATTGACACATATTATAAAACATCTTTAAGAGCAGTAATACATAAGGGTTACTATACTATTCAATAACTATTAACTACATACATTAAACAAGTGTTCAACCTCCTCCTGTTCAAAGAGCCAACTTTTCAATTTTCGCAAAAAAAAAAAATTAAATTGAATTTCCACTTTTGATGTGGCCAGGCAGAAGAATATTAAATAATGTTGGCCCCAGGAAACAAAAAGTTTTCATAAAGTAAGTTTAAAAAGGTTTTGGCACTGCAAAATTTCCTGCACTTCTTAACAATACCCTCCTCCCATCAGACCTATCAGAAAGTTGCCTGTTTCCACTTTTTATAAAAAATAACTTAAGTACTTTGTAAATGTACAAGTATCTTAACTTTTGTAATGGCATGCGGCTCAAATTGAGCCGATGTCGCCCACTGATGCAGACAGACAACTGTAAAAACTCTGATATTGCAACTCGTCATTAGGGTTACTTAAAACCATCCTATCGAAATAAATGTTATACCATTGTAAAGCTGACGTTTCGTAGATGCATATACATGTAATCAAAAGTTCATAAAACGCTATAAAAATATTTAATTAATTGGTAAAGTTTGGTGTGTTTTAGTCGTAAAAATGGCGACAAGGCAAATCTAACAAAGAAAACAAAATGGAGTCGTCCTTTAGCAAGTTGTCAAAGTAGGCGTTTACCAACCAATTTCATTGAAAACTATACTGTTCTTAGTACAAATCTTTACCTATCCAACAGAGTTCGCCACATGTCAGTAAGACAAATAGTTTCATTCTAGATTGTGTGCAAGACAAAAAAACCGTTTTAGAGCAAAAAAAAAGGTTGCTTTCTTCAAGTCAACTTTACCCTAGTAAATGAATTCTTAGAAACATGAATTATACACCATTGAAAAGCTCGTATTTCAAGCTTTTAGAGTTATGTAATTTGAGTATCGTGGTATAGTAAGGCAAAATTGAAATAATTCTTGGTAGTCCACTGTTTTTCCTGCAGACTGCTGCACTCGACGGCTAAAGAACTGTAACCTACTTCTCTCCTTGTTTATTCTATAAATAGCTTTATATTTGCCCTAACTGACAGGTTCTTATCTCTTTGTATAGATAAAATACAGACCTTTCCAAAGATATAAATTATCACGTTTTAGTCTGTCATATGGTAGGATTTATAACTGAGTTTCGGAGTGTACGTTGCACACCAAACCAATATGGCGCGCGTTTGTGTTCATTTTCGACATATTTGTTGTGATATATCGAGTGTTTTGATTGATTATAAAAGTGTATTATATAAGTTTATATGTGTGTTATTCTTTGTAGAATCTATAGTGTCTTATTGTTATAGTGAAATCTAGTAATGTTTATTTAGGCCTACAAATCATTAGTACCAAGGCGTTAGTGCGTAAGCCTTACATTTTATTCCTTCTTACTGGTAAGTGCTATTATTATTTTAAAAATTTTAGAATTTGATTTTTTTTTTACAAATTGTTATTCATATTTATAGTAGAAAACGTTTGTAATACTCGTAAAAAATGTAAAACTAGATTTTCTACGCTCAATTGGACTTTGAAGTGAAATTTGGCCTTGGATTTTCGTGTTTATTTTTGTTCTTTGCAATACTGACTCCAAAATTATTTTTCAAACTTTTTTTAAATTACACTACTAAATTCTATGCACATTTCTGAACATAATTATTTTTAGAAGTAGGTTTTCCATAAATATTACAATTTTTGGTGATTTATTGAAAATAAGCTGGACCATTCCTCTTTTTTTGTAAAACAATTTTAAAAATTTTCAAAATGTAACAATTTTTTTTTTTTTTTTTCCAAAATGTATTCACAAATATATCACTAAAATTTTGTACATCTTAGAAAAAGGTGGTAAGCTTTTGATTTTGGGTGATACAGGTATTTCTGAAAAATGATAACATCATTTTTTGACATGTAACATACTTACTCCAAAACCGTTTCAAAAAAAAAATTTATTACATAGATAAATTCTATGCATCTTTCTGAGAAAAATGATGTCTTATAAGTTAGGTTTTGTTATATATTAATATATTTTATTAATTTTTAAACAAACGAAGAAAATTAACATTGCCAAGTGTTGGCATTTCAAGGGTTAAAGGTAATATTCGTAAAGAAAGGAATAATGGCTTTGAATGTTCAAACCTACTTTTGTTTAGGATCATCCGGTCAAACTGTTTCTGAATATTAATTAGAGATATTAGATTACTAATGTAAGTCCCTCCCCAACTATGCAAACCATACTCTATCCTACTCTGTACCAAAGAAAAATAAATCATATGCTTAACATCCGGAGGACACATATTTCTAAGAAAATAAAACACTCTTAATATACTACCCAACTTAGATTTTAACTTAGACAAATGGACTTTCCAATTTAATTCATTGTCGAGGAATACACCCAAATATTTTATGCAGTTACTTGCTTTAACAACGAACATGTATTTTTGCAAAGAATTCTTTCACACATACAATCAAGATAAAAACTTGTTCTTCTACGAGTTAAGGCACCATACAAAATACTACAAATACATAAAGTAAATGCAAATAACAACACTAAGAACAGTATTTACAGGTTATGAAGATCATCTTGGCTCATTACTTGCTTTATTGGATCACCTTCAGTCCTTCTCAAAAATACCCTGCCTCCTCGTACCCAGCAGAACTTATAGCCATGGTTCCTTTTCGCCTCTCGTGCCAAAGCAAACAGCCTCCTTCGCGCAGGTGACAACGATTCATTTATGTAGAGAGGAGTGTCTGTACCGAGTCCCATGTGTCTTGTAGACAAGTCCTGTTTTGCACGCTTCTTCCGCAACAACTCTTCCTTGTCTAGACGCCTTACAAATTTAACAATTATACCAGGATGGGCTTTTGGGTCCGGTCTTTTACCTAACCTATGGCATGCATCAATCATACCTTCACTTATTTCAAAGTCTGCAGCGATGCCAACCTTTTTTATAATTTCGACAACGTCTTCTCCCTTTTCCATGGGAACACCCTGTACTTCAATGCAGTTACTTCTGCTATACTGTTCAACATCCTCCAATCTACTCTCCAGCGTCATAATTTTCTCCTTCAAAGCTTTATTTTCAGTAGTAAGATTTTCTATTTTCCCAGAAACTTGTCGACCTTCAAGGTTTGCTGTTTAATAACCTCCGTATTTTCTGCTAACTCTTCGCTCTGATTTTCATTTGAGGTGTTAAAAACCTTCACAATTGTTCGCTGGCCTTCCTTTATTTCATTTATGGCATTGATAACATCTTGTAGGCTCAGCTTTCTCTCCCCCGCCTGAATCTCTAGCTTCAAACTCTTCCGCCTTGTAATAGAACAACTATCACACCTCCACACTAGATTTTCCGCAGATAAATGTTCAATGTCAGCTTTACTAAGTTTAGCGCAAGCACCATGGAAATATTTTTCACAGTCATCACATTGTATTTTTACATGCTTCGATGAGATAGATTTCAAACATACATTGCAATTTGCCATTGTCAGAATATAAAATGAGTAAAAAAGTATATTAAACACAACAAGCGAAAATAAAGTTCTACAAAATTTCGAGAACACACAATCAATCACGAACACACGCCAAACGCGCACTTGGGCACATAGCCTATTAGATTGGTTAGATTTTGACAGGAGACAGGCTCTAAAGTTTATATAGAGTCTTCTTCTTAACACTCTACTGATTGAGAATGTGAACAGTGTTTACAAAATATTTTTAAACTTTAGTGTTTTTTTTGTGTGTTTTCTTACTTGTGCACTATTAGGTAATACCAAGGACCACTTTCCAAGGTAAGCCTGTCTCCTGTCCAAACAAAATCTAACCAATCTAATAGGCTATGTGCCCTATTAAATTCTAACCTTTTTAAAAATGATTACTTATAAAAGTTTACAATGTTAAACCTTTTTCCTTCATATAAATCATTTACTCGCAATTCTATAACATTAACCAATTTTGGAGCACTCTCTGTCCGTCCATATGAGGCTTCGAATATACGATTGCAATAAGAGAAATGATGCAAGTTTCCCGAACTCATATCTCGCTTACATCACACATCGAACCACATACTAACCTGACTTAGAGACCCAAAAATGTGAAATGTTACAAGCAGGACTTTTGGACATCTGTTTCAGGTAATAATTTTATACCAAACTGTATATTTCATTATTAAGATTTGCTCACAAAAAATTAAACTGATATTTATGTAATATTTACAACTGGGAAAATTAACTTCTTTTTTGCAGAATACTGTCAATTCAGTAGTATTAAGAATATTTATCTGCTTGTCCCATTGATAACTGTGAATGTACCCATAGTAGTCGAGGCTATCTCATATGTACAACTATTTTGTAGTTTAGAGGTGGCCTAATTTATAGTCCTGCAAAGTATCTTTTAACACATTCACTGAAGGTGGTAACCTAATATACTGACTAAATCTCTAAAAAGTTATGTAACTAAAAAATTTACCTTTAGGCTATAGAAGACAGCATCCACATGGAAAAAACATTTCTTGCAGTAATTCCCAAGTATGATGACGTCATAAGTTGTGAGACACTGGGTTATCGTCAACACTACCCGCTTTTCGCCATTGCTCTACCCTGAGCTTGCATATGCTGTCGCGACATCTCAGCAAGCCTCTCGCATCCACGCATATCACTAATGTTTAACTTATTTATATCTATCTTGAAAATAATTTATATTCAAATATGTACAACCCTACCACCCATCCAAAACTTATTTTCTTTACAACGAACCATGGTATTTCTGAAAACACGGGTCTACACACAGGCCCTGGACAGTTTCCATACGTGTACACATCTTTTCCTTCTTTTTAACACCATTGGCACTTTTTACATTTCAAACGATTGTTCGTACCACATTCAGTTCTCTTAACTGGGAGATGAGCTGCTTTTCAGAGCTATTTTTGAACTGGCAATTCAATCTCTGCTGGCGGTGAAGGTAAATGTGCCCTTATTACTTCCAGTCTGAAGTCATACAATGACATCTTTTCTTGGTACATATTGTGAAGGGCATGGGGATTCAGAAGGATATCACATGAACAAAAACCTTTTTGTACATTGAAGCACCTTCCTCTCATAAGGATAGTCGACAGCATTTGGTTGGATCGGTCGCATCCCTTCATAAATGCATTATATTTTATAATCAGAATTTTTTTTTTATTCTTCGTCTTTTGTCAAAAAAAAATTCATTTTCGTGTTCTGTGGAAATGTATGTCATCACTTTCTTGTCCTTCCATTTCCCAATCAATATACTATTTCCGTAACGGCCAATCGTCTCCTTTTTTCAACAATGCCGATTTTATTTCAGAAGGAATATGTTTTTGATTTGAACACAATGTTCCTGTGCAATAAGTTTTGTGTGCTAATAGCTGGCTTGGAAGAGAGTAGCTGTTATAAAAAATAGTCCGTATAGACAGAATGCCATTGACCCAGCTTTTCTTTCAAAAGATAGAGAACTACCTTTTCTGTATGTCCTTTACAACCTAAACTGTCCTCTGCACCTGCATAAATCATAAATTTTAAAATAAGTCATTGATATTCACTCAGGGTGTATAATTTTAGGCCATATTTATGTTGTTTGCTCTTGATGTATTGTCTAAACAGTAAACAATTATGACACAGTACCAATGCCTCATCCAGTGATAGCTCCTTCTGTGGGTAGTACGTCGTCAACATTTTGAGTTGACAAAAATTAACAAAAAACATTCTCTAGACATTGAATCACCAAAATAGTTGAAATTGGAAGTGGTAATCCTTTTTCCAGTAGTCTTGAATCTGACTGAGCCTAACAGACTCACAAAGCCATGGTTATTTGTGTACTTCACAATATTTTTGAAGAAAATATCATCTAATAAACTTTTTTTTTAATTTATGGGGTTACCATCCCCTGGAATCAAAGTTAGTAATGTATCCTGTCTTACAAATTCAATGGGCCTCATTCCTGAAGTATTTGTGGACCAAACGGAAGATTCAGTCCTCAAATCGGAATCACAATCAAACTCGTCTGAATTAGTGTATACTTTGTCTTGTAAGGAGTTGTTTGTATCATACCCCTCTAGAACAGTTTCATTATAGTTGCAGTCTAGGGTCTAGGTTGTAAAGAAAGATTTTCTTAAACTAAAATAATGAATAAAAGATCGAAATACAAGTTCAAAACACACTTACAATAAAAAAGAAGCAATAATAAAAACGCCTGTAGATACGCGCCAAGACGTATGATTCGAAAACGAACTTCACTGTAAAACTTGTGTACTATCACCCCGCAGTGCGGCAAAATATCATCTTTCTATAATTACTAACTACTGAACTCATATTATATTAACTCTTGTAGTGTGGGAAACCAGGTTCACCCAGCCATCGAGTGCAGCCGGCACGGTAACCCGAGTTCTGAACACACTGAACGTGTTAAATCACACTAACCTATTTATAGTGATGTAATTTTCAATGGCAAACATTTAATTACTTGAAAATATCTGAAAAATAATATTTAGTGAGTTTTTGAACAGCAAATATATTCGTACAATTATTCAATATAAAAGTCTATTAATCTCGTCTGTTATTGTGTTATCTACGCCTGATCATGGCTAAAATTTGAATACATACATTTTCCTTTTGGGATATAAACAAAAATATAAAATTTAATATTATTGTACCTAAAAATATATTTTGTAAATAGTTGGATCATTTTTAATGGGATAATAGGTAGCACATGTATTTCATACAACTTTGTTTTATAAATTGAACTAAAGTGATGCCCTCACTTTTATTGATACTAAAGTTTTTGAATAAAACTCTTAAAAATATGTTAAATTTACTTTCTGCGATTGCTTCCTCTATGACTTTAGTTAAAATCACTCTGACTTCTATTTCTTTCTCGTAAAATATTTTCATGTTATAATAAATGTAATTATATTCTAAGAGGAAGATATCTAGCAATTTAAATTGTCAAAAGCTCATCTGTGAGTATGGGCTAGGCTCAATCTATACATTCTTTTCATGTAATATTGGGTTAGATTCTCATTTTTCTTATCAGGTTTATCTTGACCAACTTGTTCTTTTCCAACCTTGACACTATAGGAGTATTCAAAGGGTGTATTCTTTATAAGGTGGTGATGACCGAAAGGTTTTTCACCTTTAAACAATAAGATAGGAGTCTAGCTACTTACAGGAAGCTGAACTCTCTTTTAACTAGAGGTTTTGATTTAATAACTTGATATTATTGTTACAGGAAAATCAGAGAGACTTAGAAAGTGCGACAGAAATCTTATCTGAGTACTTAGAAAGAGATATAACATCAGAGAACTTAGCAGACATTAAGCAAAAGGTCCAGGATAAATACAGGTATAGGTTATTGTGTTCAACACAACTCAATACAAAATATTTTCGATATTACTTACCCAGTATACAAATTATAGTAAGTTTGGTAATAGCAAACAATTTTAAACTCCATTTTTTGTTGTATCTTGATGTTTCATGGCCTCAAGAAACTGTGTTTAAGTCCAGTCATGTAAGTAAGCACAGTTGAAAATGTCAAAATTCTAGCTATTTAAAACAGTTTTTTGTTCATATCTTGCCAGTTATTCAACTAAATTTGATAAAACTTAACAAATTTCCATTCTACATAGTACAACCCTCCCCCCCCCCCCAACCTCTCTACAATGGAAAATGGTGAAGTTATTGTCAAAAATGTAGTTTAAACTCCGACTTCTGAAGACAAATTAATAATATTCGTACAGTTCCAGCAGAGCCTAGTCACCGACACAAGCGTAGCAAATGCTAGCTCCTGTGTATAGCTTCTAGGGGCATGATACTCTAGCCGATGCCAAGAAGTAGTGGTATACACAATTACAAGGTTCAGAAAACCTGTGTAACAACTGTTTTAAAACAAACTTACCCTACTGGATATGACCCTTTGATCTACCAATACAATTTAACGTTTCCTACAAGGTACAAGAATCAACTTTAGGACATTACATTTAGAGTATCTGCTTAATATTACATTGATGATGGGACTGGGTAAGTACCACGGTGGTACTCAAGTTGTTTTAGATTTATAAGTTATACATAGATCAGGTATATGTAAACTGAAGACATACTGGGACTTGGCACTCCAAATACAGGGTGTGTTGAAAGTAGGTATACAATATAATATATATACATTTGACAGTATAATTGTAATAAGTAATGGTTTGTTTTATTGTTAGTCATAATGTTTCAATTGCTTTATGTATATTTCATTAACAGTACTTTGTTGTTTATCTCTTAAGTGTTCAAGATATGCTCCATCAACATTGCAACACCCATTCAACCTATCTGAAATGAACTCTTTCATTTTGTCTACTGTTTGGGAGTTTCTCTCATGAAGCCTATTAAATAACCACAGGTCTAGAAGACAGTTGAATAGTCTTGGGTGATATAGATTCAAATTAAGTTTGTGAATTAAACATTGGAATGACGTTCTTGGCAAGGATATTTCGTGTAGACGCTTTTGGACTGTTAACAAATGTCATAGTGACTCTTCCATAGATGTCCAGGTTTTGATACATTAGCCACTGAACATGTTCCATCAATCTAGTCTCTGATGTGATAAATTGTCAAGTAGAGGAGTATGAAATGTTTCTACCCATGCTTTACACATGCATTTGGCATTTTCAGTTTTCCAATACTGCTTCAAAATTATTTACTTGTTCCCTGCCATAATTCACAATATTTGTAAAGACGAAAGATAAAAACTATATTACAGTATATTTTCTTTTGCCCCACTCTTTATATAAATATTTTGAGTTTCACAAAAATCTAATCCATATTTAGTCATTCCTATTTTTATAAAGTTTTGACCAAAATTGAATCATCCCTTGGGACAGTTACACCAAAAAGGACAATTTAAACTCATTACAACTATTAGTTTTTGAAATTCTATTAAAATATGAATTAGAGCTGAGCTGATACCAAAACTGACCAAGTACTCCCGATATCAATCGTTTGACACCGATACTTCCGAATCTCGGTACAGATTCCGATATTTGGAGGATGAAAGGTAATACAGAAAGATGGGCTGGAAAAAAAAGAACCTTTCAATTATTCCTGATAATGATACAGTAGGGAAAGGAGAATTATAAGCGATAAAATGGTTTTCCTTCATTTGGATTGATAATTTATATAAATTTTGATCTACATTGTGGTAAATGTTATATTTACATAGCTTTTGGAAAATATAATTTTCAAATACTCGTGTTTATGTTACAAGTTACATGTTTACAACATTATGGTAGTTTCATTAGCTATACTAGTTATATATATATATATATATATATATATATATATATATATATATATATATATATATATATATATATATATATATATAGCAACTAGTTTAATAAATTAAACAAAACACAAATTATATCAATATTCACAGGGGAAGGGGCAAAACTCGAGTATTGCTTTTTAACCCTAATATAAATATTTCATCATAAAGCAAGATACAGTAGTAAACTGCAAACAAAAGGATATTGCATAGTGGAAAAAAATTGTGTCTGTTGCAAGCGATAAAGTTTGATTTTTGTGCATTCTTTTTTTGGACAAATTAAAGAATGATAATATTAATACAGTTTCTCGGACATTTGCTATCATTTTTGGGCAGAAGGTTGTATACCCTGATAAACAGTTAGGATAACTTTATCTTAGCTCCATTCCTTCACATCAGTTGCTTTTGTATAGTGTAGGCCTGTGTAATCACGTTTGTATTTAGTCTAAGCTTTGAATATTCAGGCCTAGTTCTTTTCTATTTTCCCTTTAAGTTTAGGTTTTCAGCATGACTAGGTAGGTTACTAGGCTATGTTGGTGTTTTTTTTTCTTTTATGTTCTAGTTTTATACTTGATAATGAGAGTTGATTTATATTCTCGAAACATTGTGTATTTAGTCATCATATAAACAAATAATGGTAAATTTCAGATTAAATTATATATATATTATTAATATGAACAATCCATCACTATTAAAGAATGATTTTGTTTGTTCCAGATATTGTGAGTGCCGGAGGAAAGTCCTCTTGGAGCATGTCCACGAAGGGTACGAACATGACTGGTGGGAATATATGGAGTGAAATGATGTGATCTAGAATTACTTCAAATGTACAGAAATGATACTTTCTACATACTCAATTTTTTATGTTTTGTTATAATTTTTTTGAAAATATAGTTAAAATGAAGAGGACTGGTAGAATTGTGCGAAGTTATATTTATATATATATATATATATATATATATATGTGTATGGATAATAATTCAGTTGAATAATTTGATATTATCGAACATTCGTAATAGTCGATATTTTAACGCCTGCCTATACTGCATTACCTCTTACGACACATCTGTAAATGTAACCCACATTTTTAATTAGCAGAAATATTTTTGCACGCTAGTTTGTTTTGGAGGCTGTGCTTTAGTTTAATAATTGCTTATTTAGACGTGGATATCATAGCTGTTTATTTTTTGCAGTTTAATAATTCAAAAAGGAACAACAAGTTAAATTAATTTTGCTTCCGCAAAAAATCATGTTCTTATAAAGCTATAATCATTTTTGTAATGGTTTTTATTAAATCATACTATTTCAACAATTAATCATTGGCTACAATTACTTTTATGATTTACAATAAATAAAAAAGATGTTTATTTAAAAAAGTAAAATCTTTATTTCAAAACGGACTGTTCATACCTAATTCTTCAAATTGAACACTCCTTTGAAAATGACTGATTATTTTTGATTGCAAAGAATATATGTACTGTATTTGTAAACAACTATAAATGAGTAATTGGTTATTTAAACATGTTTTAAAATAAAGGTTTTCAATATCGAAAGTCAACTACAAAATAGACAATTTTAATTATATTAAAAGTAACCCTAATATTTGATAATGTTAGATTTCTGTAAGTAAATACATTGTAGAAATATTGTCTTTCATTTTTTCCAAGCCGTAAATATTGATCTTTAGTATGATGCTATCAAACCTGACCATTAGTAATGTGGTGAAAATAATTCCAACCAAGTTATCTGGTTTTGATCATGGGTATAAAATATGTAAACTTTATTATACATCCCTATAGACACCAATTTGATCTGCCATTTTTTCCATATGGTGGCCTAAAAAAAATTGTGTTAACTATTCTGTCTTTTAAACAAAATTGTCATTAATTCATCTATTTTTTAACAAAATTATATTAAAATTAAATATTCAAATGATTTTTCACACACACTTGCACACAAACAACAATATAAGAATGTCATTTTATGATCAGCTGATTATCTTTTTAGTTTTATCAAAATATGAGACTAGGCACATGCCCTACAATTTGTCATGATCAGGAGCGTTGTAGTAAAATATGATAACAGTAAAAATTGAATTAAATACAATAAATCCTAACTTATTATTATATATTGTTTAGATTTTGTATGGATAAGAAACACAGGCTTACCTCAGAAAGTAGAAAGTTAGTCTTTTTTTATATTCCCTACTGATTGAGAATGTAAACATTGTTTACAAAATATTTCAGAACTTTAGTGTTATTTATATTTGTGTACTGCTAGGACCACTTCTATGGTAACCCTGTGTCTCCTATTCATCAAAAATCTTAACATAATAGGCTATGTGCACTACTAAACTCTAACCTATTTTGTTATATACCTAGTTTATTCAAACATTTGCCATCATACTTATAAAAATCAATAAACAATGTTTTGAGAGTATTGATAAACTCTCGTTATCAAATGAAGCCTATAATCTTTCTTACTTACTTTTTCATATAGTCATCCAGTGCTAGATCTTTCCGAAAGCCCAATTTCCACAGTATGCCATTGCTGATAGAGGCTACATTCTTAAAGCTTCAACTTGAGTGCTTCTCTCATCAGATGGAGCTGAGCAGTGGAGAATATTAGTGTTTTTGCAGACATTACAGATTGCAATATGTCCAGTTCTAGCTCTGACCCCAAAAGTGGCACTTGTTTTCTGATATATTTATAAAATAAGAGATCAATTGACTTCTGCTATTCAAATAGTTGTCTTCCTGTAGTTCCGGCAGCCCAGTGTTCAATCCATTCCCCTCTTGTACCTTCTTTGATGGTCCTTTTACATTTAGACAGGAAATATTATGAGTAATATATTTGAACCTTGGATGCAGCTTCATTTGGAACATAATCTCAGCACACTTGTTCCCTTTCCAAACCACAAAGTTAGCCCATCTGCTATAAATATCTCAGCAGAGCTCGCAATTCAGATGTGCGGAAATGATCATTTTAGGTCGTCCAGAGTTTCCAAAGATGTGGAGCCTGACATTATACAGATGTTGGTTTCTTCTAATGTCAGATACCTGACTAAAGCTGCATTGATTGCTAGAAATTCTATATCAGTGCGCAAGCTAACATTTGTTGAAACCCTAACGTAATCACTCGTTCTGTTAGTAATATAGCTCTTGTTTTCTTTAAGCTTAAGTTGACAGATCCATCAGTATAAATTTTAACACAATCCAGATAACTGGTGTTTAACAGCTCCAATGTCTACTGTCGAAGATTGTTTTTAGTAAATTTCAAAGGAAGATTCAAACTCACCACCGCCACCATAATATCCTTCAAGATTAAGCATATGTTTATTAATTATCGTAGAGAAGTAAAAAACAAAATCACATTTTAACAGATTTAAAAAAAGGTAAATATTAATATTAACCCTTTGAGAACCGTGATCAAAATTAAAATTTTTAAGGTGAACTTTTTTGTGTGTGTCATTGTCCCAGTAAGATAAGCCAAAAAGACCACTGCCTGAAACACTGTTTTACAAGCAGTTTTATTTGCATTTATAATTACACTTCTAAGACAGTCAAATTATGATTCTTTCACCAAAATGCTTAGAACTAATTATATTATTGGAATTTGTGTATAAAAACACCATATAATAACAATAACAAAACAAAATTTTAGGGAATATAATATAAAAATCTAATCTAAAAAAAGTTTACTATAGAAAAAAGTTGAAAAATCTTTTTACCATGGGAAAGTATTTGATTTAAATACAGATATTATTACATATAAAATTTCATAAAGTTTGGACATAAAACAAAATAGTTATAAATTAAAATTGTATATAATGAATAATTGTGCGAAACCCTGCAATTCAGTATACTGAGAACATAGGAAAGAAACATCAATAGAAATATAATAATTTGATTATACTTACATGTTAAGTTGAATTGAAGTATTATTGAAGTTTAAAATGTCAGTTTTATTATGGATATTATTATTTACACTATTTACAAAAAAAAAAAAACAGATTTGTTTCTTTAACAATAAGGCTCAGCAAAGTATCTGTAAAAAATCAATTGGGATTCTTGTGTTTGGCAGAATATGTTTAGTCCCAGGAATTTCATTGTATTGAATCAAATGATTAAATTCTGTGGGATTATTCTTCCTTAATAATATCTTGGGTATCATCATTACTGTCACTACTAGAAATAACACACCTATCAATATTCACTGGACGTGCAACTCTAGGCTTGCTCTACTTTCCACTTCTTCTTCACTTTCGCAATATTGTAATTCATCTTGGCCTTTTATTGGAGTATCAGATGGGCAGTAAGTCAGGTCAGCATCGCTATCGTTGTCAAGTAAATGTGTAAAATCATCGGAATAATTTTTTAAAGCGTCATAATCAGAACTTAGGTTAGAGTCCAAGTCAGATTCATCCGAAAGTAAAAACTGTCTGTCTAGTTCACTGCTTGTTAAACGTAAATTTTCCGATTCCATAGTAATAAATAACTTTTCACACAAATCAAGTTGTAAAGTATGAACACAACTGTTGTTCTTTATTTTACTAAATCTAAAAATATTATAATTCTATAAACATTGGTAAATTGTTTTAAAACATCGAATTGATGGTAAATAAGTTACATAGTACAACAAAACTTAATATTTACTGGTTTTAAATGTCTTGTGTAAAAAAAACAAATAGTGGATGACTTATCGTCCAGCGGTTTTCTTCCCAATAACCCGAGTGGACTATATATTGTTCATCAGTCCATAAATGGTTAAGCTGATTACTGTTTTATGCATGCGTACTAATCCAAATATTCTGAGAAACCAAAGTAGGTTTTATGTGTAGATGCGCAATCACAATGTTCTTCAACTTCGCTATTATCAAAATGTTGTAGCTTATGGTTTAAGCCCAGACTCCAGTTTATCAGTCTTCTGTGCTTTGTGATATTTCTTAAGTTTCTCGAATTTTTATCCAATTTTCGACACTGTAGAGGTATTCCTTATCCATTCTTGAATTTGGCTTGCAGCAGAATGTACACATTTCAGAATTGTATAATCCAATCCGAGCCTCGTCAATGCCGTAAATGGCGAAACCATGGTCGGCTAGACCAAATAAATTATAGAATTTACAAAAGAAAAATTGTGTTTTATTTGTTAAAATGGAATTCTATCAAGTACCGTCGGTCATCAGTGTAAACAATATTTAATCCTTTCTTGATTTACTCTTACTGTAATCCCAATCATGTCTTATGTTATTAATATGGTTTAATCGAACATTTGCCATCATATATATATATATATATATATATATATATATATATATATAATATATATGAAAATTAATACACAATGTTTCAAAAGTATAAATCAACTCTCGTTATCAAGTGTGAAACTAGAACATAAAAGAGAAAAAGACCAACCTAGTAACCTAGGGCCATGTTGGAAACAAACAAAATCTAAGAAAAAAACTCAAGTCTAAAACTAAGCCTCAACAGTGAAAGCTAAGACTAAATACAAACATGATCAGATAAAACCACTATACAAAGGATGGCAAGCAACTTATTGTAAGAGAAAGTTGCCATAACTGTTTATGGGAGTAAACAGCCTTTTGTTTCCTCTTTCATGTATTTAGACTTCTATCGCATCATGATTCCCATTTTTGGACTACTAAATAATAATAAGAAAAAAGTTCTTATACACAAATAATAACAAATGTCCGATTAATAATATGAATAAATCCATCATTATCAAATAACTTTAAAACCAGAACGGATGTCTTATGTCTCCCCATATTTTGTCACAAGTATTTACTTCGACTAATCTGGTAGCTGGTCTTTTTTAGTATTTTTGTTTGCTGTTATGCCATTGGGTCTTTCTGTGCTTTGATGAATTGTTCTGTCTTTCATTGCTAGATTGTCCGCCTCTTCATTTCCCTAAACCCTAACATATGAAGCTATTCTGTAAAGTGTAACAAGTTGGTTAAATTATTAAAATTGTTAGTAAAAATAAATAAATATTTTAATTATGAATGCCACTAACAGTCAAATCCTGTTGGCAATAGGAAACCACTGATAACAATTTTAACATTTTCTAAAATAATAAAATTTAAATTTCTTTATTGGACTTCACAAATGAAGTTATTTAAATTCAAATAATCACCAAACAAAACAATCTCAAATCTACATAGCTCTGAATTACACCACCGTCCAAAAGGGGGATTAAAAAACCAAAATTTCTATCAACTTAATTATACAAATCTACAAAACACTTGTAGACTAAAATGAAAGGAGAATCATAAGTCCCAAGGTGACACCTCCTCCTCCTAAGATAGCACTGGAAAATAGTGTCGTACCTCATTCCAGTGATAGTTTTCACAGGTGTAGACAAAATTAATTTCGGTAACCACGCCTTTTTGTACATAACTTATTAAAATCGTACTTGTACATTGAGTATTGTTAATGTTAGGGTTTATGTTGTTGATTAGAAGAATAAAAAACAAAATTATTATTTTAATGTTGGTTTTACTGTATTTATTTCAAAAATTTGCCCTTTGTTTCTAATGTTTAATTAGTGTTTCATTATAAAAGCAGCTTTTACGTCTCGGATTTTCTACGACAATCCCAGATTCAGGAACTTTGTCTTGGTGTCCTGGAATCTTAGAAGTCCTGGATAATGCAATAGTTCGTTTTAAGTAATAAATTATGCTTAAATGAGGCAGACAGTTGTGACATTGTTCAAGTTTACAGTAAATAATAATTAACAGTAAATAGTTTCATTTTTAATATTGTGATAAATGATTAATAACTAAAACTGAATATGCATGCGTGTTAGGGAAAATGGCATAGACAGTGTTGACTTACTTGAATGTCCAGTTTTTACAATTTTCTTTCCTGACTTATGACAATACTGGGACACTACATCTTCCTCCACTCTCCAGCACCTTCATAACCCTCACTATTTGATTAGTCATCATTTGTGTCTTTAATCTGTCTTGCTGTCGATGTCAGCAACGGAACATTGTGAAACAAAGTTTGTGTTTCTTACTAATACTGTTGTATTTACAAAATGAGTGATAGTGAGAAAATGGGGAAAAACATAAATGAGTTTTTAATGATAGTTTGCAAAAGGTGTATCCTTTTTTTTAGAAAGCGTGACAATCCACATTCAGCTTTGTGTTCTAAATGTAATAATGAAATAAATGTTGCCTTTAGTGATAAATAAAATATAAAAGATCACCTTAAATCTAAAAAACAAATTTAAATGCTGATTATACAATCGCATCTAACACATCACTGAGTGAGTTTGTTTATTAATAATGATTCATATAAAAAATAAGTTGTTGCTAAAGAAGCTGTGATAGCTTATCACAAGGTAAAACATAATCATAGTTTTAGGTCACTAGACTGCACTTCAAAATTAATGTGTTGCTTTTTTTAGTCAATAATTTTATCTGCTACAACAAAAAGTGAAAAACGTTTTACCTCCTGAACCTTGAAGAGTTAGAAACATGCCTCAGTAATGGTTGATTCATCTAATCATGGTTGTGACAAACTAGTTCCAGTCGTAATAAGATATTTTAATATGAATACTGGGATTAATATTAAACTTTTAAAATATAAAACATTGCCAGGAGAGAACAGTTAACAAAAGTTATCTACAAGCTGCAACAAAACCTTGATTGGTATAGGCTGCATTGCTCTTGTTCTAAATAACTGTATCAACAATGCAGCTGATTCTTTACTGTTACGATGCAGAGGTGATAATTGTAAAGCTTTTAAAATAATACTTCCATAATTAGACTCTTTGAGTTACTGAGTTGAAGACATTTGGCGAGTTTGTTGGTGTAGAATATTCTTGACTTTTACCCACCTTATAACAGAACGATTGCTTCAAATGATAGAACCGCTCATGTCTTACTTTGCTCCTTGCAGTATTTAAAAACTTCTTTTATGACTCAAATGGGGAATAATGGTTGTTGTTTTTAAATAATGTTGCAGTGCTGCTTTTCATTAAAGTTCAAAAAAATTTAAGGATATAGTGTCTTGGGGCTGGAGCTCCAAATGAGTATTTTCACTTGTTTATAAACTTGGAGAGGAGAAATAATTGTTTCCTTCCACTGAAAGTTAAAGAACCCCCAGAAAATATCTCGGGCAGAACATTATTGTGACTATTCTGGACACCAACTAGATTTTACGAAAACTGCATTACTAAATGTAACCTAGAGAGCCTACAACAACTCTCGTGTTCTAATTTGTGGAAAAAATTGGTCGTTGTTTGAAAACGTTGTGGCGGTCACTACGTCACTTGAAAATATCTTCAATCAGCTGTGTGTAATGAAATCATACCTTACTGATGATCGCTTTACTGAGTGGGCTAAACTTAAATTAACAACAGTGCAGAGATAGTTATCTCTTTCAAGGATTTAAGTAAACAAGGGATAATTATTCCAAACATAAGAAAAATGTGTTTTTGTACTCTCCCTTCCAGGAACCAATGCCTCTATTCAAAGGGTCTTTTCTATCATCAACAATTTTTGGCTTTTGGAGAAAGCATCAATGACCATAGACTGTGTCAAAGCTCTCTTGGTAATTCAAATGAATTTGTCAGTATGCATTTAAATATATGAAAAAATAAAGAACACAGCTTGATAAACAAATTATCTTCTACTGACAAGTACGACTGGAGCAAACTATTAACATCAGCCTCTTAAACCAATTGTATCACATATTAATAAGTGTATTTTCTATCTATTGATTTACGTAACAATATATTTGATGTTTTACTGAAATGTACTTGTGTTTTATTTAAGACAAAGCTCTAATATGATTGTGGTATTTCATTATGGTAGAAGGTACAATATAGCGGTATAGCCCCGAGTGATTTCCAGTGGAATTTCTTTCACCCCACCCCCTTCCTGCTATGTAAACATAATGTCTCTGATTTCAAGTTGGAAAATATGGTTGCCATAATAAATATACCAAGAATCAAAACTTTTATCTAACTAATTTTCAAAATGGTGGTCATTCATTTTTTTGTAAAGTTAATAACCATACTAAGTTAGTTTTTGTAAAGTTAGAGATACTACAAATTTCAAACAGCTGCCATTTTGACAATTTAAAAGTTTTGATTCATGGATAGGTTAAGGCGATTTAATCTTATTAGTATATTTTTTGCAAAGTTCGATGTTTTCTGTTAAGTCAACTTTACAGCAACTACATCCTATTGTACCATTTTATAGTTAAATGTCTGTCATATATAAACCATATTGCAGGATTCACCCATCTTTTTATATACTCCAGTAGGGTAATATATATAATTTTGTCAATATTGAAATTTAATTTGACTTTATAGTTAATCATTTTATACACTATTTGGACTTTTATTAATTAATGTTTTGCAATTCTGTAAGTTTCCTCTTCATTTCAAACATCTATAAGATGTACAAACGCTATAATTGTCTTTACTGCCCAAATGGCCTATGAATGCACGAGTACCTTTAAAAACCACAAAATGTCATGTTTGGAATTTGATTTGACTTTATAGTTAATCATTTAGTTTATTTAGCCTGGTACAATAATGTAAAAAAAAAAAAAAATAATAGGACACAACAGATAACATCAGCTGTCATCATGAGAGAGCAGGTCTCTTAAACCAGGGTTTATTCTCCTTTCAATTCTGCATCTTTTGATAACCATATCGTTAGTTTAAAACAATTTTGATCTTTTTTGAAAAAATTTTGAACTGCAATTACTCATAAACCCTTTGAGATTTCAAAGTCATTTATTCATGTTTTACTCTCTATTAAATTCTGCATCTATTGATGTGCATATTATTGGTATTGTTAAATGTTGAGATTTTTACGAAAAATTAGATAAAAATGAAAAAATATTAAATATTTTAAAATTTCAATAGCACCACTCGACTCCAAATTTAATTCTGCTTCTATTAACCTTTAAAATAATCAAAAATCAAAAACTCAATTTTTCGCCTAAAATAACTGCAATAACCTTATCCTTTTGCAAAGTTTGAAAATTGGCTGTTTTCTCGAATTAATTACTCAGAAACTATAAGAGATATTTTCGAATTGAAAACACCACAGTAAAATTTGAACTTTCTTCTTTCCTCATGTAAAATTTCGTATCATTACGATGTATAGTTAGGGAACTACAGGCGTTTTAAAAAGGTATTGCAAGTGGCGAAACGTGAAATGTTAAAATCAGGTATTTTTATTGACATATAAATTGCAACAACTCCTAAACCATTTGAGATGTCAAAGTGATTTTTTCAGGGTTTATTCTCCTTTCAATTCTGCATCTTTTGATACCCATATCGTTAGTTTAAAACAATTTTGATCTTTTTTGAAAAAACTGAACTGCAATTCCTCTCGTAAACCCTTTGAGATTTCAAAGTCATTTTTACATGGTTTACTGTCTATTAAATTTTCATCTATTGATGTGCATATCATTGGTATTGTTAAATGTTGAAATTGTTACTGTATCTGTTTATGGTAATTCATATGGCAATGATTGAGAATATATTGAGTTACTTATTACTCGATGTGTATGTTCATCCGTGCAAAGCAAATAGGTCTGGATAGGTAATTATATGTATATATAATATATATCTATATTATTTAAATGGAAATGTTATTAAAAAAACACACACATTGAAATTTTACATATAGATAACAAACATATATACCTAACTCGTGTTAAAATTTGAAATGTCTACAAAAAAATAATTTTGCGGAAAGTTGATTTAAACATGAGGGCATATGACAGAAATGTGATATTTGGTCGCACAAGTATACGAGTAAATAAAAAGGGTAATTGTGGGCGAACTAAACACTTTCACAATTTAAAATTTGACATGTAGATAGCAATCATATATAAGTTACTGAAAATTACCTGTACAGAAATTCGAATAAAACGCATCAGCTAATTGACAAAAAAATACTAAATTTATTTAAAAAATGAATAATCATAAAAAACAATTTTATTTTACTAAAATTTTAAAATTTGTGGTCAATTGGTTGGATCCATAAATTGAGCGTCAAATTCATCAATGTCAAACATTGCTGATGATTGTAGATTCTTTCTTTTTTGAACTTTCACTCTTTTTGTTCTCTCTACTTCTACAGATTTGGGTCTAAAATAAAATTCATAAAAATTGTGTTAAAGTATAAGATAAACAGATATTTGAAATAAGTTAGTTTGTTGTTTATTTTTAAATGTTTGAAAATGTTTACAAAATAATTTTGAAAAGTTTATGCACATAGGCCTAGTCGACTGTTAAATAATGCCATAAAATTCAATACAAAGTAACGTTCAAATAAATCAGTCCAAAAGTTTACTTCAAAATTTAAAAAGTTTGAAATTATTATTTCAGTGTAATTTAAACAAAGTTTTAAGTTATTAAATTTAATGTTTTGAACGTTTATATAAACCTCAGTTTTGTACAACAAAAAAAAAGGCGCTTATATTTTTCTCTTCTTGTTGTATAAGTCGAAAAACCTCTCGGTCGTTATCATTACTTTAAAAAAGAAAGGTCCCCACTAACCTTTCTGAACTAATGTTTTAATCAATTTGGTTAAAATAATTGACAGAAGAAAAAAAATTATAAAATTGTCTTATTTCCGATGTTATGGTTTTTCCGTCTAACGATTTTAAAGAATTAAATAAATTGTTTTCATGCGGTATGGATAAATATTATTTCGAATTGTCCAATCTGTAGCTACATATTGAATTTTACATACATGAATACACAAATAGTTATTTACCTTTAATACACACACACACACACACAAAATTTCAAATCAAACTCAATTAAAATTGGTTGAAGGCAATTAATAATAGAGTGGCACTTTTGTTCTCAACCGAGAAACCTCTTACTGTAAACATACAAATTTTAAAGCACTTGTATT
This sequence comes from Aphrophora alni, assembly GCA_963513935.1. Taxonomy (NCBI): domain Eukaryota; kingdom Metazoa; phylum Arthropoda; class Insecta; order Hemiptera; family Aphrophoridae; genus Aphrophora; species Aphrophora alni. The sequence continues at coordinate 171,916,987 of OY740765.1, read as the reverse complement.
ATCATTTGCTACCGAAATAAAATCTCTGATCTATTAAGTTTAAATTAAATCATATTAATTCAACAATAAATTCTATGTTACAAATTATAAACAAATAAATTACCTAAACATTTTACTTACTTCTTAATTAAACATTCATTATAACCAATGAAGTTCACTGTTTGCAAAACAAAAAAAAACATTAACAAAGCAATTGCTGTTAACGTTATGCGACCACAAGTTTGGCTTTTCACCATCTCTGGAGCTTTTCTAACAAAATCATAATCCAGGTGACTGTGTAGTTTAGTTAACTGTATGAAACAATATGCAACTAATTAGAAAATGTTAAAAATGTCTGGTTATCATATTTTCATCTTTACACAGATATTTTTCATCTTTATATAAATGTAAAATTGTGATAAAAACCTGTTTAAATTTTTACCACAATTTTGAATTGGTGTATTATTTTTTCTTTAGGCCATATTGCAAATCCACATATTCAGTTTGTTTTCAAAATGGAACATTTAAATAAATATGACAATCAAAGTTCAATTTTATATATTTACTCATTTTTCAAAAAATAAAAAGAAATGATTTTCTCAAATATGTTGTTTGATATAGGTTCACTAAAATTGGTCAAAACCATCTTAAAATTCTAATGACTGATCAATACACTCATAGTGTCCGATTCCAAATTTTGTTTGAACCTTTAATGTTTAATGAGAAAAATTAATCAAAATTTATTGCAAGGATTCGTTTTATATATGCCATACACTCAAATTTAAAAATAAAGCATACTTTCAAACATGAAAATTTCTAGAGTTACACAGAGTATCAGTTAATTTTTTACAAACACAAAACTGATTTCATACGAATGCGATATATATTAAAAGAAATTAAAGTATATTTGAATGAATTTTTATTAATTTTGTTCTGTACAGAGTTAAACTATAAAATATTTTGGAATTAACCAAACTGACTTTTACTAATAAAAACTTACCAATTCAGACAAATGTGTGCAAAAGATGGAGGTGAATTCAATCAGTTGGGTCCAGACTACTTTGAGAGCGATGTTGGTGAAGATAACACACATCCAAAACTGAATAGAAACACACAAATATAAAAATAAGTATTGTCCTTTACTAGCAAAGACAAACTTTGGTTCCGACAAATGTTCAATAGAAATAGATTTCAGACGATACTAGATTATTTCCATATTGTTGATAATTCAAAACTCCCAACTGTAAAAGAACCCGGATATGATGCAACACAAAAATTTCAGCCGCTGATAGACCACTGCAATAGATTATTTCAATATTTCTACACACCACACCAGCAATTCTCTGTTGATGAATCACTTATTGGAACCAAGAGTCAAACAGCACTAACTCAACAAACACCACCACCGATGGGGCATAAAACTATGGGTACTTTGTGACTCGGTTTCAAATTACTGTCTGAGCCTAATATGTGACAAAGGTAAATCTTCCGAAGAAAATAAAGATGAAATAAAAAAATATGGTCTTGCATACACTGAACAACATTGTAAATAAACTTCTTTCCATCTGCAATTACTTGAAAAAAGGGGTATCATATTTTTACTGATTTTTTTTTACAAGTTTGCCTCTTGTTGAAATGCTATGTAAAAAAGGAACTTTTTGTACTGGTACAGTAAGAAAGATTGTTCTTCTTCTATCGGCAAAGCCTCAAGTGAAAGATTTGGAGTGTACAAAAAAAGGCATGGCCGAACTATAACTGAAAAAAACCTGCTATAGTTTTAGACTATAATAAACACATGGAGGCATTAATAGGCCTACTTTTGACATGATGTTATACAACTACCTAGATGAACGCCGTACCATCAAATATTGGAAAAAGTGGCTTTTAATTTATTTTCCAGAATGGTGCTCAACTCCTGTTATTTACAAAAAAATTGTGTACAACATCAACAGAAAGACGTGTCCAGGTATATTGTCAGTATAATTGATCAAATAACTGAAGAACGGATGGCTGAGCAGCAAAACACTGATGTTGCGGCTGGTGGCGACAACCGTAATATTGGTAGGACTACTGGTATTGAAAAACTATCTGGGAGACAAGAAAAAACATGCTGGGTATGTTCTGCAAAATGTACCACATACAAACAGGGAAGAAATAGATTCAGAACTGTATGTATGCAGTGCAAGGAAAGATGCCATGGTGTGTGTTTGCTAATCACAAGTGCAAATAAATTTAAACATTTTACATTCTATAAAAACAAAACATGTGTGTATATATATAAACTTGTGAATAGTATATTTTTATAAACTAAAAACTGACTTATTCCTATGAAATACAGATCATATGGTAAGTAAACGTTTTTGTATTTAGTTGTTCTATGTCATGCAATTTGCAATTTTTGGTTCGTTATGACAAATATGTTTATTTTTTAAATTTCTTATGGAATGATTTTTTTTTTCATGCATACAAAACATTATAGGAATTTGAAATTAAAGGTTTCCCACACATCAATTGTTTCTAGGTTTTTGGCTAAAAATGTTTTAACTTATAAATTTTAAGTAATTTTTTTTTTATTTTCAAGAAAAATATTTTTTGCTGTAACAATTTCTCCCCCTCCCCCATATTAAATCATTAGTAGAATCAGACAATTTTATTAGCTACATTTTCAGACCTATAACAATATATATATATATATATATATATATATACTGTATATATTATATTATTATTTATAATATATATTATATAATTTTATATAAATTATATCTATATTATATATATTCCATTATATAAGAATATCTTATATAGAAGAGAAGTTATGAATTTTTTACATTTACAGTCTTTAGACCTTGGTATTTTTAGCACAACCCTAGCCAAAATACATGTGGCATTATTCATGACTACATTAAAATTAGTCTGGCACTCAAAGGGTTAGATTTTAAAAATATATATTTTGTGATAAACAGATGTATGGACAAGTTGTGCGTTAAATTTGTTTAAACATAATTCGCTCGTAGTATTTTAAAGTATTGCGACCAGTTGCAAATTAGTCACTTTGATTCTACAAAGAATATCATTAACATTAACAGTGCTCTAATATACTCAATTAAAAATAGAGTTAATTAACAATAAAATTAACAAATAATATTTTAGTTCTGAATGTAAATCACCTAAATACATGTAAATAAGAATGTGAAAAATGACAATAATTTATATACAGAAATTAAATTAAGCGAACATTGAAATCGCTTTAATATGAGATGATTTAAAAGCGAAAATTAAATTAAATGCAGTTGAATGAAACATTATAATAATAAATACATAGATAAATTAATAGATCTCATTTCTATCTCTTTAGTTTCTATAAGAGTAAAGTCTAATAACGAACTATAATTTAGAGCCCTAAACACTGTGTAAACAATATTTCCTTAATAAATACACTTACTTCGATTATAAACTTCAAAATATATGTTTTTATTCCACTTTCATAATGGACAGTTAACCAAACTGCGGAGGCAAGTACAAAAATATAGTCCCCATATTCGAAGAAAATATAAGGAAATTCATTGGTTCTCTCATTATGTAGCTCATTTGCATCACAAATGACACATTCAGATATAGCATATAAAACTTGACATAAAATTACTTTTACAATGGATTTTCTATCAATCCGCTTAAAGGTGTCATCTGGAATATTTTCACTGTAAGTAAAACAACTCATTTTGATTATTTATAGAAATATATTTAATTTAAAATTTAAGCAAAATAAATTTTGATCTTTCCTTTACCAAATCTTACATTCATCTAAAGTTATTTCCATGGTAACGGAAAAAACTATTTGTTGATATTTTGAATTAAAATAAAATTTATTGTCATCTTCCTTATTGAAATGATATATAAACTCATACTGTATTATATATAGAATGTTCTAAAAGTATGGGACCAGCCTCATATGATCAAACCTTTTCCATTTATTTATAGTACTAAACAAATTGTCTATATTATTTATTAGATTATAGGTGAGTGTTTAGGCCTGGTTAAAGTGGATGGAAGGTTATGTAAGCAGGGTCTAGGTCTCGGTGTGTAAAAAAAGGCCTATTACGTTTAATGGAATCATTTTATAAATAATAAGAAGGATCACTATCACTATCTTCACTAAATAAATCAGATCGTTCGGAAGCAAGTGAAACATTATCGTCAGGTAGATCAACTTCAAGCTGTCTGTCAATTTCACTTGAAGCTGTATTCTCTATCCATTTCCACAAAGATTTTATATTGTTACATACACTTAAAACTGGAACACACTACACAATTTGTCAATAAGGACACTAAAAATAACTATTTAACACAGTAAATAACCAAAAAAGCACAATAACTAAACATACATGACATTATAACAACATGCGAGATTTGTAAACAACTACGCAATAGGCCACTTGATTCCGTCGTTTCTTGTAGTCTACAAACTCTAAATTAAATGCCATAACATATAATATCACAATGTCTAAACAGCCAACTTCTGTTATAGACTCATTGGATATACAGTAAAACCTGTTTAAAACGGACCCTTTCTAAAACGGAAAATAAATTGCGTGCACCAATGTAATTTAATACAAAACTGTCTAACGCGGGAACGGAAATTTTGTTGGGTACAGATAGCCCTCTTTATAAGCGGTAGATGCATTGTGGGAAAGTGCCGCGTAAAGCGAAACCGGTATAACCACGTCATTACTTCTGTACAGATCAAACAATCACCAACTTAGTGCAACTCAGTTCAAATACAAAACTTTCAAGGACGTTTTTAATTTTTTATGCACTGAACTAGAGAAGATGTCAAAGAGCACCATCGCCACTGCATTACTTCTGTATACTTCAAACAATCATCGCTTTTGGCGAAACTCAGCAGCTACATGCACTAATGAGGCAATTTCTAGGAATCATAACCCCTCGCCCCATCCTTCTTTACATTACTGTACTTTTTGCTGCTATAAGTCCTGTTTATTCTGAGAATTAGGGTACTGCATAACAGAATTGTTTTGTACTGTACATTAGTCTACACTACACTGTACATTAGTCTCACTATTCTCAGTTTTGTGCCTACTGCCTGACATACAACAAATAATGCTGTACGAACGTGTGAACTAAATTTAGAGTCATTAAAAAATAGTTTTTATACTGTAACCTACATATAGTACTTATTGTAATTTAGTTACTTTTTTAAAATAGTTTTTTATGTATTTTTGTGATAGTGTGTACATACAGTACAGTGATTTGTAATGTCATCGAAACATAAAACGCTTACGCTGGAAGAAAAAATAAAAATTATTGAAGAACATGAAAAAAAAAAAACATTCAGGTAAAGAATTAACTGTGTTATTAAAGTGGGAAAAACTCAAATTTATGACATTTTGAAAAATAGAGTTAAACTTAAAGATCGGTGGTTAAAAGGAACAACCGGACATGTGAAGTGTATCGCCAATTGTACTGAAAATGACGAATTAAATTGTGTTATGTTTCAGTAGTTTGTCAGTGCTCATGCTAAAGGAGTGCCAATTTCAGGATCATTGATACAAACTGAAGCTTTAGATAATATTACTAAAACTAACAACACGTTAATTCTTAAAATATTTCATAGTATTTTACATAATGCCAAATATAATCATTAATGTAAACTATTTTTGCTAAACATTTATGATTAATTTATTTCTTTACTTTATTATTCACATTAATCTAAATTACTAGCCAATTCGACATTGCAATTATTAAATCATTTCATTGTGCGAAGAAGAAAAACGCACTTATAAATTTAAAATTAAAATACTTTCAAAAAATTATGGTTTATTCAAAATATGAAAAATATATCCCCCCCCCCCATATATTTCTTAAAAAATAGTTGTAACACTTTTATGATCGAGTCCTACTTGTATTTATTTAGACGTCACATTTGTTTCATTTCTAAAGTTAGTAGCCAGTATTAAAAATTAAAACTTCTATTTCACTTTTTGTATAAAAACGAAAAACCTCGCAGTCATTATTGCCGAAAAAAAGAGTCCTGTAGTCCTCGAAAACTCTAACAAAATCTAGATTAGAAGAGTACAGAAGTTCAAGAGAAAGAGAGAGATCTAATCCAAAACTAGATGGAAAAAGAACTAGATGGTGACCTCGGAATTGTCACAAAGTGAGCCCTTGAGAGGTAAAATAAAACGATACAAAACAAAATTGAAAGTAGTCCAGACATATTGTCTTTACAGTTTTATTGAACCAATTTCTGTCAATTTAATAGTTTGTTGCGTGTTCTAGTTTGAGCACTAAAAAATTGTTTACTCTAAAACATGAAACAAAATTAAACCCTTAACAAAGTTATACAAACTTCTATACTTACTTTACTCAGAAATGGTGATTTAATTTGTTCAGATATTTAGCCTATTTTTTTCTAATGTCGTTTTGGTATAGCTAGGTGAAGCGTTAATTTAACTAAAAATCATTTAATAAAAATTCAATTTTAAATCTTGGCAAAAATGAAGCCATTAAAAATCATTTAGATGATGAAGATAAAATAATAGACCAGAAAATATCTAACCTCTGTGAAAGAAGTAATTAAGAAATTTTAAGAAAGAAAAAGGTTTTTTCAGTAAAATGGAATAAAAAATAATTTAGATTTTAACAGCTAAGCATTTTATGGAAATTAAGATCTATGGGACAGAAAGCTTTAAATGGGCACTATATTATGTTGTATTTTATCTACTAGTATAGCAGAAAAATCTTTTCTGATTACAAACTTTTAACTTTTAATCTCTTCAGTTCGGAAAAGAAAAAAAAACTTGTAGAAAGTTATTTTTGTTGAAATTCTTAGCATAATGACACAAAGATTTCTGAAGTTCAGCCTCGTTCCTTGGCATACATAAGTACTTAAACAAACCATTAAAACAATAATTAGCTGATTTAATTGATGAGTATGGTTAATCCATTTTCCTTGTTTGATTTAATATGAACTTTAAACCCACACTATTTTAGCTAGGATGAACCTTTTGAGATTGTGGTTGCAGCATTGTGTTCTACTCATAAAGGCCTTTAATTCGATTTACAACTTGACCTATGCTATCATTTAAGATTTCCTAATTACACCTTGTGGGCCGTCCCCCTGGAAAGGTAGCGGTCCACTGAAAACGTTCTAAAATAGGTTTTGGTGTCCATTAACAAAGTGCACAGCTTTGTAGCTCTATCTGTTATGGTTAACAAAATATTAAGCCGTCCCGGGACTTATTTAACACGCTGTATAATGGTAAAAATAAGTAACAGTACATTTTAAAAGTCTACTATGTACTCCTTCACTACATTACCTATTTCCTTATAAACACTATATTGCTTTAAATCCCTCCTTAATTGAATCTGAATCTGCAATCTCTATGTGCATTCCAATCAAATTACAAATTTATACAATTATTTGTTCAAACAGCGAACTTCACATCCAACTGGTTACATATTTGGTGTGGGGTTTGCAATCCCATTGAATAAAATCCACCAACTACTTTAGAAATTGTCTGATCAGTAATAGTGTTAATTTCTATTAATTCCTACTTTTTTATTCATTTAGGTGTTCTGGTTGGTTGAAATAATAAATTTTATAACCATTTAGAACTGTGCCAAATAACTTTAAGGAAACAATTTGAGCCTCTTTGAAAAGCACAAGTTCAATAATACAGCTTGTATGTGTTTAATGGTAAGTACCTGACTCATTTGTCCGGTTGGTTGGTAAACATATGGAAGCCATTATTAGGTGCAAAACAAATAAAATAACCCATTTACACAAGTTATAGTGAATTTATTACAGTGACTATACACAACTAACCTGATATGAAATATCAAAGCACACAGGTTCCATTTTTCATTTGTTAAAGACTGTACACAAGATTAAATCTTTACACACTGGTCCCAAAAATAAAATATTTTTGTATAAGCACCATTTAACAACACAAACCACTATTATTTAAAATATCATATGATTTGGAACTATTATCTGTAGTAATATTAATATTACACCGGGAAGTAACTAGGAAATTGTTGAAGTATACAAAGCTGCGATATTTTGATACGTCTAAAGATAATCTAACAATATTTTATTACAAAATAACAAATTGAAATTATTTTAATAGATTTTAAATTGCTCAAATACACTGCACTAATTTTCTCACACAAACATCTACAAAATAAAATAGTAACCAAAAATAATATTGGGATATTTTCCAAAAAATTGTTTCCAATAATAATTGTGCGAAAGAAAAAAAAGAAGAAGAATTTGTTCCACATCCCTTTCTTATAGGAGATATGACAAAATCCCACTATACCAAGTTTTTTTTTAATGAAAAACAATTAGCTAATTTGTAAGATATTTAAATTGGGCCTACATAATTTATGCTATAAACTTGCAATTGCATTTTTAATTCAGATTCATTATTTCCTGATATATAATTTTGGTTTCATTTGTTATTTTGCACACTAGCTTTGGTTGTAATTTCTCAAAATCGGCTCTACCGATTTTATATCTTATTTCAAGGACGATTTATTTATTTTTTTTTATCAATAAACTAGAATTTTTGGGTAGTTCATCAATATTTTGTATTTGGATCCTTACAAATTTTATCAAAATAATTAGAGTTAATATAAAATTAGTTTTAAGTTTATGGCAGCTACTCCAAATTTTGAGTTATAAAAATGTAAAAACCTGCTTGCACTACGGGTGAAATATGTTTATAAGAATATAAAATTGGCATCATAAAATTTTTAAAAAAACAGCCTGTTACTGTAAATGATGTTAGATGGTTGGGGAGAAAATTATGTATAGGCACAATTAGTTGACATTTTTTTGTTATCTGAAAGTTTCAACTTATAAAAATTTACTGTACCATATACATTATTTTTAATTTAGTTTTTATTTTTCAACTTTGTAGGTTACATGATTAATTCATTTTTAGCAATAATTCTCTTAATTTTGTTAGTTGGAAATCATGTAAATTAGTATTGGCATTAGCAATACTGAGAGATCCTAGCTGGATCTACATCCCTGTCATGAACTCTTGTTCTCTTCCAAATTCATCTCCCGCGGTTAGACATCTTTATTTTATGCTCTCCTTTTTTTTTTTTTTTTTTTTTTTTTTGTTAAGGTTACAATGTTCAATATGGTTTGTCACCTTTAAACTACAAATTCTGTTACTGCATTTTATTTTAATTCTGTGCTATATCAGACATATGATTTCTACATCTTTTTGATGAGAAGAGTCGATCGTGTGGCCATTACAAAGTACAGACATTACTCCCTTTGAGTTTTGTTTTTCTGTGAAGTTGTACAAGAAGCCTGACTATTACCATCAGCACAAGAATTATCACAACACTTAACAATTTACTGAGAATATGGAAAATTGTCGATTATTGATTGGTCAAGTGCAGGGCCTTGAATCTACTAATCAAATATATACAGTGATCAGAAAATGTTGGGCCAAATCTTAAGTTGTGGTCAAAATAAAGAAAAAAGTTCCTATAAACACTTTGTTTTCTATCTGTCGTCCATTTTGTATTTTTTTAAACAAGTCGAAATTTGGTATACACAATTTTTATAGAACAGTTTACCAGTATACCAAGAATCAAAACGTTTATCTTATAAATTTTTTATAATGTCTACCATTTACATTTCAATATTCAATATTACAAACAATCACCAATTTATAAGATACGGTACATCAATTTATAAGATAGTTTTGATTCTTGATAAAAAATGTAGCATGCAAAACGTGTACACCAAATCTTAATAAATTCAAAAAACACAAAATGGCCGACAGATGAAAAACAAAGCATTTCTGGACATATATTTATAGGAACTTTTGTCTTTATTTTAACCTATAATAACCAACACTTAAAGTTTGGTACAACATTTTCTGAACACTTTGTATATAAACTGTTACCCAAAACTTTCATTAATCAGTTCATTTAAAGTGTCACGAATAAAATAGTTTTTTAAATCCCAAAATTTTTAATAGATATCCATACCCACGACTATCCGAAGAGCTTTGGTTTAAATAATATTAATTTGGATCCACAAATTTAGTCTATAAATCAGTTAATTTATAATAATTTTTATTGTACGCGCCTTACAAAATATACACCTACACAGTGTAGTTTTCACCGTATAAAATATTCTCAGTGTAAATTTTATACCTTAAAGTAATTGTAGGTGTTTGCTTTGAGAACAATTTTAGTGTCTGCATGAGTGATATACACACATTTGTATAACAAAATTACACCTCCATTATTTTACAGTAGTCTATTAGCAGAAGATATCGAAAACATGATTAATTGTTTATCCGCCATTAAGTTTTGATTCTGATTTATGTTCGTGTAATTTTATAACTGTTAAACATGAGTGAAAAATATTTAAAAAAATCTGTCTAATATATGTATTCTTTTTGTGGCTGTGTTTAATTTTCCTTTCACAGCTAGGTCAAACTTTTCTTAATCAAAGCCTATAAAGACAAGTTTAAATATATATCATATTACTGATATTTAGTTATAACAAATTTGGGTGTAGATTGCAAACGCAGTGATTTGCACATAACTTGTTCGAGCACCACATTTGGTCAGATAGTTGGAAGCCTACTGTATATTTATTTAAATACTCAAAACATATTCTAGGGGGTCATGCACAGTACTCATTTGATTCTTCCAGATCCCAAAAAATAAAACTCAAATCATAATTAACTATTAACACAGAATGTTACAAGCTTATGTATGCCTAACCTAATTTTATTTTTACAATGACAGCAGTGTTTAAAAAAAAAATACAATAATCAAAGCTTCTTTCTTGAACATACATATCATTCATTTCTAAACACAACACTGTACTTACGTATTATATGGACGAGTGAATTATATTAGGTTAGGGCAGGTTATTGTATAATTACGCTCGGTTTTTACTCAAGGTACTAGACACAGAAAAGATCAAACAATGGCAGCTATATCGAGTCTGGTTCTATAATAACATTCAACTGTTGGAATGGTTATAAAACAAAAGAACTTAACCGGCTTTGCATATTTTACGGTCAATCATAAACATAACTTATATGTCCTAATACCGGTGCTAACACACAAGATGTAGAAAGTATGTGAGTTTTATAAATGGAGAAATAAAAAACATTGTGGCACTGCTCAATATCATCTTGGTCTGAACTCATGCGGGAGTTAGCAATCATTTCGAGAAGCTACTAGCTGACATCACAAAATTAAATATTCCTCAAAGTTTGTCTAATCTTTATACTAAAATCAGTGCTTATGTATTAAATTAGCTATTTAACTATAATAACCTAGCCTAATCTATTTCACTCATCTGTATAATATGTTAGAACAAATAACACATTTAACAATTCAATATAAAAACTGATTTATTACTGTAGTTCTAGACCACAAACAAATTGTTAAATGAATGAAATTTCGGTACTTACGTATTAACGCCACCGCAGCAGAAGTTGCTAATGCGCATGCGCCAATATTTGCTTACTTTGCGATATAATTATATATCACAACAGGTTTGGCCAGGTAGCCATATATATATATATATAATCACCTGGCCAAACCTTTCGTAAGTTTATTGAAGTTAATAATTTGAAATTAGATCATGGATAAACATGAGCTTTAAAAGTGAAGTGCCGCCAATCTATGCCTAAAATTTTTGCGACAAATCATAAAATGAAAGTATATGAATCTCAAAGCTGAAAAAAAAGGAATTCTGCTTCCCTTAAACCAGTTTGCTCTTTATTGGCGCAAGCACATTAGCGCAACTTCTGCTGCGGTGGCGTTCATACGTAAGTACCAAAATTTCTTTTATTAAAGTTAAATTTAACAATTCGTTGGTGTTAATAGAGGAAAACAGTTAAACATATTTTAACAACTTGTTAAATAATTAAATGTTGGATAAACTGGGCATTATCTAGGAAAAAAAGGTATGGACAAAAAAAAAATGTATGAACAAAAATATACGTATGTTTTTTTATTAGAACAACTCTTTCCAAAAACACTTTTCAAGTACCAAAATAATTTTCATCACTCTTATAATATGATTAAGATTATTTCCCATAAATTATATTTAGATTATCAGTCAATACATTGTTAATATATAATAAAATTACTGATACATTTTTCACTGAAATAATATAAAATGAAATTTGTGAAAGTTGTCAATGAAAGCTTGTTCTAATCTAAAATATTTTTTGTTTAAAAAATTTAAGGACATTTGTGAATATGTAAAAGTGTTTGTCTACCATTTATTTGTTCTTTTAATTTGTTTCAACCGGGGGCCTATTTCACAAAATTACCAAGTTCAACAGTGACAAGCAATTTTAGTGATACAGACAGACTTGTCAAAGGTTTGTTTAAGAAAGAAAATAACTTGTAACAAGTAGTGATTAAAGTTATTTTTCGCACATTTACTAGAGTTTTGTTTAACATATGTGCACATCAGTGACATACATATCCCAAGGTTCAACTGTTAGATTCAGGGATATATTTCCCAATAGGCGGACTAGGCACCCACATAGGCTGGGAAAATTTGAAAAAATAAATAAAAAGCAGAAAAAATAGTATAAAATAGAAAACAATATGATTGGCAAGCATAAAGTATGTTAGTCCATCCTTTAGTTTATTTTTAACTTAATCTGAATGTCATCTAGGAGTACTGGATGTTACTGTGATTAGTTTTAAGGTGAACCGTACTTCTGCAAGGCAATGACAAACCTCTGCTCCTACGTCTGTCACAATCTACTTTATTTCATTATACATCTTTAAAGACATAATGTGGGCAGCAAATTCATCCTTGGTTGGATTAGATCACTTTCTCTCTTGACAAATTCTTTATCTGTTTCGAACTTGACGTTATTAGAGTATTCGAGGGCTAGAGGTCTCTTATTTTAAGTAATTTTCGTCTTTTTAAAGGCGATGACTACCAAGAGGTTTTTAATCTTTAATCCATAAAAGTGACCTTTTTTCCAATTTGAAGAGTATGACTATTGTGTGACAAGTTTATAATTTCTTTATTTACAATGGGTAACCAGATGTATCTTTCACATAGGAACAAGAGAAATATACTAGCTCACTGCATATTGATCCAGTGGCTTCACGATTTCGACACTGTAAATTTTGATTCAACAATTAGTATAAAATTTGTACATGAACATTTAAATATTTCTTGAACAGTTAATAAAAGTTTTAGATCAATATTTGTTAATTAATAATTATACTTAATGTTTAAATATCTTGGTTACTAAATATCATAGAACAATTTCTTTTATTGTTAGATTTTACATTCACTTTTATAGAAATTAGTAATTTTTTCGTCTCAAATAAACATATATATATTTTTTAAATAGAAAAACTAAACTGTTAAAGTGTTATATTTCGTTTTACCATCTGAAATTATATATATATAAAAAAAAAATTAAGCCTAGTTAGAATAATTTTGGTGAGGACTCAAAATCTAACTATTATCGTAATCATATCATTATCATATCATGATTTTTATAGGTTAGGTTAAATATTCTGATCTGAAATTTGGGGTTCTGATTGTACCCAATACAATCAGTCTCATTAGTCTTGATTTTTATAAACAATAATAACAAATTGTTTATGAGTATCTAGAGCGCATAATGATCATTGTGGCACCAGTTTTATGAACATCTGTTAATTTTATTCAGATTCTTTGTTTTAAAGCCTATTTTGCAACTTTACCCGTTATAAACATGTTTCAGACATTTCCTATATTATACAATGATATTTTTCTTAAACCCCAAACAAGAAAAGAAATTGGATATCCCAGATTTGTGTATATTTCTCCAGCAGTCAGATTAAAAAAAATTATGGCCTAATTAGCCGAGTTTTCAGTTTATGTACTCTTTATAATTACTATATGAATGTTTTTCCTCTAATAAGAAAATAGACTTCACTAAAATCAGTGATAGGTAATTGTGTTCCAAGATTATTTTAGAGGAAGAACTACTATGTTCAAATTTTAATTCTTTTCTTAAGAAATTACAATTTTATATATAGATAAACCTTTTATTACAAGTATTTGGTTGATTATATGCTACTTGTCAAAATATTATGACAAGGTAGAAAAAACGATACTTTTGTACTATTCGGACCCTTCAGTTTCTGTAAGTTTAAAATTTGAAACATCCTTTTGAAAATATTCTTAGATGAGAAAAAAATAATGTAACTGACTTTCATTTGCCATTTGACTGCAATCCAGTCATCCAGTTTAGATTGCACCACTATGAAGTCAGTGCTCCTATAAAACTAACAAGAGAATCATTGTGGTTTGTGTTGATGCTGATTTATTAACTTATGTTTACTTTTAAACTGAATAATATTATAGGTTTTTTAAATATAACATAACCTGGCCTAACCTAACATATTTGAGTTTTGGTAAACGAAAATGTTGATTAGATTTGTGGAAACAAGAATCATTAGAATTAGAATTAGTTTCTGTTAAGGGGGAGTCTATATATTAGACAAGTAATGAAAAAACTTTTGAGAAACAAAAAATAATGAATTTGTCACACGTCAGTATTTTTTTTTCTTTCTCACTTGTTGTTTTGTGAAATAGGTCTCTGTAGGTCTACTAAACCTCTATTCCAACTCCAACACTAGACTAAACAACCAAATTTGTAAGAATCCCAATTTTCCCAATTTGAATACATAATTTGTTCTTTGTTCAATGGAAGGACCATGATATTTATAAAATAATTTAAAATATACACATATTTTTTTAAAACTTAGAAGATAGTCTAATGAGATTTAGAATTTGACTTTTATTTTAAAACATAAACTTTATATGTGATCTAGCTCACACCTTAAATAGTTTAAAACTAGCAACAACAATATTGTGTGCATAATGTTGTTTTAAAACATTACTCGATATTGTTTTAAATAGAACGATTCAAACATGCTGCAAAGGCTGTAAACATTACTGGTGTGAACTGTATTTAACTTTAATCAAAGAACTCATAATTCATAATTATCTATATAAGAAAATGAGTCAAATAATTCTGATGCTCATTTATTAATTTTAAAATGAGGTTGTTTACTATTTAAAATTTTGATGATGAAATTTGGAAATTTTCATAGTAAAATGGAAGTTTATTTTAACATTTTTTGACATTCAAATTCTGAAAAAATAACCTGATTTTTACAGTTCAAAAAGCTCAACCAATTTTTTATATTTATACTCTACGAAATATATATTAGGTTGTACACTACAAAGCCCGATTTATACATTGTTTTTGATCTTTAAATACCCACAATTTTTTTTTAAAATTTAGTAAGAAGAAAGATTTTTCCATGCCTACCATTCTCCCATTAGAAATAAAATGAAATAAATACAAAATTAATAGCCGGTTGCATAAACCTTGATCAATTGTGATCGGAAATCAGTCTAATTTGAGTTACATAAATGACAATCAAGCCTTAATAGGAGATCAAAGTCAGGTCAAATCTAACCACCCATAGTTTTGCAATAAAGATATTTGATTAGAGATGAACGAGAATATAATCAATTTTTAAATAGTTAAGGCATCCTCCGATGAAGATTATATGGAATTATACAACTTACTGTGTAAGCCTAAAATGAATTATTTTTTATATACGATGACACAGAATTTTTTTTCCGGTTTAAGTTAAGTAAAAAGTGTTGCATTTATTAGAAGACGACAATAAGCATTTTACAGTGAGAAATTTATCACTTTCTCCTATGAATAAACTACTAATTATTTTACGCAACATCATTATTTCAAATTGTTAGAGTTAAAGTATGGTTTCACAAGAGCTATTTAGATTTATTCTCTACTTAGTTTAATCTTTTATTTCTCAAAATTGGTTTTCGTAAAAGGCACAAGTCAGCTGTCTCGTAATTTACAATGTTGCCAAGTTGTTCCTCCCGTCAAGTCTCCGATCACTTGACCAGCGATTTTGCTTTATGCAACACAACAAAATTTGATCCTTGATCAAGGTGATCTCTGACCAGTTGATCGGCATTTATGCAACCGGCTACAAATTTTTGATAAAATTTTGGTCATGACTATTTGGCACTAACTTTTTCATTTGTTTTTTATCTGTAATTCTAGATTTTGAATTTTCTTCGTTTACATTTTTTAAAAAAACAATCATGTAAAAAAAATGGGAGTTAAATTTGTTGCTCCATTTTTTATGTTTAAAAAAATAAAAATACCTATTTATATTATTTTTCACTTGAAATATTGTGAGAATTTATTTCAAAATCAACTTTTTCAGATGATTACATCACATAGAAAATTTCCTAATTCTATCCGAATTTTTTGCATTTATTGAAACTAACGTCTGATTTTATTGGTATCAAATTTAGAACCATAAATTTTGCTTAAAATCATTCAAAGATATCATTCATGATATGTAACGAAACAAATTCTCAAATCTTGTTTTAGGCATATGTCACTAAGAGTTAAAAAAATTGGTACAACTCTTAAAGTTTCTAATATAGTGAAAATTAATTTAATTAGGGTTAATTTTAGAGATAAATTGGTTATAAAAGTTGAAAATAATTAATTGGTTTGGCCGAATTTGATTTTAAATTAAAAAAAACAATTTTAATGTTAAAAAATTAATTGGTAAAATAGCATACTTTAAAATTGAATTCAATATTGTTTAAATATTGAAACAAATGTATATACAAATGGCAGTTGGTATCAACTAAATGTTAAATTAATTTATCAAAAAATTATATAGATATATCTTGAGTTATATAATTGGACATTTAAAAAAAACAAAAAACTAATCATAATGCCCTTTGTTATAAATAATTAACACAATGTAATAACTAATAATGAATAAATTGTTATATATAATTGTTAAATAAATATAACGTATGCTAGTAGAGAAACTTTGCTGTAGAATTCTATTAGCATTTAAAAAATTATAACTACACAGGAATTGACATGTCGATATGCCTCAATGCAGACTTCAATTTTGGCATTAACACTTTGTGTGCTGATATTTTACCTAGTCATCATATTTGTTGTTATATTCAGTATGATTTCAACTTTATATTGTTAATACTGTTTCTATTATAAAACTTGCAATTTGAAGAGTATTGATAACGGTTTAACTGTATATTTTTGGCATTTTATTTAATTTATAAGACTTCAAAGACTCATTTATAGCAAGTACAAGTGTGGTAATGCCTGAGATACAAAGTAACCTTTCTTCATCAAGTCTTGGGTTATTCCTTCTTTTTCATTTAGGTCTCTATTGACCAACTTTTGTTCTTTTCTGACTCTGAAAGTTGTTTATTTTATTTAGGTGATGATGAGATGTTTTTTTTTACCCTTAGGTAAAAAAAAAAGTTAGTCTTACAACATTTCACTCATTTGGTCATTTACAAGCAGGACAAATGAAATACAGAAAATTATTAAAAAATTAGCATTTCATGAACGTAATAAATTCTTGCAAATAAATTTTATATGCGATGGATTAACAGTTTTAGAATACAGTTCAAGCAAAACAAAAAAAATTGTTAGTCTCTCAGAAAACTATTTTCTGCTATATTTGAGGAAGTGGAAATCCGAAACAGATGATCTCTTAAGAAACTAATGTTGTGGCAAGGTGCGGATTGTAATGTTGGAGTTTTGTTTCAGTGTTTAATAGTAAATCCGAGCTTACATGCCAAGTTTGACTAATGTCAACTGGTACTGAACAGAAGTTCTGCACATTTGTTTTGAGAAATTTTGTACTTAAATATAACCTCAAAATAAGCTAATAATTAACAGCTGATTAGAAAAATCATATGGTTTGATTAACGTTGCTAGTGTGATCATTATGGTAACTCTTTAGGTGTTTATCGGTTAAATATTCTCTCCGTGTATTTTGCATACATTAAGTTTTTCTTTTCTAAACAAACAAATAAGGTCAGTCATTTATTTTGAAGGTAGAAACATTAGAAATGATTGAATCAAAATATCAATAATATATAATGACGTATTTTTGTCGATCTCAAGCAAAATGACTATTTCGTTCAGAAAAAAAACTTTTAAAATTTTGCTAATGTAGACTTAAGTATATAATAGAGATCTGTTAAGCTATCAACAAGCTGTCTGAGGTTTTGTGAAAAGTTACCTACAAGCTATAGCTAAATACCAAACAAATATCTACTCTTTGGAGAATCATCAAGCATTGCTGGAAAAGAGGTACATTTGTATTCCAATGAACTTTATTGTGGTAGTGGGAAACGAAATAGCAGGTGGTATTGTTAGAGGCCTAAGAATTTTCTTGATAAGCATCTCAAAACTCTTTTTTACTTGACACCAGAAAATGGAAACCTCCACAGAATCCAATAGGAGTCAGTGGAGCTAAGCAATTACTGGGGAAGTTTCAAGATGGACAACGAGAGCGAGAGAGAGAGAGAGAGAGAGAGAGAGAGAGAGAGAGAGAGAGAGAGAGAGAATCAGGAACATCCTCATGCAAGATAAAATCCATAAATTCCATATAGAAAAATTGTTTGTCTGGTATGTGGAGATAAAGTAAAGTCTTTGGAACACATTTTTCTTAGATGCAGCTATCCAAAATCTGCCAGGGAAACAGTTCAACAAGAGCTAAAGGATTTAGATGGCATATAATCGAGAAGAAACCTGCGGGCACTCGCAGCAGCAATTTATAATGGATCAACCTCGAGGAATCCTAGTTGGCTCCACACCTTTCATCATGTAGTCTTGGGTAAGATCCCTCTCTTTCATCTTTGATGTAAAGGTGATGATGACCCAGAGGTTTTCGCCTTTAAAGAAAGAAAAGAAAAATCAAGCATCACTTGATTACAGATAGTCTAACCAATCATTTTTTAACTTTTGGATGTTATACAATTTTTTTTTTTTTTACAACTCAGGCCTAGCTTTTCTTAGTTTGATTATATTTGGAGTTTAAAGGGCCTTTTAAAAGCCGACCCTGGCACTGCGACCGATGGCCTATTGTTCAACTAAAGCCTCCTCATTCTAGCTTAGCAGATTTTTTCCACTTACCCGTTTAAGTAATCCACTAACAAGCTCTTCCAACATTAGATCCCCAGGAATTTGGAATCCAAAAACCTTTCGCCTCTTATTGGTCTTTCTTAGATTACTAATGTCAATTTTAGTTTTCATCATGTCTCTAAGGTATGTTAATTCTTATCATATTTCTCATGTTCCAAATGATAACAAGAACTGATCGTTGTCAATTCATTGATATAGAAATGATGACAAATGTCAAAATAAACTATACCACTATGGACAATCTATTGTGCTCCGTCGCCAAGCAGTTCAATAATCATTTTTCAAAGCGGAAGTAGTGCCCAATTTAAATAAACAGTGGTTGATGGGTTAAAATTCAATTGCACAGAAAACACCAATTTTGCAAAATTTATTTTGTATTAATGTTAACTTAAGAGAAAATAACTTAAACCCTAACCTATTTATATACATTTTAATATCTATTAACGGACAAAGTACTAAAGGGAAAAATTGGAAAATTTTTTTTTTAATGTATAAATATATTAAACGAATATGAAATTTTTTTTTCTTAAATTTTTTATCGCAATAAGTTATAAACAACTACTCGTAATTTATCGAATTTTTGTATACAACCAAATAGTTCTAAAGCAAAGTTCCCATTCTCCGCACACAAATAAAAACCATCTGGACAAAGTTAGGTACATTTTAATAAATCAATAAAGTTCTACATACCACTGGTAAATCCAAAGAAATCAAAACTTATAAACAAAATTTCATTGTTCTGAGTAACTCATTCTTTTATAAAAAAACAAATAATAAATAATTAGAATTATCACAAGAAAACATACAAAATTTAAGACAAACGTTCATTATATATATATATATATATATATATATATATATTTATATAGTGAAACTCTCTGACAATCATAATATACTTGGTGTTATATAAATATATTGTAACTAGCTGACGTTCATAATATAAGTGCATTGTGATGCACGCTGAATGGATTGTTGAATATTTATTGTGACAATAGCTAATGATCATAATATAAAATGGACTTTACAATATAATATGAAGAAGTACGTTTACAATACAACTTGATGTTTATAATGGAAGACAAAAGACGTCTATTTACTGAATCAAAAGTGATCTCGATATAAGAACGTTCAGAGGTTTTTAAAATAAAAGATGAAATCATGCGTTCACAATACATTGTAACATTCAGCGGTGTTCACAATATAAGATATAACCAATCACTATAGATTGTGAAGGTCAAAGTTGTTTACAATAAAAGATCAAGTCGTACATGCACTATACACAGTTCATTCTGAGTCTTCGCTTGGAGTATTTTCGAATCCGGCGAGATCAGGTGCAGGGATTAGTCCTTTGGATAAAGCGTATTCGATCAGCGCTAAATGGCAGAAAATATATTGGTCCGGCATCTGGATTGAGAAAGCCCGTTGTGAACGGATTCTTTCTACAGTGCCTCGCACGTCGACAGTGCCCGATTCTTCTAATCGCGATATACAGATATCCAGCGTGCAAAATGTACCTTAAAAAAAAGTGAATATTTTGAATAAGCATAGAAACATGATAATACAAACTTGTTAAATATTACACATAATCTTTATTACAATCAGTTAGGTCTATACACAAATATACTTTGGCCTTATTGGCAATTACAGTGATATAATATTTATTATGCTCTGTCTGGGAGCTCTGTCTATGAAGCACATGTACAACCACTGTTTTACAAGACATTAAAATTTACAAAAGGTGGCACACAAATTGGAAATTTCATTTTATCTTTGATATTTGCATCTTATTTTGGTAACTAGATGTGTCTAATAGAAATGTAAAAACATAATCATACAAATTTGATAAATATCAGAAATAACATGGCTTACACATTGTTCTCATTTTATTATAATCAGTTTGGCCTATAATTTTTTTAGTAAAATGTTACAAAGTTGCATAAAAACTCCTAGTATTTTCACAAAAATATTTCCTTCTTATTGGCAAGTACAGTGAAATAATAATTTAGTATTAATCTAACCTAACCTTAACAGTTTAATTGCTCTGTGTGGGACCATGAACATCTATCACTCGTCTGCTATGTAATACAAGTACCATGTATAAGGGTTGTGTAATAAGACGATGACATTATTTATAATAATTTTTGTGTAGTAAGAAAACGGATTTTTTTATTGTTTAAAAGGGAAACAACCTTTCAGTCACCACCATCTTATATAAAAAAATTTAAAAAATTTAAAATGAAGAGAAGAGCATAAACTAAAGACCACTAGAATATTCTAATAGCGTCATAGTCAGAAAAGAACAAGAGTTGGTCAAGAGAGCTCTGATAGGAAAGATGAAAGAGAGGGATCCAAAACAAGACTACATGATAAAAGTTGATGAAATCAGTTAGATTTCCTTAGGATCGTGAACATTGTACTCACTAAAATGAGCCCCTGAGTGTGAAATTGAAGGAAAGCTAAAAATAATATTATGGGGACTTGTGCTCTGTCGCACTGACATTGCTATACTGAAAACAGTCTTTTCAGGGACAGTAGATCCTCGATTATCCGAGGTAATTGGGACCGGGTTTCACCTTGAATAACCTACAATTTGGATAATACAGTAGGGCGTGAGAAAAACACAGAGGTGAAATTTCCTGCGACATTTACGTCTATACTGTACTGTATAGGCTAATTTGGAGTCATACTTAGATGAAAATCTATTTTATTTCACTTTAAATAATTACTGTACTTAAAATAAACAAAATGGTTTGATAGTGCTTCCCATTTTTCATTTAAAGATAAAACAATACACTTTCGCTTTCCACTCATAATGACAATCTCGTTTGCAAAGTTTAACAAAGACTAAAAATATTAACAGGCATACAACGCATTAGGATAAACATATGGAGTTGATTGAAAGATGTCACAACTACCAAACTGTGGTTTTAATACAAATTAAAATAAAATATAAAGCATCCATGTGTCTCGTTGGTCTGTAAAGTAGTTTTAGACGAGAGAGTGGGGCTTTATTTGTGTAAATGAAACGTTCTCAGTAAGGAAACACAACTCTATTTCCAAGAATTTAAGCTAACAGTTTCCTATGAACAAAACCATTAAAATTACCTTCACAACTACAGCATTTTTCCTGCATCTGCGTCTTAAGCGTGTGCATGTGTGTGGGTGATATTTTAAATCTTTATAGCGTCTTAAAATTGTACTACTGTATACAGTTTTATTTTAGATATTCTATAAATAAATCAATGAAGCTTTATGCATGGAAATCAAAGTTAAAATAGGATTTTTCTGTAATTTCGTAAATCTCGGATCCGTTAATATGGAAACTCGGCTAATCAAGGTTTTACTGTATAGCAATGAAAACGTTAAAAACTGAAAAATTACACAAACTAACAGACAAAACAATCTGCTGGTGTAATAAAATGTTTCCAGATACGAGGACCGTTCGGAAAGTAAACACCCAGTTGATTATAAATAAAACAGAGACGTACATACATAAACTTATTTTACACAACTTAAAACTACAACTTTCCACTGTTTTTCTATATAATTATCATTTAACATAGCAATAGAGACCCGTTTGTTATCCCTTCATAAACTTCTGCAGCCTGGGATTTTAGCCAGCCTGTTACAGCATTTTGAAATAAGAACTTCACCGGGCTTGCTTGGTGAAGCTGTGTGACTACATACCATCACAGTGTTTATGTAAGACACCCATTCTCATCGCCAGATAGAAATCTGCCAAGAAACTCTTCTCTTTCAGCATTGTAACGTGAAAGAAAGTCTAAGACAAAGCTCATTCATTGAGTTTTGTGATTATCTGAAAGAATTTTCGATATCCACTGAGTACAATAGTCCCAGTAACCTAACCTAACTTTTCTGTGACTACCTCATACCATTTAGTCAGAGAAATTTGTGTGAATTGTTCAGAAAGTTAAGAAATTGTGAAATGCCGATTTTCATTGACCTTTTCATCAATTTTCTGAACGAACTTATCATTGATTACATATGGCCTGCCATTACTTTCCTCATCATGAATGTTTATTCCCTCACTTTTAAATAAATGAACCCACTGATGCAGAACACCTTCACTCATTACACCTAACCTAACCCAACTAAACTATAACTAATTATACAGCAGAGAATTCACGATGGATTCCTGCTGCTGACAAATTTTTTTCCATCCGAAATTTTATCACAATACACATTTTGCATTTAACATTTTACATTGCATTCTATTGCAGTGCTATTACAGAGAACAAATTGCAACACGACTTTCCCACAAGCGCAACTGACAGCGTACTGATCTACTAAACACGTTACAGCAGAAGCGGTATCGCTACCCCCACTACTTCTAACTCTAAATGAAAACAGGTTACTTTCGGAATGTACACAAGGGAAATCTGTTTACATCTGACCATAACTACTGTGTATTATGTACCTGTTCGACCAATCCCAGCAGAACAATGTACTACAATTGGAGGTCCTCTAGGATGGCCAGCCCATAGGTCCCCTAATGCCATTAACATCTCCGACTGACATAACCTTACTCGTTGCATGAAATCCAACATTGCCATTGCACTCATCGGCACTCCGTAGTCTGGCCATGATGTGAACTGGTAATGACTGACATCTCTGCTTTCATCTGTCTGTCCAACAAAAATTAAAATGTGGATTAGTATAACCTTAAAAATGGTTTTCAAAGTTATATAAATAATTCTGAAAAAACAAACATAGTTCATGTTACCTAACACTTTAAATTTGACATAGTTTTATGAAAAAAAATTACATATAACAAGTTGGGTTTTGGATAATATTACTATTTTTTGTGAATTTTTATTTAAAAAACTTAAAAAATGTCCTGCCACTATAGTAATTTCTATTGGCCAGTTTCATGGTTAAGACAATTTATAAAATGATACCCTCTTAAATATAATCATCCTTTTTAAAATGGATTTTATTTATCGTGGTAGTAATAGTGTCGTCCCTCAGTTTTAATTTTATATTTGATAAATTGATTTCACAGATGTTAATTTTATATTTGACAGATGTTTAACACACGTTGACATTGTTTGTAAAAGAGTTGGAACAGCCACCTTATAAAACCTTTGTGTCGTTATGTTGTTATTAAAAAAATAAATAAAATAAAATTATACCATTAAATATATATATAGGTTAGAATTTATTAGGGCATATAGCCTATTAGATTGGTTAAATTTTGTATGGACAGGAGACAGGCTTACCTTGGTATTACCTAATAGTACATAAGTAAGAAAACACACACTAAAAACACTATAGTTTTGAAATATTTCGTAAACACTGAATGAAATATTTCGTTTACTGAACAGTGTTTACGAAATATTTCAAAACTATAGTGTTTTTTGTGTGTGTTTTCTTACTTGTGTACTATTAGGTAAAACCAAGGACCATTTTCCAAGATAAGCCTGTCTCCTGTCCATACAAAATCTAACAAATCTATATATATATATATATATATATATATATATAGTCAAATTATAGTTGTAAAACAAACGTCAAACTTAATGGAGGTTGATAGAGGTTAATTATATATATATATATATATATATATATATATATATATATATATTGAAAATTGAAAATTTATTTATTTGACCCTCTTTCATACATAATTTTAACAGGAAAAATTTGACAATCTTACATGCTTAATAATAAAATAGACAACTGTTCACATTATAAAATGTAATACATATAAAATAAAATTCATAATAACATAATAAACAATAATATTAATAATAATAATAATAACAAAAAATACTTCCTGCTGTATTACAAGAAAATAGCAAAGGGTCACTTCATCCCGAGGTTAAAACCTGTTTGGGATGAAATACTCTATACATTTCTAACAATATAGCTCGATGGGAGAGAAACAATGTGACCGACCAGTCCAACCCGCATATACACACACAAATTACATTTAGAAAACTAGGATTTGGCTTTTATGACAAACCATTTCAAATCAACATAAAACACTAAAAAAATAGAAATACAATAATAAAACTATACACATACATATACATAATTCACACACACACTTCTACCATTCATATTACTGGCGAAGAAGAGAGCTTTCAAGAATAAAATACAGTCACTTACTACCAGTTTATTCTCCCTCACTGGTTACTGATAAAAAACATATAGACCTGCTCCTGTTCTAATAAATATTGTTTCACGAATCTACAAAACTCGATTTTACTTGTACACGTTTTAATTTTTAAAGGCATCAGATTAAAAAATTTTGGAGCAAGATATAAGTAAAATTTTTTAAAAATTGTTAAATTTGGTTTTGGAAAAACTACGTTTAAATAGTTTACTATATATATATATAGTAGCATCTTCCCTTTTTATTCTATGGTGTATGGAAATGGATTTCTCGTACATATGAATAGAATTCCGGTGTTATAGAAGAAAAAAACTTAGGATTATTTTTAACTATAGTTTCCGTGAAAGTTGTAAGCTATTATTTATAAACCACAGAATATTTAGCATTTTTTCACTGTATGCTTATAAAATAATTTTGTCAAAAAAACTTTAAAATTATCAAATCCGCAGCTATACTACGAAAGGAATATAAAATTTTCACAGGACAATGGTGAATCTAAAACTATTAGAGATAAGGAAATCTTTAATAGAGGTGTGTTCAATTTAAAACGGAGTTAGAGGTGTTTTAAACAAAGATGTTGGTACTCTATGAGTGAATTAGAATAGTTTTTTCTATTGATTTTAATTGACTATTTTTTAAACATATTTATTGTGTTAAATTTTTAAATATCTATTATTGCAACGCCCATTGTAACCATTAAGTTTGACGTTTGTTTTAAAACAAATAATAAATAATTGATTAATATGAAAGAAATCAATAAAAGAAATCTACTTCAGTTCCTTGCACGGCTAATCCGGATGAACAAAGTTAGGAAAAGTATTTATAAACAGCTTCACCCAGAGATTGATCTGCAGGCATTCACATTCTTTTCACATCACTTGGTTACTTTTTCAAATAAGAATTCAAGTCAGATAGTTTACGTTTCTTGCCTTCATTGGATTTATACAACGACATTGCAGCACATGAAAGAAAACTAAAATGTTCAAAAGCACAAATTAACAGTGAAATTCAAAACACAATGCGTTGTTTAGATTAGATTAAATGAAGGTTGAGGTTGGCCCCAGGTACCACGTAACTAAGCCTACTAATTCCAACTCAACAGATTAGTCCCCTTTACGAGTTTCAGTAGTGCATTCACTAGTGCGTCCAATAAGAGTTCACTAGGAGTTTGGAAGCTAAAAGCCCTACACCTGTTATTACCAAGTGCTTCACAATCAAAGATTACGTGACTTCCAGTACCATAGCGCACAGTTTCGTCATGGTATGCTCCTATACTGTGCAAGTTCATCCTCAGACCACAGTACCTCATGATAAGTAATGTGATTTATCTGAGTTACCCCCTACCCAAGATCAGTACAGTCCTTCCAGATCCACCTAGAGGA
The DNA here is from genome assembly GCA_963513935.1 of Aphrophora alni. NCBI lineage: Eukaryota > Metazoa > Arthropoda > Insecta > Hemiptera > Aphrophoridae > Aphrophora > Aphrophora alni. Next base: position 171,890,399 of record OY740765.1, on the reverse strand, counting down.
ACTTATCTCAATAGTAACTTACTATGGTAGTACCTATTGAGGCCATCCTATTTCTGCTGGTGTTTTCTCTGAACCTAACAATTTATAGCCATCTTGGCCAGATACTTAGGTATTCCTACTGCCAGCTCAGATCTTATGAACTTTGTGCGGAGTCCCGTTTAACCAATGTATCCGCCACCTCGGTTCCCTCAATTCTTTTATGCCCCGGTGTCCAAAAGTTAACCAGTTTTCCAGAGTCAGAGCATTAAGGTTCTCTCGACATTCGCATATCACTGGATTTTATCTGTAGCATAACAAACAGAAAAACTAAGAAGAGTATAGTAACATGCATGTACACTCTCGTACAAACCAAGAGAGCTCTTCAGGAGGAGTAGTAGAGTCACACTAGATCAACAACTGATCTATAAATGATGTTCTACTTGTACAAATTAACATACAATGTTACTGCGTTACTGAATTCCCTATTGTTATAATGGTGGATAATTTAACTAAAATCCTCTCTATGGTTTATTTATACTTACTACATTATTCTTTACTAATAACGATGATATGACATAGTCTGGATGCTGTTCTATCGCTTGTGTCGTAATTTTAAAATAACCATGATTAGCAGAAGCACCTTCTTCTTCTTGCCAATACTGTGCACACTTCGTACGGCCTCGTTCCATTGCTCGCGTTGTCATGACAACCACCAGAGCTTGCTGTTCCCAGACCATCCTCCAGAAGTCTCCACATGTCTTTGGTAATGGACCTGTTCGAAAGATTAACATCTACTAAAATATACGCATTTATAAATTTGTAAAGTTGTAGAGTTCAAAAAGTGAAGGAAAAAATATATTTGCATAAAATAACTCAACAACTAAATTAGTTTCTAAGTGAATTTTTGTTGTTGTTGTTTAAAGTCGAAAAATTTCTGAGTCATCATAACCTTATTGGAAAAAGGAAGAAAAGAAGATAAAATAAAAAACTCTTAGTCTTCAAAAACTCGTATAACTTCAAGTTCAGAAGAGAACAAGAGTTGGTCAAGATCTGATATGAAAGATAAAAAAGATTTAACACAAGAGTACATAAAAAGTGTAGATCTAGCCACACCTGTACTCACTATAAGTGAACCCCATAGAACAGTTATTCAATAACAAAACATAATTTTTTTCTGAAGGTCAAATGAATAAAGTTCAAACACAAATTTAGAGAAAGAAAAAAATTGTAAAATATATAAATATGTTTAACAATAACTCTGCTATCCTTTGACATACACACAAAATGGCGTATTTTCTAGGCTAGCTGCGAAGCCCAAGTGTTAATGACAAAAAAAGAAAATACATTTCTATAGACCTAGAATATAAAGTTACTTATATTTGTCATTATTTTAAATATAAAATTATAATTCAAATATTATTTTGAATATAACATTACATGAGTAACATTGCAGCATTACAGCTCCTATTTGACCGCAACCTACTATAAATATCTACACAGAAAAAAGGTGAAATCTTCTCCCACTATTAACTGTGGCATTGCTATATCAACAGTAAGTGAGTAAGGTGGGGGCTATGACATTTTAATACAAGAGGTCTTCCTTCTTTGCATAGCTAGCTGGATAAAAGTATATGCCTGTTATTAGTTATTAATTTGTACGTCTAGTATTTGTTCGTGTCCTGTGCGGATTGCGGATGATTGTATGTGTCACGTTGGTATAATTATAGTTATTGTTTACAGTTTTTTAATTTTATTAAATTTATTATAAAACTACATGATCAACTGACTGTACTTTATTGGAAAGTTGTTTTAATTAAATAAATTATAACAGTATAATTTTTATAACACTTTTTTGGTTTCATCTGTATTATCATTTTTTTGAGTAGCAATGCCTCTTAACATTTATTATCTAAAGTATATATTTAATGCAAATATTTATTTAAGTAGTATTGCTTTATCTTTGCATTTGGATAAAAAAAAATGTAATAAATTAAAATGAGTGATATAGTTAATAATTTATTGGAAAATTTAAAACACTAAAAACGAAATGAGATAGCCTGAATCTTCATCTCACGATACGCAACTGAAAATACTATTGAAGTTGTCGTTACACAATCAAAATATTTTGTCTCTTGTACAATTAAAAATTTATAAATATTTGTCATTTTTAAAATGTACAAAATAAAGTCTGGTTTTTGGTATAATAGTAAAAGGTTACATAGGTAATGTGTATACTACATCGTGTCTCAATATCTCATCCATTTGTATAGTTATTTAACCAAAACATATGCAAATTGTCAAAAAATGACGTTCTTGGACATATTTATAAAAACTTTCTTCTAATTTTAACCTTCTTGGTTGTAAAGTTTGTCCTTTTGCTCTTAGAGGTTCACTATAGTGAGTATGCTATTAGAGTATATGAAGGCTAGGGGTCTTTATTTTATATTCTTGTTTTATTAAGTGATGATGACCAAGAGTTAGCCGTAAGCCTTAGAAATGGGAAAAGACAATTAGTTGGCGAAACTTTGTGTAGACAATAGTGTATAGACAAACTAAAATCTCATTTTTAATACTTCAACATTTCAAGTCCCAACTAAACTTGGCAGATTTTGTACATCTTCTTAGAAGATCGAATCAACAGAAACGCCAACTTTTATAATTGGCAGAAGAAATTTTAATAGATGTAACGTAGGATTTTCAATCCAATTTGTATTAATTAAAATATGTAAATTAGATAGTAATATTTCAATGTACTAAAGGAGTTATTTGTTTGATTATAAGTAGAATTTAATTTATTTAGTGTCCTAGAGTCATATTATTCAAAATTAAATGGTTAGAAACCCCAAAATAGTAACTAATAATTAATTATTCTAAATACTACACTATGGTATACAAAAAACATACACACAAAAAACCACATGATTCAGAAGGCGGGCAATTCAAAGCTTGGGAACACTATTGCTTCAAGAATTATTATTGTTGCCGTCTTCAGGGACAAAAGGATGCTCTCCTGTAAAAGGAGAATTTAATATAAATCTAGCCAATTAATCATCTCATCCAGTATCTCAGATTATGACCAGAAGAATATTTAAACAGTGTGGTTTAGTTACATAGTTAGTTTATCCTTCTGATAAATACGAAAGAAAACTGTGAATGAAAATTTGAAAACTTATTGGTGAGATCAATTCAATATCATATTCTATTCTATGTATAGTTGAGAAAGGTGAATACAAAGTCTGAATCAGGTAGACTTTCTATATTCACAACCAATATAGACAATTAAATTCCAATTTCAAACTCCTGAGATTGTAGACATTTGTTCCTTTTCATATTATAGGCTAATTTCATTTATTTAAGACATTTGGGATTTAGTCCAGTTTGTTAAGTTATGAATAATTTTGCATGTGTTTCCATAAAAATTGGAAAAAGCTGGCACTAACCCGAAACCCCGAGATAGTAATAGATTTTTATGAAATATGAACAAATAATGTACCTAATTCAACCAATTAATAATGAACTATTAATTAAAATAACTTTTAAACAATTTTCTAGGTTGATTTTGTTATTTAAATTTTGAGAGTTATATATATATATTTCACAATAATTGTTAATATCAAAAATTAACCCAAAGTTTTTTTTTTTTTTATATAATTGGTTTTTTATTTATTTATATTAGATTAAATTTTTGTCTTTCATTACAATTTTATATACATTTCAAAATGAAAGCCCAACTGTTGAAGCAAATAATTAATCTGTAAAGTTATATTTCAAAATAACATTTAAACGTGGAGCTAATCACTAACTATAGTAATAATAAAACATTACAAAATGGCACCTCAACGAGGGGCTTTAGGGGCTTTAGCTATCTCTCTTTTGCATTACAGGTTAACACTTTGTGTATAATAAGCTAAGACTAACGTACAAGGATCTTGAGTCCTCATACCCCAATAATCTAATCTAACGATGGTGAGGAAACCCCTCATTACATACTAATAGACTGTGATGCTGTTCCTATTAAAATTTTGGGAAAATACCAATTAGAAGTGGAAGATCTACCCTCATCATTATTATCAAATAACTTTAAACCATTATTTATTATTACAAAACTCAGATGGCGACACAGAAACTATCATGGAATATCCGCTAGTTTTATATTTACAGACATAACAAATCTAACCTACAAACTTACCTTGTGTTGAAATGAAAGCATTTTTCTGTTTATATCCATCAACGAAATTGGCATTGATGTAATCCGTAGTTAAGTCACTGTCTACCTGCGAGAGTAAAACTCGACTGTGGTCGTAGCACAGCACGTCTGTGTAACGGTTTTTAGGTACATTGGGTCGTAACCTGAAATAATTGTATTTGTTACTTTCATGAACATTAAACATAGAATAGGTTAAAAGTAGGATTTAGAAAACCATCCGTGGATGGATGAACAAATGTTATGTTCAAGATAAGATGCAATACCCTCCATTTAGTTGTTATTTCCAACTTGTTTATGAGTTCAGGTTATCATTTAATAGAGCACATAATCTATTATGTTTGGTTTTGTATGGATAGGAGACACAGGCTTACTTTGGAAAGTGTCCTTAATATTATTTAGGAGTATACACATAGAAAAACACTAATGTTTTGAAATATGTCGTAAACACTGTTCACTTTCTCAATCAGTAGAAAGTATAAAAAGAAAACTAAATTGTTTGGTTGCAGAGGATGGATCTGTGTTGAATGTTGAATCACAGCTATTTTTTTATTATTATTTTTATTATTGTTATTAATCTATTTTTTAAATGGGAGAGGATAAAAGGAGAATAAGGATATAAGATTACAGGGTTCTCTAGATTTTGTGACCCATTATAAAAAGAGGTTATCCAGGGAATCAAATTCGTTTTGCACAAAACACAGATATCACACCCAAGAAACGTAACTTGGCCATCTCTTTGGTCACAGATTATCACATAGGCCTACAGAGATTAAACAACATAATATAATGGTAGAAATTTCATCTGAGATTAAAGTAAATAGCCTATAACTCAAAGGCATATAAAGGAACCTAAACACACCAATGTAAACAACCTATTTTATGAGTAGGCCAACAAACCTAACCTCTATTAGAAGTACCAATAAAGCCTAGGTTAAAACACAGGTAAATCCAATAATATTTATAAGTATGAAAGAAACTGACTTCGGTAAATAATCAGATGCCTTTAATGTATTAAGACGAATATAAACTAAATCGTAGAACCCCTCTAATCCGTCACCTTCGGGACAGGGGACATGGTCAGAACGCAAAAAAGGTCGGATTATCCGAAAAAAGTCAATATTTGTTACATATTATATAAAGAGATTTTTTAAAAGTGAAATAAGTGATATATAAACTTTTAAAAGTCTATATATAAACTTTGCAAGTACTATAGCTAATCAATAGAAACAATACGAGAGATGACACAGCACTGAAGCGGGAAAGCGATAACAAACTGGAAAGAATGGCGCCAGACGGGCCGTGAGTCATCGGCAAGTCGGCACAATATCGCGAGCTCGAGCACGGTCGGATTAACCGGAGTAACGGAGCACCCGAGGGCGGATTAGAGGGGTTCTACTGTAATGTAAATTTAATAGGCTAGCATAACAAACCTGCAGATTATGTATATAAATTTAGGCCAAATAATGTAAACCACAACACAATTAACGTAAACAGAACTTATCACAAAGATGTAACAATAACCACTGCATAAGTGGTGATTAGATATATCATTTATTTATTTAAATAATCTTTATTTCACTGTAAACATAAGTTGATATTTCCGTAAACAAACCAGCCATTTTGAATACATGATATCATCAGTTAGTGACAACAGTCAAATGTAAAAAAACATTATTATTAAAATTTAATTGTGGGTGCTGGACTACGATAAAAATATGTTTATTACAATTAAATTATCAGTAAATCACTATTATTCACGTCAGAGATATTAGTATGTAATTACTAGAATAAGTCAATGTTAGAACTGTATATCAGACGACAGAAATCCGCCATATGCATGATATCTCGAACCCAGAAGTTATTCAATGGTCGGCAAATCAACAAAATTTTATAAGTAAATAATATTTCAACATTAGATAAATCAAAATAAATAAATAAAAATTTATTTATTTAACAATTGTTTAATATATAAGAATGAATAAAAAGATAAGCTTTATAGAATCCAATTTGATCTCGACCTGAGTCACGTGATTTCAGCTAACTAATTGGAATACAATGTAAGCATGGGACATCTTCCAACCAAAATAAATAATAAATATTAAGTTTAAATAAAGTACAAGTAATATTAATGTAGTAATAATATTCAGAATAATTATTATATATAAATAGAAAGTGTAAAGTGTTCTTAAACAATGTCACAATATAATATTGAAAGTTTAAATTTCGAAATGTGCGCGCCGATAAAAATTAACAGACATGAATAAAGGAAATATGAGACCTGGAAAAACTTTCCATGAGTCAGCGAGCGTTAGCTTCGCCAGGGAAGAATATCCCATGATGCCTTGCGAGAGCGTCTTTCTAACAAGGAAGAAGAAAGCGTTGCTAAGCCAGTCTTTGTCAGGATCCTGCACGATATAGTCGTAATAGAAGTTGGCTGGACAGACTCGTTTCAGTCCAAGATGGAAAATCTCCGTTAATAATGAAGTTAGAAGGACTCAAAGTTATGGACAATGGTTACTCGTGAGTAAAGTGTAAAATACTTGAGAATATGATTTCAACGATTTAATTGGGAACATTTTAAGAACTTTGATTTTGAACAATAACTTGCACATGTATATTTTCTATATTTCGCATAATTGTATGCTAATGATGTTTTTATTTGAATAATAATGTCTTTGTTTTTGAATAATACAATAAAGGGAAGGTTTCTTGTTATAACTATGTCTGGCTAAGATAATTTGTGTTAACCATGTGCCATGCTATGCTAGTAACTGTAAGTACGATTTGAGATTGCAATCCTGCCCCTTAGGATAATTAAAATAGTAAATTTAAATGTAGAATTGTAAGAACGCAGACTTACAATTAGGTAAGTTACTTAAAATTTGATAAAAAGCTCTAAAAGCACTTAATAAACGTTATAAAATGGCGCCCGAACAGGGACCTCAATCTGAAATAGCAGTTGCAAAAGTAGCGTGGTACATGGTTATAACACAGTTCTAAATTTAAAAATAATAATGATTAATAATTAAGGGATATTAGTAAACATAAGGAAAACATAATTGAGATTTTATAGTAATGGATTAATCAGATAATAATGGATAAAGATAAGTTAGTCAAATCAAGCATGGTCGGTAAGCCTGAAAATACAATAGAGGTTAAGTCACCTAAAGAAGAGAATGTAATATCATTAAATTATCTGGTAGGATTACTAACGAGTATGAATGATAAATCTGAAAATAATTTTAAGGAAATGAATAATAAGTTTGATAGCAAATTTGAAAAATCCGAAAATAATTTTAAAGAAATGAAGGTAGATAGTGATAATAACTTTAAACAAATAAGAGACGATATGAAATTAAATAAATTGGATAGTGACAATAAATTTGAAAAGTCTGAAAATAACTTTAAAGAAATGAAGGTAGCTATGAATAATCAATCTGAGAAATGTGAGGCTAATATTAAACAATTAAAAGTAGAAATAAATGATAGATTAGAAAACTTTGATAGTAAATTTGAACAAATGATGGTTGAGAGAGGAATAGGCTTTGAAAATTTAATTAAGAAATTTGACACAGTAATTAATAAATTTGATAAAGATGACTTAGACGTTAAGAATGAAATTAGTAATGAACAAGTTGTAGTAATAGACAATATCAATTGTAATTTATCCAAAGAAATTAAGATTTTAAAACAAAACAGTATTTATGACGTTGAGCCTACACTAGGGTTAAAGAAAAAACTCAGTGGTGTTAGTGTTTTAATAGAAGAAAGTGCATTGAAAACAGATATTGATGTGAGTAAGTTAGGCTATGTTGAGGTAAATAGTAAATACAATGTAATTGAGGTTAGGAATTTTGTAAACAATAATTTAAATAACATGAAAGTACAGTTAGATTTTAAGACAAAGAAACGATGTAATTATATGATAATGGGTTATGAGGAAGTTTTTATTAAAAAGATTAGGAATGAATTTAGAATACAGGATCATGAAAATAAGTGTATCATTGAAAAAGAAAGTTTTAATAAAGATAAAATTAGGCTACAAGGGTGTTATGGGGAACTATATATAAAGACATTAGTTGATTCTACGGAGATAGTTAAAGAAATTAGGAGCATAGAGGGGGTAAATTATGAACAGTATTTTAGAAAGTGGACTTATAGGTTACGGCAGGAATACAAGATGAAATTTAGTGTTAGCAAAGTTGTTAGACTAGGCCAGAACCATAAGAAAAAGTTAATGTCGGAAAAAGTGTTTAGATTGGGTGTAAACCATAAAAAGAAAAGAAATACTGATCAGGAAGACAGTAAAATTAAAAATAAAGTAATATAATGTAACAGACAGGACGATAACGTAATTAATCATAAATGGATGTGCAGATGTAATAAATTTTAATGTGGATTTGAATAAAGTTGTTTTTACATAAAGAATAGAATCTAAATAGACTCCTAGATAAATTTCTGGATAAGTTAAGGTATAACCTAAGATAAATAGACTAAATTAAAATGATAAAATGTTATATTAACTAAAACGAGGACAGTTTAGGCTAAATTAGGAGGAGCAACCTAGAGTAAATATTCACCAACCCAATGGAAGGTGCATCCTGAAGGACATATTTACCAAATTCATAAATTAAATAATTTTAAAATGTACGATGTTTTGAGGGGGTGATTAATATGAATGGGTTGAAATAAAATTAGAAATGAACCAAAAAAGAAACTTCGGAAAACAGTGTCACAGGGATTTGTTGAACGGAAGTCATTGTGGGGTTCTTACTGAACTGAGTAGGTATGAATATTCAAACTCACTTTGACCAAAGGGAGATGAATTCTGTAGTGACATAAGTGTTTATTAGTATGATCAGAATGACATAGAAATGGTAGAGAATGGTTCAAGTGGTTAAATATTAGATATTGATGGATAAAATTAAAACAAATTTTTAAAAATTCAACTAAAATAAATTAAAATAATAATAAATGGTAATATGTTTAAATGTAAAACACAATTAAAATTAAAATGATAATAGGCTTAAAACCCGTTTAGGCCAGTTTTAGAAATTAATATTTGTAAAGAAACAAATATGACACTTGAATAAATAAAAAATTTAATTTAAAGATAGGCTTAAAACCCATTTAGGCCAGTGTTGGAAATTGATATTTGTACACAAACAAATACGAAACTTAATTAAGTATAATATAATTTAATGATAGAGCCTTAAAACCCGTTTAGGCCAAACTTAGAATTAGTATTTGAGGAAAGAACAAATACGCAAATTTAAATAAATGAAACATGATTTATAAAGTATATACTTTAGAAAATCGATAAATTTTAGAATTTCGATATTTATATTTTAACTTAACTCATAAATATTCAATAACAAATAAACCTTTTAACGACAGAAATAGATGTAACTTTAAATTAATGATTAGATGATATATAATTTCAGAACAAAATTTTTAAATTAAACCGAGTTGATAAGTAAATAGAAGCTAAGACTATTCCAATTAAAAATAAAATTTTATATAATAATAAACATAATTTACATCTGACATATAATAAGATATGATTAATGAAAAACCAGGATGATGATGAATGATGAAGAATGACTGGGTGTGTGAGCATTAATTATGCTAAAACCAATTATAGGTTATGTACATATTGGTAATTGTACAACGTAACGATAGAATAGGTTAGGTTAGGTTGATAATTTTTTATATACATTAGATAAATAAGAAGTAATAAATAAATGATAATGATTAAGATACTTGATTTGATTCTTAATAATAATAATGTAGATAAAGTTCAGCAGAAGAACTTAGGTAAACAATGGTAAAGTCATAGATAGAACTTTAAACACTTTATAATAATAATACAGGATTTACAAATGGCTAAATAATAATAATAAATAATTCAGTGGTGATTATATTTTAAATAGAATGAGATGTTTTTGATGAAACTTTTATGAATATTAATAAATAGATGATGTAGATTTTTAAAGAAAGTGAATAATAAATAATTTTTAGGAGGAGATGTTGAGATGATGTTAATGAAATTTTTAGTAAGGAGGATGATTTCAGGAAGATAATAAATAGTTTGGATTGTGATTTAGTATTTGGTAATAGGAAATGTTAATAAATAATAATATGTAGTTTTTTTAATAAATCAGTAAGAGTAATGAGGTTTTTGAGGGGGTCAGTTGATGATGTTCTGCGATAAGGTTCGACGATAAATAATAGACTAGGGGTTCCAATGTGACGCTAGATCTTTCAATGGTGTTCTACGAGTTTTTCTACGATTTTGCTGCGATGATATATTTGATTAGGGGTTCCAAAATGGACGCTAATCCTTTGATAATAATTTTTAGAGATTCCAAAGGGAATACTCTCACTCTACGAGGTTGATGATTTTTTTTTATAAGACAAGAGAGTCTTATTGGTGAACTGATTTATTAAAATTTTTTTTTCTTTAAAATGAAAGTAGGCAATGTACCAAATAACTGTTAGAGATGAAGTTGAGATAGATTCCTGAAATCTTAGGTAAATAAATTAATAATAAAATGATTTGATTAAGAGATAAATATGATAGGGAAATATGAATTCTCAATTATGAATTTGAGGGATGGGTTTTTTGATTGGAAAAGAAATCTTCTTTTTAGCCATAAAATAAATATGTTTGTATGTTTTAAAAATTTCTTATAATGTGATATGTTTCAATAATTTGTTAACATGTAATAATAATAATGAATATAGATGATTTTGATTTTAAAAGATGTAATAATAATAAAGATAGATGAATTTGATTTTGAAGATGCAATGTTTGTAATGAATAAAGATGACTTAGTAATCATGAAAGAGTTAATAATAAAAAATTGTAATGATGAAGAAGTGAATCATAAAAGGTGATGATTTGAAATAATAATAATTGATTTTGTCAATGAACATGTTTAATGATGTATTTTGAAATAATGCTGATATGTGATGTTGAGTTTATGATATGAAAATTTTCCAAAATTTGTTTGTCTATGATTTGATGATTATTTGTTGTTCACATGTACTATGTTATACAATCTTCTGCTGTTGTAAAATAATAATGAATTAACAATGATGCTACGTTATGCACATTTGATTATGTTTTGATGATGAATTATATGATGTCAAATTTGTGTTTTTAAATATCATTTGCATTATGATATGATTTGAAAATTATCTACTGGTTCACATTTTATATGTTTTAATATTGTCTGTTATGACTAGTTTACACATTGAAAATGATTTTATGCTGTATACCTTGTAATATGATGTGTTACTTGATTCATTTTAAAGAATCCATATTGGTTATGTCATGAATACCATACTTCTATCATATTTTTGTATCACATTCTGTAATATGAATTTTATTTGACTTTTGATTTCTGTAGTTTGAAGTATCATGAACAATATTATGTTTTGTTAAAAACATGTTGAGAAATGATTTCTGTTTATGTTGAATGTACCATTTTTAGAATTTATGATGTTTTTGGAAAATAATTGATGATGTTGGAACTTTTTGATATTTTTGTTTTTAAAATTGTTGAATGATAAATTGAAATTTTTTCAAAATTGTTATTAGAACTAATCTTGTTCTCCGTAAAAGGTGGCAAGGGGTTGGAATGTCCCAGCTTCCATGTTTTTTTTTCTTCGAGATTCTTATTTCTGCGTAATGAGAATCTCGAAGGAGGGGGTTTCTGTAAGCATGGGACATCTTCCAACCAAAATAAATAATAAATATTAAGTTTAAATAAAGTACAAGTAATATTAATGTAGTAATAATATTCAGAATAATTATTATATATAAATAGAAAGTGTAAAGTGTTCTTAAACAATGTCACAATATAATATTGAAAGTTTAAATTTCGAAATGTGCGCGCCGATAAAAATTAACAGACATGAATAAAGGAAATATGAGACCTGGAAAAACTTTCCATGAGTCAGCGAGCGTTAGCTTCGCCAGGGAAGAATATCCCATGATGCCTTGCGAGAGCGTCTTTCTAACAAGGAAGAAGAAAGCGTTGCTAAGCCAGTCTTTGTCAGGATCCTGCACGATATAGTCGTAATAGAAGTTGGCTGGACAGACTCGTTTCAGTCCAAGATGGAAAATCTCCGTTAATAATGAAGTTAGAAGGACTCAAAGTTATGGACAATGGTTACTCGTGAGTAAAGTGTAAAATACTTGAGAATATGATTTCAACGATTTAATTGGGAACATTTTAAGAACTTTGATTTTGAACAATAACTTGCACATGTATATTTTCTATATTTCGCATAATTGTATGCTAATGATGTTTTTATTTGAATAATAATGTCTTTGTTTTTGAATAATACAATAAAGGGAAGGTTTCTTGTTATAACTATGTCTGGCTAAGATAATTTGTGTTAACCATGTGCCATGCTATGCTAGTAACTGTAAGTACGATTTGAGATTGCAATCCTGCCCCTTAGGATAATTAAAATAGTAAATTTAAATGTAGAATTGTAAGAACGCAGACTTACAATTAGGTAAGTTACTTAAAATTTGATAAAAAGCTCTAAAAGCACTTAATAAACGTTATAACAAGATGATCATTACGCAAACAAAATCGTAGATAGATGGAAGGGAAAAAAGAAGCCAAGATTTGAATAGTACAAGATAGCGTCCTTACGACAGTCGCATCCCAACGTTTGAAAAATGCAGTTGATGAAGCGTTACTCCAAGTTAAAGTGTTTTCTTTAAAGTGAGCATAAATAATAAACTCAGTGTTAACAAAACTTTGTACATTCTGTCAATAAGATAAAAGTAGTGAACAATAACCATAACAAATTTAAAATAATATATAAAAACATTGAACAATTTTCCAAATTTAAAATTATGAAAGAGTTATCTACAAGTTTGTTCATGACCCGCCGAGTGCCTATCCCGAGATATTAAAATTCTTTTTTAATCATAAATTCTGTTTTTTAATATATATATATATATATATATAAATATATAGATAGATATAAAACCAAACCTATAAACTATATTATAATGAAATGATAGACTGAGCTATGCCAGTGGGCTACAATTGATATATATTTGAACTACATTTGAATTTAATTATTTGAACCTTGATGCCATGAGACAATAAATGTCTAGACCTAATTAAATTGCTGTAATGGAATTTATCATTGCTAACATATTAAATGAAATATTCTTTTAATTTATATAATTTATTTCTAGTATATAAGATTAGTTGAGAATCCTTCAAATATATATATATATATATATAAATATATATATATATATATATATATATATATATATATATATATATACACACATTGAAATTCAAATATATTAAATTATCAATTCAATAAGAAAAAGAAAGAAAGTTTATAATAATACTGAAGGAAGGCTTCAAAACTACAAGCTTCCAACCATATGAAGAATCTTCTCACAGAACCAGCCAGAATCTTGTGTAATCAAATCAGCCCACAAATCAAAAACGCCATGCTAGTTCATTCCAAACTTCTTTATTATAAATGATTGGTCAATGTTCCCCACAACAAAGTAGAAAAACGCTACCAGTCTGTCTTGTTTAACTCGCTCGCCATATTTGGATATTTAATGATATGGTCTTTAAATATTCGCTCTCAAAGCTGCAAACACTTTTCAATAAATTAGTTTCATTTGTTAAAACAATGAGAAGTCGCTACCAGTATTTATTTTGTCTAAATTTCTAACACATGTTTATGAATTCTGTGAACTGTAGGCTTACTTCAATACACAATTCTGATTCAATGATGGTAGGTAAAACATCTTATTAGTTAATACAGAAAAGGGTTTTTTTGAAACAACTACTTTTATTTAAATTATATGTTTCCACCATCAGGTCGAGTGGTCTTCCAAATGTTTCTTAATTTTCTTTTGTTTATTCTTAAATAAATATAGTCTCTACACCTCAAGATGAGAAAGGTGTGTCAATTTTCTCCATAAAGTAAAACTAAGGAAAGGGAGAAAGAGCGGAGAAAGAGGGATAGGGAAACGAGAGGGAAAAAGAGAGAAAGTAGATAGGAGATATCAAAGATGTTCTTGAACAGGGCTAGGAAGAAAAGACTAGAGATTAGTAGTAGGTGTTTAACAGCAGACTGTGTTTTGAATACACATCTTTCCTGATGAAAAACAAATAGAACAAATAGGTTTTGTAAGAAGTAAAAGAAAGGTTGTTTTGATGAGATGGTGGGATCATGAGGCCACATTACTCCCTCCATTATAGTATAAAAACCCCTACAAAAGTGGAATAATAAGACACTTATGTGACAGTAGTAGTAGATAAATATATACAAACTTACCTAGCATGATTAAATGATCCTTCAGGAGGTCGTGCTTTGATTTCAGAATATTCAGCAATAAGGCCACTCCTTCCTTTAGACTGCACCATCTCTACGAATTGATCCAACATACAACCTTGACTTGCATCGCAGTGGAGGCTGTCATCATCTGAGAAACCACTGCTGGCTGAGGAAGGTGGGGGTAGAGGGGATACTGCACCTGACAACAAGCAAAATAATATAGAATATTAGTCTATATTAAAAATTATAATATAAAAATTTCAACTACAACTATCACTCCTATATAAACACTGGTTCCTTGAAACCATGAAATATTTACTAAAAAATTTGTTTAAATATATTGTTTATATGTTTTAGTGTGTTGTGTATTTTTGTATTTTAACGAAACAAACTAATCTAATGATGACAATTTTAATTGTAAAAACCAGTCATGAATATAATTATTTCAAGGATTGCGAAGAAATAAAAAAAGGCAATAAAACTTTTAATTTATTATGCAATCCTGGTTGCTAAAAATATAAAAATATTTTTTGAAAAAATTACTCTAAAATCTTTCAACTTTCCACAATAGCTCTTTTTGTGCAGCTTTTAAATCAAGTCCAAACAAGTTTTCTACATTACAATAGAGAGGTAAGATTACAATAAAATTAGTTAAAAACATAATCAAAAAATTTAAGGAAAATCAATAGAATAGATGCAATTTTAGATAAGTTTTAGTCAAATTTCGCAAGTAAGCTATGTTACTATTGGTTGAATATGGTTGTTACTAACGAATAGTTATAGTTTCAAAATAGCGATCGCCTCAGTAATGATTTCTTATCTAGCTAGGCCTTATATATTACTGATAATTTAATATCAGTCACCGTTTTTTTTCCTTTCACAAATTTATATTTTCTGCTAACCTCTCAACGCAAGAGATTTTAATAAGAAATAATGCCTTCAGTGATACTTTTTGGATGTGTTTTAGTACATGCTTCCAACTATTCATTCAAATCTTTATATTTCCTCTATAACACGGACTATTATAAGACTACCACTAACCCTTCTTCTGGCTGTGTTAATTTTTATGAACTCTCTTCGTTTGTTAAAAAAATTAATAAAATAATATATTATTTTTATACAAAACCTAACTTATAAGATATCATTTTTCTCAGAAAAATGCGTAGAATTTGTCTATGTAATAAAACAAATTATTTTAGATATGATTTTGGAGTAAGGTATCAAAAAATGCATGTAACATTTTTCAGAAAAACCTGAATCATCGAAAGTAAATTTTTTATCAATGTTTTTCGAGATATACAAAAGTTTTTGTATATATAAATATATAATTTTGAATAATAGTTGATAAAATATAATTAATTTGTTAAATTTCAAAAAAAATAAATAAATTACGGAAAAAGGTACATTGTTAGGCCTAATTTGAAAAAAATCACAAAAAATAGTAATATTATACAAAACACAACTTCAAATTATCATTTCTTTCAGAAAGGTGCATAGAATTTAGTTGTGTAGTAAAAAAAAAATGTAGATATAAAAAATTTTGAGTTATTAGGTCAGGAATCAAAGAATCGCCCGGTAACCGAGGAAATAGATCTATTTCACTTTGGATGACCAAATTGTATTAAATTCATCACCCCTTCTAAAACCCATCCTTAACAAAGTTCATTAACCTTCATAACCTGCTAGGTTATTCCCCCTACCTGTCTCGATTTCTCTATTGTATTTCAGTTGCTGTTACTTGTGTATGTATAAATAGTTGTCTATACCTGTTAATTATCAGTTGCCCGATGATGCCGCAAGGCGAAACAATTGTAGATCATTTATATTATTAAAATATTTTGAAACTTTAAGCTTATTGCTTTATTTTATCCTTGAATATAGAGTTTCAACAAGAAATATCTGCTATTACGTTAAAATTGTATTAAAACTTTTTGTTTGTCATTAAAAGAGGAAAACATTGCATCGTTTGAAAATTTTGTGTGAAAGTAACTGTTTTTCAAAATATTTTAAGTTGCCAACATTTTGAAAATATAAAAAATAAAACACTTGTTTTCGATTCACTTGTAAAACATAGTGTAAAAAATGTGCATACCAAATATGAACTCGATGTCTTAACTATTTCGAAAATTATAATTTTTTGTAAAACTATGGGAAACTAAATGTTTTCAAACATGTTTTATATGAACTTATTCTAAATTTTTATCAGCAGAACATGTCCGTTTGTGAATCACCCTGTACATATATATTTTTTTAATTTTTGTGTATTTATGTTGTAAATATAAAATAGCAAACATACTGTCGAAATAATGACCTTTCGAAATAATGACAATTATCGAAATATAAAAAATGATGTGGTAGGATGAGGATTGTTAAGGCCCAGTTGATGTCTCGAACCTGTGTACCAACTTTTTTAAACAAATTTACCCTACTGGATAAACCTCTTGATCTACCAATACAATTTAATATTTACTACAAGTCCTAAAAAACCTAACCTAACCTATAACTGTTTGTATTATATTGTATGTGTTGGACTGGGTAAATAGTATGATGGCCCAATTGACTTGTTTTTCCCACAATTTATCTAGATTATATTGAGAAAACCAGATTAGTTTTAATTTGTTTTCAATTTATGACAAAATTTAAGTAGACTACAAAGCATTAAAATCTGCCTTGAATTTAGAGAAATATGGTAAAAGTTTAGTAAGTTGATATACAGACTAGTTAAAAAAAAACTAAAAACTATGTAAAATTCATTTACTATATATCTCATTTGAAAATTTTTAATTATATTTTAATGTGGAATTAACTTTTTAATTGAAAATACAAAAGTACCAAATTCACGTATGCATAGGTTATGTACACATCACAATGGGAATTTGTAAGTTCGAAACTTACTTCCAAAACTATCACTTTATAAACCTATTTTAAAAGAAACTAATTTTATATAACCGTGATATTTAATTATTAAAGTGAAAAAGAATATAATTTTTAAAAGTTATAAGACTGTGTTAATCTAATAGTCTTTGATTAGATTTTAACCACCAACTGATCGAAGTAAACAAACAACACCTAATCATGTATGACACATGAGCACTACACGTATTATGAATCGCAGTTAGTATTAAAACATATTTTTTCATAGAAAGTTGTTTATGTCATTTAGGCTTACCAGGATTCTTGTTAACATACTAGGTTTAGTAAGAATCATCACAAATAGGTTAAGTTAGGTGGTGGGGTATATATATACATATAACCGTGCATACCCACATTTAGTCTGATAGATAATCAATACTCACTTTATTGTGTATCTAGTACGTGTTATCTGTGGATCCAGTTACTCACCATCTATAATTATTTCAGTCACAACAATGTACTAGACTTTAGCCTATTTTTATGTGAACTTGGTACTTTCAATTTTTTCGGTGAAAAAGTGAATTCCGCATTACAAAATTATTTTACATTTACAAAATACGGTATGTAGTAAACTAATTAGACAAATTTTTTAAACTAATTTGTATATTGACTTAAAACTTTTATCAGGAAATATAACTGGCAATTCTATGATAACATACAAAAAATAAAGTGTTTAGCCTACACCAAAATTGTTAAGGAAAAATTGCAGCAGTTCTTTAAATTAAAACTTTTTTCCCTCTCAAATAACTACAAAAATTTGTGTTTATATTAAATAGTATTTAGGAGAAACAAGGAAACAACAACAAACAAAAAAAAAATCAATTCTTATAAATATACATATTAATCAATTGAAAATCAATTATACAGGGGAAAAGAATACATTACCACATTTCAAAAATTTTCTAACAATTTGTTTAAACATAACTTTCACAATATATAAATCTTTTCATATAAAAACACAATACTTAATGTTTTTAATTGTTATCAGGTCATAAAAGATTAAAAAGTTTTTCATAGATTAGACAAGGACGATGGTGTGAAATCTTTTAAGATAGGCCTAATATGTCACAAAGTCAATCTAAAACTATATCATTAATGGTCTGTTATGCTTTTTAACTGTGTAAAAGCTGTGTGATATAAAATTTAGAAGGGTATTGTTAAACAGCTGATTTAGGCCTATTAAATCCATATAAAAGTGTTTAAAATGATTAATAGGACAAATGTAAGAAATAAATAGCGTCTCCAATTTTTTTCACAAATATAGGTACTGTATGAAAATATAAGAATATTTTTTTGATACATATAATTTCTTCTTTTTTACAATATATGTAGATGGGTCAACAAATCGTAATTTTTGGAATTATATCCGTCTGTCTGTCACATTTGCAGTGCTCAAATGAAATAAAACGTACATCAAAAATGCATATTCATGTGCCATCAGTAAGAAACCAAAAAAATCGGACATGGGGGTATTGATACAAGATATAATTTCTCAAAATCAACTCTACCGTTAAAATTTGAGTAAAATATGAAGTTTAATGACCCAAAAATGTGTGCAAAATCATAAATAAAACTACATTACAGTTAATGAACAATTAGCAAAAAAACAAAACGAACCTTGACCGCTGTTATTAAAAGCTCGATTCTAATAAAATAGCATTTAAGCTGAGGAGATGTACATGTGATGTAAGTTTAGGTCCTTATTTAAATATATAAATATTTTTTCAATGACAGCATTCATGGGTCATTTTAGGGTCCGTAAGTAAAACCAAGGACTCTTATAATTTCATATGCAAGTCTATTCATCTGTCTGTCTGTAAGTCGTAACCAATTTATACAGACAAGACGATATATCCTATATATTTCAAACTTTGTGTATTTCAAACACATATAGATGAAACAAAAGTAATGAGCTTGGAGAAGTTAAGGGGGAAAATTATTGAGTTAAATTTTTTTGGAAATATTATGTGTAGGGTATCAAACAGAACTGAAAATTATTCTGATTACGAATACATATATTTATTTGACGACGAAATTAACATGTTGGTGCTAGCCCAAATTTAAAGTGTTCGATATCTAGTCTTTTCGATTGACAACTACCTAACTGATATGCACTAACTGGTACGGTTGTGGTTTTTTAGTTTTGGGGACAAGCGAGTGGGAAAATTTTTGCAATGTTTATTTTCATTATCACAACATTTGTGAAAACTTTAATCACCAAATGAAAATAAAAATAAATATTGAGCTTGACTTGTGAAATAATAATAGAAAGAAAAAAATTCAAACACAAGATCTTACAAAAATTATGTTTACTTAATCAAACGTGTTTGAATGACAAAGTCGCCATCCTCAGTTATACATGAGCTACAATAACTAAACTATAACTAACCTAGCACCGTGCCAACCCCCGTATTTATACAAAACTAAAGGAACGTGGCCTAAATGACTTTCTAATATTAGAAACAAGTTAAGTTTCTAATATTAGGCCAATAACAAGTGCCTCGTGTCATTCTAAATAACTTAATAGTTAACATTTAACTAATACAATATTCTTAACTAATCTTATATCTAACATTACATTTTATTTTTTACTTTAATATAGAACTCTGTATCGGTCCTAATTAATTATTTACAGTTATATTACGGTACTTGTTAATATAAAAAGTTTCCCATGTATCTATTGCTTTTTCACCAAATGAAAACACAAATATAATTTGAAATAAGAAAATGTTTCTATGACAGTCCTGGTCATTCTATTTTTCTGTTTCCTTTAGCATTAATTTTTGTATAATATGGTCTAGTCCAGTCATGTCAAAGATACGGCCCGCGATCGCAATGTGTCACAGAAAGATTAATCATGTTTTTTAGAGCTATTAGACTTCATTCGATTCCTCTACGGAAGTTTTAAAAAGTCAGGTATCTGGATCCTCGAGCTCAAAATAATTACCCTCTTTTTATAACTTTGATATGATTTTTAACAACCGTATATTATACTATAAAATTAAATAAATAAAATGTTATAATAATTCAGTACATTTGAATCTGGCCCGCCTACACATTCTAAATTTAATATATGGCCCTCTGCAAAATTGAGTTTGACACCTCTGGTCTAGTCCTTATTTAAAAAGATTAAGGTTCTATTTATTTTTGCTCACCCAGTATATGAAATATAGTAGGATAATTGGAAAAAAAATGTAGACTTTTTTTTACTAATCTTCATATTTTTAACCTCGGGAAGATGAAAAAGTGATTTGCAACAAGCTCACCGTTTACCACTTACTCTTATTTTTTAATTATGGGATTACGGCTCGATTGCAAGAATGAATCTTACTCGCTTGTTTGGAGCAAGATTTATTCTTAATTTAATTTTAAGTTAAGTTTAACTTCCTTTTGTTTAATTTCTGACTAGCTTTACTTTATCTTTTAGTTAGACCTCTTTCTTGAGGTGTGTCTATTTGAAAAATCGGTTTGCAAAATTTATATGAACAATGTGAAATATGAGCACTAATATTTCTATACAATATTAATTATACAACCTAAATAGCACATAGGATTTACATTTTATTAAAATAAAAAACTTAAAAAAAAATATATATATATATCTTTATAGTATACACTATCAATCAAACTAATATCAAAACAATATGAATCAAATATAATTGAAAACAGAACAATTAAAAAAATATATATATATTAATCTTTCAAAATATACTTAAAACTACATTTGAAATAAAACACACAAGAAATTTAATTATTCATACACAAACATAAATTCAATCAAAGACAAATTAAAACGTATATAACACAAATGGCAAGTTTATTTTATTTATTTCAATTAAAAAATAGAATAGATTTATTACGTAGAAATTTATTTAAACCTTTATCAGTTATTGTTTACTTTTATGTTCTAATAATAACCAAGTACAAATTAAAACAAAAAAGTTTTATGTATAATTTCAATATTAACTTAACATCATATTCAATTGACCATGAGTAGCAGATATTTAAGAAAATGAAAATGAATTAAAAATATTTTAAAACTTTCCCAATTTATTCTGTCTTTAAATTTTATTCAACCATTTGGCGAATATTGGTTTTTTTGAAATAGGGTATCTTGGTATGTTTAAAGATGGCTTCTGCTCCTGAATGGTGTTCAGTAGTAAGGCTGCGTTAGTCCCATTCCTCAATGATTTGAAGTTGGTCAAGGCAGGTAGACGATCCCGAAAATCAGAGTAGTGTCGGTTAAATAATTTCTCCCGATGCCTCGTTCTCTCGTTCTTCCTGCATAGGAACTCCCAACTCGGTCCGAAGTGGTATCTTGCGATGAATTTTGTGCTTTTCAAAGTTTCATGAATCAAATCAGCGATAGTTCAATGCAAAGTTTCAAATGTTCATTTCCTTTAGTAGCTCTTGTTCTTCAACGTTAAGACTGTCCTATTTCTTCACGAAGCTGTCTTCTTATAAAGTCTAAAATAATGTTTAAATTCTTCTAAGTCCAATATTTGTTTGACAAAAATGTTCTAACTCCTTATATCTTGAGCATAGTAGAGTAGCAGAATTATGACCAACTTTGTCTACTGTAGAATCCAGAAATTGACCTACTAGATGATGAAGTCAGAATACTTTGATTTTTTCCAATCCCAACGACGTAACCTTGGTTCTTCCAAAATTGTCACTTTCCATCTAATTTTCCCTTTTTGATTTTAATGTTTTTTCTCGTCGTTTTGATTCATTTTCAACCCTTTCTTCACAGTAGGATGATGTATTAAGCTTCTTTCATCTATATGTCAATCTATTTTCTCCAAACTATTTCTTAATTACCCCTTTTGATTTGTTTATTATTTTAGTCTGCCTTGTCTGCTGTTGGGGAAACTTCCCCTCCTAACTGTGTATTGGAGACGAATAATCTACCTCGTTTCATATTCGTACTTGTTGCTCAAGGTTTTTTAACAATTTTCTTCTAATTCGCCATAATTCTTTTTTAGTTGCGAATTTGGAAATTCTGAAGGCATCATTTTCTTCCTCTTGTTTTGTAGGTTACATTAAAACTCGAATGGTGTTTATCAAAATATAACTTTTCGAGTTATTCGAGAATGTTTTCATGATTTTCAAATGACCAACTTTTGATCCTTTCGAGATTTCGACGATTTTTCTTCAGTTCCTTGTTGCCCTTTTCCTGAAATGAAAGAATCCTCTTGGTTTATCCTCGTAGTCCTTTTATTTAGGGCATTATGCAACCTCCAAGTTTTCGTCTTTTGGCATATGCTTTCTTGGTGTAGAAGACCAAATGGTGTTAAAATGGTACTCCATTTTAATAAATACATGCTTCTCATGATTCAATTTTACAATATTACCTCTTGTTAATCTAACTATCATAAAATTTATCTTTTTTAACTTTTAAAACACTAACTTTTGATATAATCCTTTCATATTTTATTTCTCATCTTCGGTTTGGCAGATTTTGACCAAACTTACCAAAAGTGTTTCCCTTTATGCCCTTTATCAATTGTTGTTTTTACTATCCTCAAAACTTTCTTAAATTTGAGAAAAACATCTCAAGAGTGATCTTTGACGGCATTTTTCTCAATGAAATCTTTATCAATTCAAAATTTTTATTTTTCAAAATGAATTTATCCTTACTAAGCTTTATTATACCATGTTTGGTTTTATGGGATTCCTTATTTTTTGGTATTTTTAACTCTAACTTTTAAACTAACAATGATACTAAAATTCTTTTAATACAGTTAGGTACTCAAACATTAATTTTACTATCTTATCTTATTTAAAAGAATGATTCATCCCTCCTGTTCGTACAAGCCATTTAATTAATAAGTACCTGCAGGTGCTTACATATGACTCATCATTGAACACTCTCACCCTTGAATAGAATGGTATTGTATAGGCTTTGTCAACCTGTCGATACTGGTTATTTTAACTTAGTAAAAACGTATCTTTATAAAATCTTCCAATTTTTTCGATTTTTGAGACTTGAGCAGTTTGGGTATTATCCCAAACCATCTCAGTACGTCCGTTGTCATTGTCTGTACGTAAGGACATTGGTGGCCACAAAAATTAACATTCTAACATAATACCAGAAAATCTTAAGCATTAATTGAATAATCATGTTTAACCATTTTTATGAATATTATGTGAAACGTTGTTCCTTAATTTTTGGCTACATTACTGTAGATTATAAAACAAGTAAAATTTTAATCAATTTCTTGTTAGTACTACCTTTACATATTTAAAATTGATCAAAAGTTAATTTAACTTACAACTTAATCCCTTCTATGTTGGAGATTTTACTAAGGAATAATGCCTATAAAGTGGGCTGAGGTTACGCCAATTCAGACAACTGCCTCTGAATGTTGCATCAAACAATATGGATGAGACAATAGGTCCCAATTTACTTAACACATATTCATAACTCGACTGTTTATGCACTAATGTTGAGACGTTTTATTAGAACACGATTATATCTAATGTAGCAAGATCCACTTCCTACATGTGAAACTAAGCAGGACAATTGGAACAATGCTTTGTCCCATACTTGCATTTCTGTAGTGACTATCAAAAATGTCGACAATGTAGTATCACTTTCTTTATAATACAACATTTCATCCACTAAAAATCGCACTATCGCAATAATGTAAATACCCCGTACTTACAAATTTTTATAACCAAAAGTTCATAAGTCATAATAAAAATAATTTAATAAATCACTAAAGTTACTGTTTTCGTCGCTACATGACAACAGTTGTCGAAGAACAAGGCAAATTATGTCATTTTTGCCAATATGTCACAAGTCCACTTTCTATGAAACTTCTCCTAAGATTTACATTATTTTTCTTTCTGTTTTGAATGGTGCTCATAGTTATTGAGATAGAGACATTTAGTGTACCAATGCCTTTAGTGACACTCGCACTTTGTCAAATATAGATTAGTAATATTTCAAATTTTCCGAAGGTTTGGCCTAAAATATGATTTGGTAGATTCAATGAAGGATCAAGCCCAAGCCTAGAGGTAACATGATGTGTATCTGATACTGAAAAACCAATATAGTTAATAACAAAGGCAGTTGTTGATGAGCAAAACCAAACCACAGTATTTTGTCATTTATTGTTGTATTGCAAATCCAGGGATTGTTGTGAACATCTAGCAGTGCAGTTGTGAAATAGGTTTGTCTATACAATTCATAACATATTAATTATTGTGTTGTGTTATTATTATTATTCGAACAAAACTTATTATTTTCAGTAGTTTTTTTTTTGTTGTAGGCTTAGCCTATAGCCTAGAAATGCAAACAATTATTCTTAGTTTACAATAATTGATTAACATATCGAGATACACACTTCCATTAATTGTCTTTTCAGCAAAGAAGAAAGGTCCAATCAGACAATTTTTCATCACACTACACCAAACATTAACTTTAGGTGAGTCGCATATTTTCTCAAAAATTGTATGTGGGTTTTCAGATCCCCATATGCATGAATTGTGTCTGTTAACAGACACATTGATATGGAATGTAACTTCGTCTTAAAAAATATATCATCTAAAAATGATTGGTAGTCATCAATCTTGTTCAACATTTCAAGAGCGAAATTAAAACGTTTTGCACCATCATCAGGTTTCAATTCCTGTAATAGCTGGATTTTAAATGTGTGTAATTTCAGTCTTTTGTGTAAAACTTTGTGGATTGATTGTTGTTTTTGAAATACCTAACTCTAGGTTTTATCGAAATATTGACTTCTTAGGACTTCAGATTGCAGATTGTCTAATAAGTTCAAATTTTTCGTCTGAAACACTTGGCCTGTCAGATGATTTCTGCTTTTGAACTGATCCAGTTTCTTCGAATTGTTTGAACCAATGTTGTATGTTATTTTCATTTGGTGGATCTCTTCTGTATTCTCGTCAAAATGCACATTGCACTGAAATTACAGACTTGAATTCAGCCAGCAACAAAACACCCTTTCTTTGTTAGAGAACATAATAACACACTCTACACAGAACACTCCAGAAAATACAAAACACACTACCACAACAATGCAAGAACTAATTTTGAGGTTATATCAGCTGTTAAACAAATTTTTGGATTATAGGCTGTCAGCGATACCAATACAACACATCAAAATTTCTCTACTGTCTTTGTATGAATTAATGAAAACACAACATTCTTTTATGATAACCCGGTGTATGTTTTTTTGTGACGTTTTAGCTTCGGTTAGTCACAATTTTTGATTTCTGACATATTACAATTTTAACATCTAAATTTTTTTTTTTAATTTCACAGATGAATTGTATGTATCTCTCAAAGAAAAATGGTATATAACAAGTTGTGGTTTGGATAACACTATTTTTTTTTTTGGTAAAATTTTCAAAATAAGCCTAACTTTTTACCTAAATTTCACTAATTTTATAAAAACTGACTTTTACTCTCAAATAAATTCCAAAAGTTTTGTATATCTTGACAAAAATTTGGTCATGGGCAGTTTTTTTTTTAGTTTTCTTTTTTTACAGTAATTTTTGATTCCTGACATACTAAATCCAAATTTTTAGTTCCAAATTATTTTTTCAACTCATAAACGAATTCTATGAACCTCACATGATATATAACAAATTGGGTTTTCTTATAATATTACTATTTTTTTTTAGATTAAAAAAAAGTATTAAAAATTGAACAAAAATGATTTGCCACTTAGGAATTTGAATGGCCTCTTATAGGGTTAAATGTTGAAAGAGTTTTTTACACCATGAATATTTAGGAGTATTTGGAATAATTCCAACAATTTAAAAAAAAGATTCTTGCTGCGCCAGTCAATTTACCCCAAACTGAAAGGTTGTGTCGTTATTCACCTGATATATTACTAGTTAAAAATTACGTCACTCCGTGTCACACTAAAGTCATCTAGAATAAATTATAGGTTCTCGTGGAATCAGACCTTGCTTACACACAACGATAAAAGCTACAAATGTTATTTCTACCTGAATTATTAGCACCACGTTGCCAAATTTCCGCAGAATTTGTTGTTTGTGTTGTTATCTCCAAATCTTCTTCATCTTCTGACAATCCTGGAGATTGATTTGTTTTCCGTCTGTCAACACATTCGTCTCCATCACTCTGAAAGTTCAAAACATGAAATATTATAATTGATGAAACACATATAGTATTACCAACTAATTCTTGTATATGTTAGCAGCAATGTATAAATCCAGGCATTCTCTCTCTCTCTCTCTCTCTCTCTCTCTCTCTCTCTCTCTCTCTCTCTATATATATATATATATATATATATATATATATATATATATATATATATATATAGCCAAACCATTTTTGGCAAAGTATAAAACAAAATAATTTTGTTAGTTCTTTACTTACTTTTCCTAGGCATTTTGTAAAATCCCTACGGTTCTTCAGGCAAAGTATTAAATGAACAGATTTGCTTAGAAAATACCTTATTTACAACATAATAATTATAAAATTGAGAAAACAGGACGTGTGTGTACTAAATAATTACTGACTTAAATGAACCCAACCTAACTGAACCTGAAAGCCATGGAAAACTCGGTACTCAAAACTCTAAATATTATGATTTATGAAATATGCTTGATTTCATATTTTTACTGTCAACGTTACGCAATTTATCCAATGCTTGATTTTACAAATTACAGGTAACATATATACTAGTGAAACTGGTAGGTTTTGATGGTATACCGTCATCTTCAGGTCATGAATATCATTCTTCTTTACTTTGTTCCTTAGATTTTGTCAATAAATAAAATTATAAATTTATGGTTGTTGATTTTTATAAAAATACTAGCAGAGTACCCGTCCTTCGTATGGGGTTAACGTATAGATAATTCAGTGTTAAGGGAGTTTTCAAGGCCAGTGGGGTGGTGACCTGATGGAGTTTCTAAATAAAAATAGGCCTATGTGTTAACCAGGGACCCTAAGAATGTCCACGTACAATTTCAGCTCAATGGGTCCAGTAGTTATTACATGATTGCATAACACACACACACACACACACACAGACACCATTAGATTTTTATGGTTGGTATTTTCAGTCTTTTTAACGTAATTGTATTCTTTTTAAGTGTTTGTTGAATACCCGTGCGTATCCTACTATGGTAATGGGAAAAAAAACTACGCTATAAGAAAGCACTGAAAATTTTATTCCTGTAAACTACTATCTAACATGAAAAAGCTTTAAATATATCATTTTAATTTAAAGTTTTTACTAAGTTTAACTTTCACTTACCCATAGATATCAGTAACTCTTCTAATTCAGATAAAAATAATTTTACTGGAACTTGTTGCAGCCTGTAAATTCCTACAATACTATATTTATCAAGTTGGAAACTAATACATCACAAGATACAAACTGTTTTTCATAATCTATATTAGAGTAAATACTTTTTATATAAATTATGACACCTCCTGATCTATATGTATTATTACATTTTGTATGCATTGTATAACCCTTAAATTCATATGAGCCACATTCCCAATTATTTATCCACACCTCTGTTAACACCATAATATCAGGACTTATATCTGAAATGTGCGACACAAAAACATCAAAATTCTGCCTCAAACTCCTAATATTTTGATTAAAAACTATTAAATTTTGCTCATTCTTACAAATCATATCTAATGATTCAATTGCCATTTTTCACAGAGACAATAAAACAGAAAACCATATACTAGGCATATTAAATAAAAACAGCTCGATATTACATTTTTCTCAGAATAACAAAACAACGAAAAAAATTCCACTGAAAATAAAAAAAATAAACGACAATTCACTATCACATCAAAATATGATGACACAACACACTATTTTAGCTGCTTTAAATCTTCATCTCAGTTAATAACTACAATGTTGGAGTAATCCTCTTTTCTCGTTAGTATTTTCCCCTACCGTATCCAAATATATATATAGTTCGCCATATGTTTAGCTTCTCTTGCAGTATTGTAGAGTCTACGTCGAGCCGGACAAAGGCTTTCATTTACATATACAGCCGTATCAGAAGGTAACCCCAGATGTCTCGTTGACAATTCACGTTTTATTATCTTTTTATGCATAAACTCTTTTTTATCAATATTTCTAAGAAATTTGACTATAATACCTGGAGGCCTATCATTCATAGATTTACTACCCAACCGATGATAAGCATCAATCATATTTTCATTTATTGTAAAGTTCACAGCTTTCCCGACCTGCCTTACAAGTTCAATTGAATTTTCAGTAGCCTCTAACTGTATTTTAAGTTGTGAAAGTTCATTTTTTAATTCCTGGTTTTCCTGTAGTAATACATCTGTTTTAGTTCTAAAACTTTTCATCTCTTCTGCTTGATCAGCTAATTTTTTATTAACCTTTTCCAATTCTTCATGCACAAATTATATAGAATCACCCAAGTTTTTTTCAGCTAATTTTTGCTCATCTTTAAATGTCTTTAACAGCTCATAAATATTCTCTAAGGTAATTTTACCTTCAGTTACAGACGACTCTGAAACCATAGATTGCCTTCTTTCCTTTCCACACTTTTCACACCTCCATAATTCATTACCCTCATTCATTATAAATTCAAAATCTTCTTTAGTGATATTCACACAAGCACCATGGAAAGGCTGTTTACAGTGACTACAGGTCACTTTGACAGCGCTAGATGCTATGTTTTTAATACAAATGCAACAGGAATTAGTTTTTTTTATGGGGAAAAATAAGGAAAATAACAGAACAGGTGTTACAAAATTTTCCTCCACCAAAAACCAATCAGACTGTGAAAATAAAAATCCTTCAAACTCAAAAAAATAAACTAAACTAAACACACCACTTCAACATCACACGTAAACAGAAAAAAAAATTAAATAAGAGTTAAACTAACCTGTTGATCTATACTATTGTGTCGTACGTCCGTCAGTCCGTTATCTTCTTGTCCTGGAACTCTATTGGCCATTGACTTAACGCAATGAAGCAGCCAAACATGATGCGCTATTTCCAGAGTGCCACCGAGTTGGGTGGGCAGTGATTCTTGAGGTATGTGTAGAGTTAACTGTAATCACAACCAGAGTAACATGATGGAAAATTAAAAACTTAATTTTCCACAATAAACTAATTAGCAAGAAGAAATTTTACTAATTTCACTGATCCTCGGCTACTACTCGTGCATAAACTTTGTTTGGGTGAAAATGATAAGCTAGTCATTAAAATGTTGTGTTGGATTATTATAAAAATGGGTTGTAACATGATTTTTTGCAGGAAATAAGTAATACATACATATATACGGGGGCCGTTCGGAAAGTAACTGAAAGTACTCAAAAACATTTGTCCTTCCTTCATTGAACAGTCTCTACCAATTACGCACATTAATAATCATTCATTATATCTTCCCCATACAATTCAACACCAATTACGCACATTACCATCAATCATTATATCTTCCCCATACAATTCAACACCAATTACGCACATTACCATCAATCATTATATCTTCCCCATACAATTCAACACCAATTACGCACATTACTATCAAGCATTATATCTTCCCCATACAATTCAACACCAATTACGCACATTACCATCATTCATTATACCTTCCCCATACAATTCAACAATTTATTGATAAATTTCAGCAAGATGGACTGTTTTTTTCGTTTAAAAACAGAATCAACTTCGCAGTCAGTGAGATTATTAACTAACATGGTGGCAAATAATGCAACGTAATCTTAGGATTGGTTCCTTTAACCTGCCTGGGTTCTTTATTTTCAATATAATCAAATCAGTGGTTCAGTAGTCAATTAACAATTATTAACAAGAATAATCATCTCATCTTATTACAATGCTACAATATTCTTATTATTAGTATTAATCCAGAACGACTCTAATTGTTGAGACTCACAGATCTGATTCTACATTATAGTTTAATTATCTGACTTTGAAATAATTACAAGTTCCTTAATACACGAAGTTTGCTCACCCTGCTTGGGTTCTTGTGGATCTGTAAGCCAACATTACGCATAATAGGGAGGACCAAATAATGAAATGTTCAGAAATTATACGCTTACCTAATGAATTTTAAAATTAAATATGAAGCAATCTGAATAAAATAACTTCAGCCAAACCAATCACAAAACACATTCTATTCTAAATTCAAAACATCTCTTTGTCTGGTTGTTTTACCACT
Source organism: Aphrophora alni (assembly GCA_963513935.1). NCBI lineage: Eukaryota > Metazoa > Arthropoda > Insecta > Hemiptera > Aphrophoridae > Aphrophora > Aphrophora alni. Next base: position 171,859,768 of record OY740765.1, on the reverse strand, counting down.
GTTAAATTTAAACAAATTATTGTTAATGAAACACTAAGATGTAAACCGACGATTAAATCTTTAGTTAAATTAAACAAGACAGACGTTTTAAAGTTAAATTTGTATTTATAATTTTTTAAACTCAATTGATCAAACTTTCAATCTTTGCAAATCTGTCAGAGTATTTCTTAATTTTAATCTTTCCAATGCATAATATTCTTTCAGTACTAATCTATGATTTTAATCAACAAGGTCATATTTTATCACAAACAAATATGGAACAAAACTTATGGAAAAATTGTTGGAACTATAAATGAATGAATCACTCTAATTCAGTGGAATCTCGTTAACTTGAATCTCAAGATAATTACTAACACTTTGAGTTATCAAATAGTTCAATATAATGTGGTTTAAGTTACCTAGGGCAAAAATCACCGACTTTTGTGTTATAGAGCACCCAAGTTGATTGACCTTTATTCACTTCAGCAGTGAAAGAAAACACCGGACAGTAGACTACAAGTATTTTGTTTTAATTACCAGTTCTTAATTTTATTTCAATCTAAAATAATCAACATCATATATATGTATATATAATTCAGCAAAGCGTAAATATCTTCGCTAAAGAAGAATTTTGCACACATTCAAACCACTGCAGAGATGGGGTTCCTCTCACTGGAAAGTTTAAAGTTTGAGGAGCAATAAGGACACAAGGGCTTTTAGCGGGGGTTTTTAACAACCCTATTAATGCCTATTTCTGAAATTCTACAAGGCAGATTTGTATTCGGTTTGTTTTAAATGATAATGAAAGAACATTTTTATATTTAAAAAACATTAGTTTTTGGTAATTATATAGCAGAGCTGCCTCACTTCAAAATCAATTTTTATGGGTTTTATTCGTCAAATAAATGTTGGAAAAATATTTTATTATCGAAAAAAAGTGTCGGAAAGATGATTACATAATATAATTACACAAGAAAATCTTAATCAGAGTCAAATTCTGCTGCAAATTCAGTAAAAGAGGAATTTATTAAATTTAAATGTATTTCACTCGTAATTCGCCATAAATGATGAAAACGAGTATTATACTCATTGTACTTTCTTTTAAACATAAATTCGGCTATATGGCCATGGAAATGTTGTTTTGAATTTCCATATCGCGGCACATTTCCTCGCACTTCCCTCCATTTACGTTCAATTGTCTGCGTATGTGCTTCAGTGTACGCATATATGTAGGGCTGTATTGTTATATGTCACGAAAGGTTTGGCCAGGTTGCTATATATATATATATATATATAACCACCTGGCCAAACCTTCCGTACGTTTATTGAAGTGAATGTCATGAGTATGAAAGATAACACAGAGTTAATTTTTTCACGAAAAAACTACTTGTGTAATTGTATTATTGTATTATGTAATCATCTTTCCGACACTTTTTTTCGATAGTAAAATATTTTTCCAACATTTATTTGACGAATAAAACCTTTAAAAATTGATTTTGAAGTGAGGCAGCTCTGCTATATAATTACCTAGTTTTTAACTTAATTTGTATGGATCACAAAATCGAGTTTAAAACACTTTCCAAATTATTTCACATTAATCAATACTAGGCCTAACCTTTTTGTGTGATGAATTATAAAAGTAATGGACGTAATTGGTTGTTACTCTGGATTACTATTTGGTTGCAAAATTTGTACCTAAAATCACAAAATCAATTTTAAAACACTTTCCGAATTTTTTCACATTGGTATTTGCTAGGCCTAATCTATTTTTGTAATAAAGAACTCTACTGCCCTCACTTAACCTACAGACTTGAGTTCTACCACACCGATTTCTTGTGGTTAGTTTTAAATAAAAGAACATTTAAAACAATCCTCATGAAAGTGTTCTGTTTGATGTTTAATTAATTCATTTTGTTTTAATATTACAATTGGTAAAAGAAAACCATCATAATTAAAAAAAACTAGAATTATAATATTGAGGGAGCAATAAATTTAATTTTCTATTTACACTACAATCTATAAAAATATTTATTAAATTAAAAATATGAAATGCAAAAATGAGGTAATACTTGGAAGGGGGTTGTCATATGATAATTTTTTCGTAACGCTTCCGAAATAGCTGACCTCAGGTTAACAGTATATAGTTAACATTATTTTATGTAAATAGAGTTATAGCAATTAATGCCTAACTAATTTACTGCAGCACAAACCATACAATCGCTTTAATAAAAAGTAAAATTTTAATAAAATATAGAACGGTAGGCTCGTACGTACACACAGGGTGAACATTAGAGCTGTACTGAGAACAAATGTGAGAAAATGTAAGAATGCATGGGAAGTTCATGCCCTAACATGAAAATTTAAATCTCCATAGTACGGCTAGCCTAAACTTCGACTTAGAAAGTAACTGGCTAAACTTCAAGTTATAGATGTGATTTTATTAAAATTTTGACTTGTAGTGGTTTTCGAGCATCTACCTTTGAGTTATATCAACACATCTAGGAAACCAACAACGGCTTCACACACAAATATTTAACATTCAAGATTTTCAGTATAACCCTAATATGCGTCTACAGACCTGACCATGTTAAAAAATTCATAACTCTAGGCTTCTTGGATCTAGAGATATGCTTTAGAGGTAAAAACACCCTTGGAGTGAAAGATTTCCAAAACCTTTTCTTAGTACCGGTACGTGTCTACAGATCTAACCCAAACCATGTTAAAAAATTCATAGCTCTAGGCTTCTTGGGTCCAGAGATATGTTTTAGGAGTGAAAGATTTTCAAAAACCTTTCTTAGTACGCGTTTACAGATCTACCCCAAACTATGTTAAATAATTCATAGCTCTAGGCTTCTTGATCCAGAGATTTCGTGATCAATCAGTGGGTTTTGACTTATATATATATAAAGTTACTGTAAAAGATAGAAATGTCTTCATGTTTAGCACAATAGGAACTGAGACTGAGACAGCTCATTAGCAAAGAGTCATATGGTTTGAGAATTTATTTCAAAATAACAAAATACACTGGGTTCAGGCAGACTTTTAGTTTCTTGAAATGGTTCAAATATAGCCGACATATTACTGCAGGGGTTAATGAATAGATTTTCTTATGAGAATTTGAAGAAAGAGGAAAATTGTAAGCATTAAATTGAATTTTTGTTTTTTGATCATTTAAAAAAGTCAACTAAATTTTTAAGTTAAAAAATTGTAACAATTTTAAAAATAAATTGTTACAAATACAGTACCACAAAATAGATATCTCTACAAAACCATAATCTCAAAGTGAACATTTTAATGCTAAAATGGCAGACCTACCTGTGGAATACTAACAGTGTAGACACGATCCCGAAGTTTTTCTCTTACGAATAATCGCAGGATCTTGAAAGGAGCCTTAAACCAAAGAGGTGCCGTCACTATGAGGACTTTCTTCAATTTGGCAGGATAACCTCCCTGTAAACATAGGACAGATTGAGTGTTAACAATATGCAATAAAAGTACAGTTAAAACTAAATAATTTAACACCATGATTGTGTTGGCAATACTGCATGATCGCTAAATTTTGTAATCTTCAATGACTTTTTACTAAACAGATTAAAATAAACAGTGTAAAAACATTACACAAACTCTCTAATACACCCATCCCCAAAATCAAATCTAATTGTCTCCAAAAAGTCAGTTCTGTAGATTAAATCAAAAAGTGAAAATGAAACAAGGACGCTGTCTTTCAAAAAATATTTATATAACGGCTTAAACTTCCTTTGCCTGTGCTATAAACACCTTCTTAGAATAAATCGTATTGGATTTAAAATCAATTAAAACATTGGTGTTGTTTTTCAATAAGTTCCTTGAAAATACTAGATTGGTCTCGGTGAGGCGTTGTGGAAAAATGGTTGAAAAGTAGGTCTTTCTATAGTGTCCAGGAGTTCATGAATGCCTTGGTTACTGCTGGCAGTGTTGGAGAACTACTTTAATGTTCCACCTATTGGTAGATTGGGGCTTTGATAATATGCTTCGGTTAACAGGAATTTCAAATTTGTAAAGTGACTTATAATTAAAGTCAATCCTGTAATAAAAGATAGTTATACAATGGAACAATTATTTATTGACAAACAAATAAAATTAAACACTAACAATTACTAAAATGATAAAATTAGGTTCTTAGCTCATGGTTTAAAAATATATACGTAGGATAAGATGTAAATCACTAGAGCACTGCGGTGAATATACAATGAAAGAAAATTCCCCAAAACCACAATAAAGCACTAAACACAAAGACTGTATATTTATGTTCATTCTACTTTATGCACATTTCAATAACACTGCTATCATCTTCAGAGGTACAATACACACAAACCTTAGTAACTACAATTACTACTCAATTAAAAAGGCAGAAGAAAGATAACTATACAATCTTTGTGTTGTTAGTGTTTTATTGTGGTTTTGGGGAATTTTCTTTCATTGGACAAGATGATGTACTTGAATTGCAATTAAATTATTTGTTCTTGTGTTTCTTGTTCTTTTGATAAATAAATTGGTACAATGATGGAAACAAAGATGAAAAAACTGTTTGATGTTTATAGGTCCATCTGTGTTATATATATTTTTCTCTGAATAATCTTTCGACTAACAATTCAAAATTAATGATTCTGGCTTTCTTAGGAACTAATTAAGCTAGTTTTTTCTGTCTTGAAGCTATAAACCACCTTAATTTGACTGTTAAGTCAGAAATCTGAGTTCTTCCTCTTCTTTAGATGGAGGTTTTATAGTATTCACACTATTGGATGTTTAATTATAGGTTCAACTATTTTACTATATTTTAAATGGAACGATGCTTTACATTATTATTATTATTATTTACAAAACATATATCTTAATTATTGAATGTATGACAATTCATTCCATGATTATTTACAATTATAAATTTTGTGACATCACATTTCAATAAAGTGTTAGTTATCAATTCAATTTGTACAGTTTTTGTCCATAACCTTTATAATAGGTAATGATTTTTGGTCTACTCAGTATAAATGTTTAAACAGACAAAATCATATTAATTCCTCTCTGATTACAACACAATGGTATTCGACTATCTACCTTGTAACCTTTCCTCTTTTTTTTATGATAGTTTTAACTTTTTTTAGCTTTTTCTTTCATAGGGATTCATTTTTTACCCTTTACAAATTAGGAGAGATGTTGCCACGAATAGAACTTTATTAAAATTAGTCTACAGAGCACTGGATAGAAGACTTATCACTTCAAGGTTAGATTACGTTCTCCACATCGGAAACTTTTGTCCACCACAGTGACTACTACAAGATAGCCTACATTACATTTGTTTTATGTGTGCGTTTTTCATATGTACGTTCAGTAATAAAAAGTATTTAACAGTTTTTTATTAATTATTGTTAAAAACCTAAACTAACCTAGGTTATGGTTTGATAAAATAGTAGTGGACAGATAATGGAATCTATCCCAAACCACTTCTTTGGGCTTAGAGGACCTCTAAATGGTTATATTTGCAAAAAAATTAATCACAAATTTTTACCAAATATAACTTTCTATTTATTATGTATGAGTTTGGTCATCCCGAGGTCCGTAGCTAGATTTACACTTTTTTCATGTAGTCTTGAGTTAAATCCCTCTCTTTCTGTAATTTTGCATCCCGACTACCCAAGAAAATGTGATATTTGTATAACTCCAAGATCCAGTAAGGTTGAACCATTAAGAGTGTAGCGAGTGGAAGCTCTCCTTCATATATATATATATAACTTCAAGGCCTGTCAGGACCAAGACACTGATATGAGCAGACTTTTTAATATACAAATACAAGATTTGTCCACTTACCCTACTGAATGAGACTTATGATCTACCAATACAATTTAACATTTAATAAAAAGCCTAAGATGGGTATTAAATTTAGTGGTTCTGTTTGTATTATATTGTATGCTGAGCTGGGTTCTTACCATAATGTAACCATCAAATTAAGGAAATCTGTAGAATGTGTGCGCACCATTTATTCAAAAACATCTGTAATTTACACAAATGTTGAAATTTTCTAACCTAACAAAGCATTGTAATCTATAACCTAAAAATAACCCCCATCCTTGACAAGGGGAACTGTCAATGCCCTCTCGCACATAAAAAATGATGAAAGGAACCACAAATCATGAAGGCAAGATTAATGAGTTCGACCCTATTGTAGTCACATTAATCAACAAAAAAATAGTCCGAATAATGGAACAAATCATACTGTGGTTTTTAAAAGTTTTGGGTCATATATTGGTTTCGGAAAAAAGACTCATCTTTTGATTAAAAACTTTTTCAGAAATATCTAGTGAAGAGAAAAATACATTTGGGTCAAATCAATATCGAGATTTAAGTTGAGATTTTCATGAACAAAAAAAGTCATTTTGGTATAATGACTGTCTGTAAGAGAAAAAGATGACAACTAATTTGTTTTGTATGGGACATTTGAGCCTTAAATTTTATCAATATCTGTACAGCCTATTTTGAGAAAATTGAAGGTTTAATCTTATTGAAGATTCTATCTAATTTTTTTGCTTTATTAGTATTTGATTTTGAGCCTGAATGTATGAGAAAATTTGTGCAATCTTTATTTATTTTTCAATTGGCTATGTATTTTTTCTTTGTTGTTTAAAAGTAAAAACCTCTCAATCATAATCCCTTTATAAAAAAAGAAAAGAACATAAAATAATGATGCCTAGCCCTCGAATACTATAATAGCATCTGGGTCATAGAAGAACAGTTACTGGATAGGAATGATAAAAGAGGAATCTAACACATGGCTCTATGAAAAAAAAATTGATATACCACACATATTAAAAACTCTAGTTTTTGGCTCTTTAACTACCTGAAGGTCATATTTTTCTTATAAGTGGAACAATACAAAGTTTGAAATGTATAGGATTTATCGTCTTTTCTGTGTAAACTGCTTGCGACTTATAGACAGATGTGTGTGAAATTATAAGGGTCCTTGGTTTTACTTATCGACACTAAAAAAAAAAAAAAGAATTATAAAAATTGGCCTAATGGAACCTAAGAAATAGCTGTTAAATTTTTTTTAACTTGTGTGTATTTCTAAGACTGGATTCAGTTCATTTGTACTGCACCAATTTGAGTATTGGTTTCCAGCAAGTGTAGGGAGGAGCTAGTGACACTTTGTGTTTGCAGTGTACAGTTCTTGCGATTATTGCTTTTTAATATAGAGAAAGTGATATCTTCAAGTCTCTCTTTTAATCTCTTCAAATCAGAATAATTGCAAAGTATTCAGGTAGAAGGAGCAGGAGATGATTACTTCCTAGATAAATGCCAAGAGGAATGGACCTAGGACTGGAAAAAAATCTTATAGCTAACCTCAGACTGAGGATGAAAAGGAAACATGACAAATGTAGCTACCATTTGATCAAAATCCACAATGGTCATGGCTGCTTTGGTAGCTGCAAAAACGCTAAGTGAGATAGACACTTGTGGACACTGAAGTAGACAAAGTTTTCCACACTGTGTTTGTGAAAAATGGAGATGCCAAAAGGAGGTAACATAAGATGATCTGACAAGGCGTGTAACAGTTGACAGTGTAACTGGAAAAAGCTTAAAATAAAGACTCCCAGCTCTCGAATATTCCAATAGCGTCAGGGTAGGAAAAGAACACAAACTGAACAAGTGAGATATGAAAGATGAAAGAAAAGGATCTAACCCAAGACTAATTGAAAAAAGTAATAAAGCAAGGTAAGTATCCTCGGATCTTAGGGTGACACGAATTGTTGGCAGGAGATATTTCATCAGGTGTAATCATGACGTCTTTGAGCAAAGATGAGATTTTCATGATCTATTGATATTTAAAAAAGAAGGGAAGAAAATATTGGACACATTCGTTTAATTGAATGAAAATGCGACACAGTTCCACAGTAGTTGCAAGAGAACTATCTCAATATGAAAATAAATTTAAATATTTATACAGTACGATATGCCCTGGAACTTTCCATTTCATATTCTAACTTGTAACACCTTCCTTTGAAAAACGTGATTTCCACTTCAGTGTTACTTGTATGTTACTTGATGATGACTGCAATTGTTTTTTTGTCTTAAAACAAAAGAAATCAACATACCTCTAAACATGTCGTCACTTTAAATTATCGTACGATACTAAACGAAGAGATAGGTCATGTTGGCTACTACATATATCTTGTCATTATCGTTCTGGTGTACAACTGTTTACTACAACTCGATATGAATGCACACTAGAGATATCTATCTATCTTATAAAATAATTATCATGTATCGTTTACGATCTTATGATATGTATCATTGTGAAGCTAGCCTAATGTGATACGATCATACTGTACACAGGTGTATCTGTGTTCCAATTATACATACAATGCCTACACAGTGATTTACTGCTTCAACGATAGGCCAAACTTTAGGGTCAATCATCCCTCCAATAATGTAACATTCATCATTCTTTCCCTAAACAATAACTTTTCATATCGCTTATAATGGCTTGAATCAATACTTGACAAAACGTCCATTTCTTTTGGCGTTTTATCTGTCCTTTCATTGGCCTATTACATGTTGGTATTAATACAATGTGTGACAAATTAGCCTCAAGTTTATGGTATAAAAGAAGTTATTTGTTATCTATTTATGGAACTCCTATTAGCGATAAAACAATGTTCATAACTAAAGTAGACAAAATTTGTATTATTTTTGCAGGTAAAAATAAATACACCTAGTTAAACAGGGCTAGGGGTGATTTTATGTTCTTTCCTTTTTTTTACTATACAAAGTTAGTTTCTTGACTAATTTTTCATGTTTTAGGAAAAAAGTGATTTTCGAAATGTCCGTCTGTTGTCGTTGTTATCTGTACGTTAGTTAGTGAGCACAAAAATAAAGACAGAAACGTGAAATTTGGTGCAGAGGGCTATAGTGTGCTCATACAGAACCCTATTGAAATAAGAACAATCAAATTGAAAATCTCAAAATGACGGTCATTTTAAAGAGGTTTTTGGTCATATCCTTTTGTTTTATTCAACTTATAACACACTAAATTTAATAAAAGTGCACAGATTTCAATTTCGCATCTAATGGTATGAACTTCACATCTGTACAATGACAAAAGCGAATATTGTGAAAAATATAATTTCAAACTTTGACCTTTCAATGTGATATTTCTATTGTCATGAGATACAACAGGGCCGAATCACTAATTCAAACGCAGCCTCCTTCACATACGTATAACTTTGAAACCTGTTAAGACCGAGACACTGACACAAGCGAAGTAAATGGAGATTTTTTTAATCTACTGTGTTAGGAAAGTCCCCCAAACCTTAACTTTTGTATCAACTTAAAAAGAGCCAAACCCTTTTGGGACTGTTAACTAGGTCACATGAAGTTTCTTTTATAATAGTTTGGAGTTTTGCACCTCCCTCTAAAAGGGGGAATTTTGGGATACTCAAAATTTTAAAATGGGAACCTGTATTTTGTGACATGTCAAATTAAAGACAAAATTAATAGCGCTCAAAAAATATTTTTTGAATGACCTTAACCAAAATGGCGCCACAAAATGTATTTGAGACTTTTTAAATTATAGTAGACACAAAGCCTTGTTGACGTTAAGAAAGTAGTGATATACACAATTAAAATGTTCAGAAAACCTGTGTAACAACTGTTTTAAACAAACTTACACTACTGGATAAGACTACTTGATCTACCAATACAGTTTAACATTTTATACATTGATCAAGAAACTATCTTTTGGGCAAAACATTTAGAGGATTTCCTTGTACAGTATTACATTGTATATCAGAGTTTGGTTCATTGCTTTGTTTAAGGTACAGTTATGTTCACCCCCATCCTACAGGTGAGACACATTGACCTCCTTCTCATAAGCAAGCAGATCTGTAATCTAAGTCACTTAGGATATATTTAGTTTTATTTCAGGAGTATCTATCCTCTGATGATGATAACTTTGTTATTGAAATGTATATCAGGAAATTAAGATAATAAACAAATAATTATACATTTATGTTTGGTGTTTAGTTATTTGGGTTTTTTCCTAACTTTGTGGTTAAGGAAATATTCAACTAAATTATTGCGAATTTCACCACAGTACTCACAGATGATTATCTAAAAATACCCAGATTAAAGAAACTTTTATTTTATATGTTGATTTTATTTATATCAACTTTATCAGAATTTAATTTTCTACAAACTTATGGAGGAAAATGATAAAATATTAAAATACCAGACGTCATTTTGAAACTGTTAAGTGAAACAATTTAATTTTTGGTACATTTACGGGCAATAGAATTATAACTATCATTGTAATTCTATAATTAGGCTAATCTTGGATGTTCCGGACAATTACCAAAATAAATGATGTTTTAGTTTTTTATCGATAACTTGGTTATCCTTCGACCTACAGAAAACAAAGAAAAAAATTTAGTTTTTCGTTAAAAGAGAAAATCCATTGTAATGTTAATGGTATTCGAGGTATTTGACATTAAAAATGTTGTTCAAATGTACGAAATAAACTTGGCTTTCTGGTATATTGGCAAACAGTTACATAAATAATGTGTATACTAAATCTTCATTCAATATATTATCTATATCCAAAGATATGTTTTTTGTAAACACACAAAATAGCCGACACACGGAAAAGTGTTTCTGGAACAATGTTAACTATTTTCGCTCTAAAATAATGCTGCACAATTTCAAATCACCCTGTATGAATTCTAAATTTACACCTGAGAAACATCAGTTGTTAGAAAGGACAAAGGAAACCTGTCACTTCAAACCTTTAAAGTAATTTAATGAAACTGCATGTCATCAAAGTTGTAATACCATAGACACATCAAAAGAATTCTCTTTTGTACCAGCGTACCCTACACATTCAATCCACATATAAATTTTCAATTCTAAGCATTGAATAATTTGAAAAATAAACCAAAGACAAAACTTTTAAAAATTCCGACAAAAATAACTTAATCAAAGTTGAAAGAACCAGCCCTACCATTCAATGTAATAAAACTAGATACTCAAAAAGTAATTCCCAAAAGGTTATCTCTTGAGCCTTGTAGGAAATGTTAAATTGTATTGATAGATCAAGGAGTCTTATCCAGTAGTGTAAGTTTGTTTAAAACAGTTGTTACACAGGTTTTCTGAATCTTGTAATTTGTATATATCATTACTTCGTAGATGATATTTAGGCTGCCATTTTAGATAGTAGCAAGATATTGACCTCTAGTTTGCGCAGTTGTATTTTATTAAATAAGCCCTTTAACATGAGGCGTCATTTGATGGGGGTTTCCATTTAAAATTGTCGAGTTGCTCCCCAAAACGCCCATTTTTCAGGGACAGGTAAAAGTGTCTCATTTGCCATAAAGTAGTTTTTTATCACTAGAAGGCACATATAAAATATTTTTTTCGGTTTTCAAATGATTGAACCAGTACAGGACTTTTGGGACACACGGTATAACATACAAAGGTCATAAAATTGTAATAATGATATTGACGCTGCCATGTTTGTTTAAAAAAAACAAAAACATGGGAATAAATTATTCTTATTCTCACTAGTTAGTTGTTAAATTTAAGTTAATTTATACTTTTTGTTGTTAATAAATAATAATAGTATCATAAATGAAACTGTTAAGTGACTACATGAAATGATACCATAATTCAGGTTCTAAATAAACCATCACCTCAGAGTAGACCACCTCATTAACAACAAGACTGCCACAAAACTTCCCATCACACAGCCCATTTTAATTAATGTCCCATTTCATTCATCAATGCTAACTAGATATAACCACCAGAATTGTAAACCATACAATTTTAAAATCCCCGGTGTTATTAAAGTGCAGTGCATATATATACTGTATATATATATAATATCAAAAAGAAGTAAAGAAAAAGAATAAGAAAAAAGGTTTATCAAAAAGATAAGTAAGTTTATTATCTCAAATAAAAGACACTTAAGATCAGTTATAATAATCACAGTTAAATTTCTACAAAAACATTAGGTAACTATAAATACCAGCAATCTGGTATGTGGCCAGCATCAGTTAAACATTCGTAAAAAATAACTGTTTTAAACAATACAATCTTGTGTTCGTAAACTATAAACCACAAAAAATTTAAAAAATAAATAAAGGACCGATCAACTGACTCTGAATCCATAATTGATTCCTTCTATTATTCAGAATATTGTAAAATTATCATCACACATTCATCCAAAGCCTTCACCTATATACTGGGTGTTAAAAAAACCTTTGAGGACTTTAGAATATGATTACTCATACAAGAAGGAAAAAAAAAGTTCATATGAAGGTACGTCCTAAAACATTTAGTTTTCCATCTATCTGTCTGTATGTGTTTTTTAGTTAATACGTTATATCTTGTGAACCTCTGAAGATATCAACTTAAAACTTGTTATTACATCTAATAAGGCCCATTTTGGTTTGGAATATCAAGTTTATACTTTGTACCATTTCAAAATGGTGGTCATTTAAAATGTCTAAATCTCAATATCCCAAAATCCGTAAATTTTACAAAATATTTACAAGAGACAAAAAAGTTGCTAAATTTTACCTCCTAAATAACATTGCATAAATTATTACAATTCAATGATTATTAATTGAGTTTTTACAATTTTTCAAACTATAAACATGAAATTTTGCCATTACCACAAAATTTGCATTAAGTCATTTCCATACAATACCCCAGTAAATCTAAATGTGTTAATATGAATTAAACCTGTAAAATCATAATAGTGTTTATAAACAACAATCATTTATATTATCCATCTCCATCTAGCGTTTATTTATAATTATTAGATCCCAGCGCTTTTAATGGGGAAGGAATATTAGAATTATTAAATATATCTAAGAGTTTATGGTTTGTTTAATTAAATAAGAGTGGTGTACCAACCAGCAGATGGTTTAATGAATAAAATAAAATATTAATGTGGTTTTAATCTGACATTTGCCATTATTTGCATATGCATATACGACCGACCCCAAGAGTTAAAATCAACTCTTGTTATCAAGTGTAAAATTAAGTAAAAGATAAAAACACCAACATAGCCAAGTGTCATTAAAACTAAGATTAAATACAAATCAGAAAAACCAAAATACACAGGCTTACACTACACAAAAGAACAGGGAAGCAACTGATTGTAATGGGAAAGATAGGAAATATTAATATGAATAAAACAACTTTAAAAGCAGAACAAAATATAATACATGAAATCTAGGTACATAATTAATCTAAGATATTTAATACTTAATATATAATGGTACAAATCCCATCTGAGATTAAAGTAAATAGCCTATAACTCAAATGCATATAAAGGAACCTAAACACACCAATGTAAACAAACTATTTTACAGTAGGCCAACAAACCAAACCTCTATTACAAGTACTGTGAAGGGCGCTTCGCTGCTGGCTCCAACTTAGAGTTCCAGGGCGATGGCATGTCTCTGGTTGTCTGTTGAGGTTGAGGTCCTTATGCGCTCATTGCTGTGTGTTCGAACGGTTAAAGGATGTCGAAAACGGCAGGCCATAAGTCCCTTGAAATTAGCTTGGGTGAGGAATAAAAGGTAAACCGTAAATATTTTAATCTCGGGCTACATACTTTGGGGGATAAAAGTAAGAACACTGGAGGTCTGGCTCTGTTCACAGTTCTAGCCGGACTCTGCTCCCTCAGGTCTGTTGCAGAAGCATCCAGTCTAAAAGCATCCCCTTCTCTTTCTTTTCTAAAATCATGACTACTGCATTTCCCAATATACCCTGTTCAGTGTATAAGGAGCCTTGTTGTACTTTCCTGTCATTATGTAAATGTATGTTATCATATTCATAATATAAAGTGATTAATATAAGATGCAGAGTTCCTGTCACATCACCAATAAAGCCTAGGTTAATATACATGTAAATCCAATAATTTTATAAGTATGAAAGAAACTGACTTTGGTAAATAATCAGATGCCTTTAATGTATTAAGATGAATATAAACTAAATAATGTAATTTTAATAGGCTAGAATAACAAACCTGCAGATTACATATGTAAATTTAGGTCAAATAATGTAAACAACACAATTAACCTTAACAGAACTTATCACAAAGATGTAAAAATAACCATGTGATTATATATATATATATATATATATATATATATATATACTTGCTCTCTTTACGAACAAATCAGTGACGCATAGGCAGTATCTATCTGCTGACTCTGGTTTTCAGTCATCACACCACTCTTGCTTCCAACGTGACTCAGATGCATCTGTTTTCAGTCTTCACACCACTCTTGCTTCTGACATGACTCCTTTGGCTCTGGTTTTCAGTCTACCACCACTCTTGCTTCCGACATGACTCCTTTGGCTCTGGTTTTCAGTCATCACACCACTCTTGCCTCCGACATAACTCCTTTGGCTCTGGTTTTCAGTCATCCACCACTCTTGCCTCCGACTTGACTCCTTTGGCTCTGGTTTTCAGTCATCCACCATTCTTGCCTCCGACATAACTCCTTTGGCTCTGGTTTTCAGTCATCCACCACTCTTGCCTCCGACATGACTCCTTTGGCTCTGGTTTTCAGTCATCCACCACTCTTGTCTCCGACATGACTCCTTTGGCTCTGGTTTTCAGTCATCACACCACTCTTGCTTCCGACGTGACTCAGTTGACTCTGGTTTTCATTCTTCACACTACATTTGCTTCCGACATGACTCAGTTGACTCTGGTTTTCAGTCTTCACACCACTCTTTTTTTCCGACAAGTGAATTCTTTGATTTTGCTACACCAAGGTTATTCTTCATCCGTTTAAAGGCCTTCGGTTTTTTTGGTTGCTTTGACTTTCGACTTTGGTGGTTTATTTTTAATCGATGATGATTGTTTTGGTCGTATTCTTACCACAGTTTCTGATAGACCGTTTGTCATTCTACGACCTTTAGCCCGTTTAGTTACCTTTTTTTCTCGGGATGTTCTAATCTGTATTAATGATTTTAAATTAGAAAAAATCTTTGCCATTTTCTTTCTTTCATAATGAATTGTCTACAAGGTTTTACTTTGCATGGTACTCTAATTACTGTATATTTCTTATGTACTTTAATTTGTTTTAAAACCGTCCTCTCTGACACAAAAAAATGTAAATAAACAGCTGTTTATTTACAGTTTCTGTGTCAGAGACGAGGGATTTAAAAAAAATTAAAGTACATAAGAAATATAACGTGATCAGAGTACCAGGCAAAGTAAAACCTTGTAGACAAATTCATTATGAAAGAAAGAAAATGGCAAAGATTTTTTCTAATTTAAAATGATTAATACAGATTAGAAAATCAAGAAGAAAAAAAAGTAACTAAACGGGCTAAAGCTCCTAGAATGACAAACGGTCTATCAGAAACTGTGGTAAGAATACGTCCAAAACAATCATCATCGATTAAAAATAAACCACCAAAGTCGAAAGTCAAAGCAACCAAAAAAACCAAAGGCCTTTAAACGGATGAAGAATAACCTTGGTGTAGCAAAATCAAAGAATTCACTTGTCGGAAAAAAAGAGTGGTGTGAAGACTGAAAACCAGAGTCAACTGAGTCATGTCGGAAGCAAATGTAGTGTGAAGAATGAAAACCAGAGTCAACTGAGTCACGTCGGAAGCAAGAGTGGTGTGATGACTGAAAACCAGAGCCAAAGGAGTCATGTCGGAGACAAGAGTGGTGGATGACTGAAAACCAGAGCCAAAGGAGTCATGTCGGAGGCAAGAGTGGTGGATGACTGAAAACCAGAGCCAAAGGAGTCATGTCGGAAGCAAGAGTGGTGGATGACTGAAAACCAGAGCCAAAGGAGTCATGTCGGAGGCAAGAGTGGTGTGATGACTGAAAACCAGAGCCAAAGGAGTCATGTCGGAGGCAAGAGTGGTGGATGACTGAAAACCAGAGCCAAAGGAGTCATGTCGGAGGCAAGAGTGGTGGATGACTGAAAACCAGAGCCAAAGGAGTCATGTCGGAGGCAAGAGTGGTGTGATGACTGAAAACCAGAGCCAAAGGAGTCATGTCGGAGGCAAGAGTGGTGGATGACTGAAAACCAGAGCCAAAGGAGTCATGTCGGAGGCAAGAGTGGTGGATGACTGAAAACCAGAGCCAAAGGAGTCATGTCGGAGGCAAGAGTGGTGTGATGACTGAAAACCAGAGCCAAAGGAGTCATGTCGGAAGCAAGAGTGGTGGATGACTGAAAACCAGAGCCAAAGGAGTCATGTCGGAGGCAAGAGTGGTGGATGACTGAAAACCAGAGCCAAAGGAGTCATGTCGGAAGCAAGAGTGGTGTGATGACTGAAAACCAGAGTCAACTGAGTCACGTCGGAAGCAAGAGTGGTGTGATGACTGAAAACCAGAGTAAAGGAGTCATGTCGGAAGCAAATGTAGTGTGAAGAATGAAAACCAGAGTCAACTGAGTCATGTCGGAAGCAAATGTAGTGTGAAGAATGAAAACCAGAGTCAACTGAGTCACGTCGGAAGCAAGAGTGGTGTGATGACTGAAAACCAGAGCCAAAGGAGTCATGTCGGAGACAAGAGTGGTGGATGACTGAAAACCAGAGCCAAAGGAGTCATGTCGGAGGCAAGAGTGGTGGATGACTGAAAACCAGAGCCAAAGGAGTCATGTCGGAAGCAAGAGTGGTGTGATGACTGAAAACCAGAGCCAAAGGAGTCATGTCGGAGGCAAGAGTGGTGTGATGACTGAAAACCAGAGCCAAAGGAGTCATGTCGGAGGCAAGAGTGGTGTGATGACTGAAAACCAGAGCCAAAGGAGTCATGTCGGAGGCAAGAGTGGTGGATGACTGAAAACCAGAGCCAAAGGAGTCATGTCGGAGGCAAGAGTGGTGTGATGACTGAAAACCAGAGCCAAAGGAGTCATGTCGGAGGCAAGAGTGGTGGATGACTGAAAACCAGAGCCAAAGGAGTCATGTCGGAGGCAAGAGTGGTGGATGACTGAAAACCAGAGCCAAAGGAGTCATGTTGGAGGCAAGAGTGGTGTGATTACTGAAAACCAGAGCCAAAGGAGTCATGTCGGAAGCAAGAGTGGTGGATGACTGAAAACCAGAGCCAAAGGAGTCATGTCGGAGGCAAGAGTGGTGGATGACTGAAAACCACAGCCAAAGGAGTCATGTCGGAAGCAAATGTAGTGTGAAGAATGAAAACCAGAGTCAACTGAGTCACGTCGGAAGCAAGAGTGGTGTGATGACTGAAAACCAGAGCCAAAGGAGTCATGTCGGAGGCAAGAGTGGTGGATGACTGAAAACCAGAGCCAAAGGAGTCATGTCGGAGGCAAGAGTGGTGTGATGACTGAAAACCAGAGCCAAAGGAGTCATGTCGGAAGCAAGAGTGGTGGATGACTGAAAACCAGAGCCAAAGGAGTCATGTCGGAGGCAAGAGTGGTGTGATGACTGAAAACCAGAGCCAAAGGAGTCATGTCGGAAGCAAGAGTGGTGGATGACTGAAAACCAGAGCCAAAGGAGTCACGTCGGAAGCAAGAGTGGTGTGATGACTGAAAACCAGAGTCAGCAGATAGATACTGCTTATGCGTCACTCATTTGTTCGTAAAGAGAGCGGGATATTTGAATAGGCTGCAAATATTGATTGTTAGTGATAATTTTTTACAAAATAAATTATTATTTATGTGATTTCTTTAAATATTTTTTATTAATATTCATTTTCAGTATTACAACCACTCTTTGCATTTAATTAACTTTTGATGACGTGTTTTGGACTAACTTTATTTTCAAAACCTGTTGCATACTTCTTTGTTCCGTTAACGTTCCTTTCTGCTACCAATAGGCTCTCTCCTCTACCATGGTTCGCCGTTTCAGTAAAGTTTTATCCAATAGACTGGAGAGGCAGAAGACTTATTTCCTGTATCTCCTTGTAGAACCTAGGGTCTTAACAAATGCTTTTTAGCTAATTCCATCAACCGAACGTATCTTCAATTCCTGCAAGCTTAGCCTCCCTCAGTACAATGCTTCACCGTGTCATCCTTGACCTAACTCTTCTTCTTTGGCCTTGAAGGATCTATTCAACAGCTTTTCTTGGTATTGATGGCATCCCGCTACACCCACTCCAACACAATTTCTTTTCTTTTATCACCTCTTTCATTGAGCTCAGTTTTACTTCCAGTGATCTTAAAAAGCCAGCAATTCTACGCAAGCATCCATTTAAAACTTGCATATTGTTTGTTACAAGACGCCTTTCAAGTTTTGTTAAATATCCTCAGTTTGATTTACAATTCCGTAGAGTGTCATATTGGCTTCAACTGTGCTAGGAGTGGCGGAATAATCTACTCTAATCAGAAATGTAGATTACTATAAAAATTTTAGTTTAATGTTGGTTGAAATAATTTGTATATTTATTTTTCAAACTTCATCACCATTTTGCAGCATTTGATAAGTGGAAACAATTCTATAACTATTTTCTCCTTCTTTAGAAATAGATCGTAAAAACTCTGAAATAAAAAACTAAGTTTTTTCCCTAATCAGATAATTTTATTATTTCCATGATTATTATTAGATCTTGAACAAATATGAACTAACTAACTTTCTCATTAAACCTATAACATTTGCTAGTAAAATATCAGTTATATTCTCGCTTTTCAAAGTTTTCCCAATAAACCATTGAGGTTCTTTCGGAATTCCCATACCAGACTAGATTTTATTGTAGTGCCCTGCAAGTGGATTAATTATAGCCTGACTATCTGTATATCTGTGGTTCGGTTTATCTTAAAACTATTGAATGAGGGTAATAGAAAAAGTAGGCTCACACACATCTTGCAGAAGTTTCTTTGCGGGTTTAAAAATTTTGACAACGTATGTTTTCCAGTGAATCGTATTGTGAGAAGACTCTAAATTCACAAGTAGAAATTTAGACTTTTCACTGCTACACATAAGAATAAAACTTGTAGGAAACAATCGATATGTAAACGGATCAATATTCTTTAACATACTCCTGTGTGAAATAAAAAATCTTGCAGGGTAAATGTTTTAGGCCTAGATTAAAAAATTGGCTCAGATAAAACCCCAGTTAAGCGAATATTTCTTAATAGTTAATGGTGATATACCGTGGAATCAATTGTTACAATCTCTGTATTGTGTGGCATCTTTGTAGAATTATAAAATGATAGCTTGAAGCCTGTTGTAGGATTATGTTACATGATTACTCTGTTATAATAGAATTTTGCTCATTGTTGTACCGAAGCTGTTCTGTTTCCACGACTCTGTTATGTGTGATACTGTGCATATTTAATATAAGAAATGTTCCTTGATAAAGCATGTATGTAACATATTCCGAGCAATAAAGTTTTCAATAAATAAAATAAAAAGGAATATTCGGTAGGGTTTCAGTACCGATGTCATGGGTATCATATCAAATACGATAATGTGAGATTTATCTCAGGAGTCTGGCATCTTTGTCCTTGAAGTCATGACAGCCTCTAATTTCTGAGCTTCACACCATACTGTAGAGAATCTAGTTGTATGAAAAAATTAATGGTAAGAGTGATACGACATTTTTAAAGTTAGTATTTCAATATGTATATTCCTCCCCAACACACTATACTGCAACCTTGGTTAATTGTTACAAAATGCTAGCAAAATATAAATAAACCAAGATTTGCATTAGAACATAAACAAATAAAACATGACGCCTCGTAGCTTCAATCCTTGGCACCAACGTGACACTTGCGTCACCAAAGTTTTCATGCCAGAAATAATAATACTATTAAAGCACAAAATGAGAAC
Source organism: Aphrophora alni (assembly GCA_963513935.1). NCBI lineage: Eukaryota > Metazoa > Arthropoda > Insecta > Hemiptera > Aphrophoridae > Aphrophora > Aphrophora alni. The sequence goes on along the minus strand of OY740765.1, from coordinate 171,839,992 downwards.
ATTCATAACGATTTAGATTTATACGAAGTAGTGAAACGTTACTAATTTCTAGGTTATAGATGAATCTAGCTCAATGACTGCAGTCAGGTAATGAATGCGAATAATCCAATAATTGGATTTGATTAAATGTGTTCTAGAACAATCGTAAATGTGGCTGGCGTATGATGTTCAAATTACATTTCCCATCCTATAAAACGATTTTCATCCCACCCTATTGTAAGATTTTCATTATAACCTTAACGATTTTAGTGGACTAATTAGACATAATGCAATAACAATCTTCTACACTTTTTGAAATTTATATTGTACACTTTCCAATAAAACATATAAATGGACCTTTCTTTGCTTATCTTTCGATTTTACTTTTTAACATATATGCAGGTAAACTTATATTTTTTTCATAAGTAATCTGCCAAACTTATTGTTTTCCAAATAAAAAAAAAGCACACCTTTGAAAACAGAAAAGCTATTAAGTTCAGATTTGGTAAACATATTTTGTATGTTACGTTGTAGCAAAAAATTTATTTGGTGTATACAGGCTATATTTTAGGTTTAGCCGTTATATCAAATATCAACTTTACAAGAGACAAAGGATAACTGGGTTATTGGCAAAAACCATGAGACAAATTCTTGGTAGTTGTCTAAAACCAAAATATTTTTAAATTCTAATACTTTAAACACAAATAATAAAATCCATTGCTCTGAATGCATACAAAATTCAAATGTGATCCTTAACTGTTTGAAAATGGTGGCTATTTAATTTTTCCACGCTAAATATCTCGAAACAGGTACAATAATTTTTTTTTTATGTTAATTGTATTTACTAAAAAAATGAATGACACTTCCAACTTGATTGTACGTTTGCAATAGATAACGTAATTACGAATTAAAAACTGTGACAGAGTCCACATTTGTTTTATTATTGTACATGTTTCTAGACATTCAAGTTTTAAATGACCACCATTTGGAAAATTATAAAAAAAGTCTGTGTTTAGTACACTTGTAAAACGTAACATACAAATTCTTATACCAAATTTGAACTCAATATATTTTTTAAGGAACAAAATTGGCGGTGAGACGAATAATAAAGCGGAATACTACTATATTATTTTACAATATTTGTTAGTTTTGATGTATATAAGAGGATATCTGATCCCTTGTACTACATTTTATATAATACTTGAATAGTTAAGAGATCTGGCAAGTGGAGGTGTCTTTACATATGTGTACACTGAATAGAGTGTAGAATTTTTAATATATACACATCTAGGAGGCCAGTTAGGGCTTAGCAGAAATCAAGGAAGTACTGATACACACAATTATAAGGTTCAGAAAACCTGTCTAACTTACGCTACTGGATAAGACGCTTTGAACAATTTAAAATTTCCTACAAGGCACAAGAAACCACTGTTTGATCATCTGCTTCAATTATATTGTATGATGAGGTAAGCACCACAATATCAACTTGTTTTTTATTGCAAAATTATGTTTAATTCTACAGAAAAAATTCTTCCAACTAATACAAGTACTTGTAACTCATGACTTGTACATATATTTCCCATTATGTGTGCTTTAATAACACGGGAACATGAGTTAAATTTCGGCAATAAATAACTTGCCATCCAGACAAAACTCTGTCACGATGAAACTTTAATTTCTTTTAAGAACATTTGAAGATCAACGTCTTTCGTGGTTTTCAATTTGGTATTGAAATATGGATTTTACCATTGTGGTGATTAGTCACCATTCCCCCTCCCCTCCCTTTTGTTATCCGGTATGTACGCGAGAGACTAGATAACACGAGGAGTAGTGTTTCAGCCACCATTGAGGGAAGACGTTTAGCCTGTGTCGATCTACCCTTTTCCTTATAGTGTGCTGTTTTATTAATTATGCCTTGCTAAACCCTTAGAAATAGGGCCTGTATGGTCCTAGGGTTTATATCTCAGCGCATCAGGTTTTTGGAATCGTAATAGTATAAGTTGAACTAACAGACGGCCATGTTAGGCCTGTCCGACATGTTGTGCAAATACAGTGTAGTTAATATTAATAATTGGTTTTAGTGTAAATTGGTTTAGTTTTAGTAAATCAGTTTTTAGAATTAGATCATCAAAAATGGCTAGCCTAGATTGAGATTCGCCCAGTCTGCTTATATCAATTTTAGCACGCGATCCGACGACCCGGCAACCCATAATTAAGCAGATCTACGTCACCCCCAAAACAAACACCCCCCTTTATTGCAACACGCTGCACAAAATAAATACTAAATTTAACGGTGTCTACTGAATTTAAAAATTACAATTTGACTATAATTATGAAAAATTCAACCACTAACCTCATTTTACGATCAAATCCATTAATTACAGACACTATTATATGACAATACACATACAATAGTAACAGATGGTTAGGTTGTTTGTCGACCGGTCAAATATTTCTTGGCAACATCTTCACTGACTTCCCAAGAACACCTGGCTCTAGATATGGTCCATTCTGCCAAGAGTAATCGCGTCATGTTTATATCTAACGTAGTACGATTGGTGACTCAAATTATATTTACATCCTAGAGAGAGGGGTGGGGAGGTAAATGAAGTCACCCTTCTCCCCTACTTTTCATAGTAATTGTCATTTATTTCTAAAACTTTAGGAGTTTCCTCACATCTAAAACAATGAAATAGTTTATATAAACATATTTCCTATAATGCTTAGTTTTCCAAATAGCCGCCATTTTGTTTTTTTGAACAAAAACATTCATATCTTTCTAAAGGTAAATGATATAGAGTTGAAATTTTATTATAAAGGCACAATTTAAGAAAAATAATCACCTGATTTCCTTTACTCATTTTAAAGTCGAATATCTCAAAAACAGTTAATTTTACAAAATATATTCCTCATCTAACGATAAATAAAATCTGATCTGAATGGGCATTCAGTTTATGATGCTAGTTGTTTTAAATTAAACATTGCAATAGCACTCCATCAGTATTTTATACTTTTACGGGCATAGATCGATATTTCAGCTTCGTAATCACATAATGTATAGGCCTAATAAATCTAATAAAATTCATCACTTGTTTTAAAAGTTAAAATTTTGATTATTTTTTCACTGATACGTAATTGTGACACGCCAAAAAAATCTTTGTCAAATTTTCGTGTATATATTTCTTTTGGAGTTCCCAGAGATCCCAATTTTTTTTTTTTTCCTTCTCTGCAGTTTTCTGCAAGAGTTCACTACTGCAACTTTATGGTAGCAACGTAGGTATAGATTTTCTAACAGATGAGTTGTACGTAGCCATCTGATCTGAGAGGTCAATCTCTATTTTGACTTTGTTGTAATCAACCACAGCAAGTGGTTTCAAAATTGGTTCATCATTTCGTGTGATTTTTTCTGTGTCTACAAACTCAACAGGATGTGTTAGTGGACATTATCTTCACTTCTCTTTTGTCCATCCATCGTGTGTAAACAATGCTTGTAAACATAACAGCTCCTAAGCCCACCCAGGGCTGTAATACAGAAGGAACAAAGCGAGTTGAGGCCTTTTCATACATACTTACTTATCTAACCTCATAAAAGTAGACACAATTATGAGATTTTGAAAACCTGTGCAACCCTTTAATCTACCAATACAATTTAACATTTCCTACAAGGCTAAAGAAACCAACATTTCAGACTGGGTAAGTACGATCAACTTGTTTTGTCTGTGCAATCTTCATCGTTATTATTAAATGGTCTCTGAAATAAAAAGAAACTAATTCTTTAGAAAAATATCTATCGCAACTCTTACGACAAATAACTGCTTTTCAAACTTTTATTAGAAATGTAAATGTTAAAAGTTAGGGCGTTGGACAGCAGGACAGACGTATATTGGTGTCAGGGGGTAAACGATCCCCCTGACTAACTTTCCCCCCTGGCTCCATTGAATCACTCCATTATTTCTAAACAAATAAATATATAGGCCTATCTATAAACACGCTATTTTTGCATATCCTTAAAAAAAAAAAAACATACAAAATGGGTACTGGATCAGACGTCTAAATGTAATGCCTAAAAGTGGTTTCTTATATCTTGTAGGAAAGTTATATTGTATTGGTAGATCAAGGGGTCTTACCCATCCATTAGTGTAAGTTAGTTTAAAAGTTTATTTTCTAAACCTCTTAATTGTGTAGCACTACTTTTTTGACATAAGCTAGGACATAATGAATATTTTAAAAAGTCTCCACTCGTTACGTTAGAGTCTGTTACCTTGCCGAATTTTGTAGCTATAAAAATATTATATTTTCTACAAAGATCAGGGTTTAAAATTACTTTTTTGACAATAACTTCGCTATTTGTCATCATAGAGATGTGGTGTTCGTACCATTACATGCAGAATTGTAATCTGAAAGTTTCATCTTCTAATATCGTATGTTGTAAATTCGATAAAACACGAGATAGACAAAAAAAACTGTTTAAAATGGCTGTAGTTTTGACCATTTTATTTCGATCGCTGATTGGCGAGAACGGGGGTTACCATGATGCAATTACGTTACTTTACTGCAATCATGACTTTTGATTAAAAAAATAGACTAGAATTTTATTCTTAAAGTTTACAAATTACAAATAAAAGCGATTCTATTTTGACGTTTAATTTACAACAACAACTTCATAAATTGAACACCCATTCAATGTGACGAAATGCATGATTTAAACACAGGTCTAGTAAGAGTTGCGTGTTGACGTTTTGAAGGGGCAAAATAAATCACGATAATTATCTGGAGGCATGGACAAGATATTCAACCGTCGAATTTGTGAGGGAAATAAGATTTTGTCTACGTATGACTTGTTTGTACCGCCTCTACGTTAGAAGTTAATTGCTTTCCTGGTGTTATATACACGCACTTGACAAATATTTAAAAATAACTGTATTAAGATGTCACAAAGTTGGTGTTCAATCAGTGTTTTTGTAACATCCTGTATGTAGGTATAAATCGATTAGTTTCTTCCTGTAGCACACATCGATTTAAAGCACTGCAATGTTATTAAAGTGATTTATGAACAGATTTAGAATTACAAATAGTGGCGTCGGTTTATATATAGGCTTAACAGTAGGCCTACTATATACACTACACGCATCTGATGAGCTGTAAAGATAGAATCCTTTGTTTGACGGCTTCGACCTTAGTACAGTGTACACAAAATAAACTACTAGGTGTGGTATGTTCTACTTTGCTTTACAATAAATAATTTCTTCGTATTTGACACTCACACCAGTTTTTCTAAAAATTGTGATTGTCAAAAATAAAATAAAACAAGAGTACATACGTTAAATTAAAAAATCTTCCTGACTAAATTTCCTACAGACATTGTTAGGATTATACACTGAGGAAACTAACAGTTCCGTCCGAAAAACAGTCAAGATGTAGAATTTTTAAATAGTAAATTATCAACAATTTATTTATTTATTTTTTGTAGACATTCGTGGATCTGAATTACAAATAGTGATGGCTAGGATAGGCTTACCAATTAGCCCATTGTTTCTGCTAACAATGAATTTTGCCCGTGTATTATTATTATTATTATATAAGCGTATGCATTAATACAGAGTGTGATTCAAAAAGACTAATAGAAACTTTCAGGGCGTAATAAATTGGTAAACAAACTTTTAAACGAAAAATTGGTTGCTAGTTGTTATTTTTCCTAAATATATAGGAGTTCCCTCGACAAATATTTACAATATATAATACTTTTTCAACGTTTGTAAACAAAACTTGGAATCAGTCATTCAACTCACAACCAGTAGACACTCAAAGAGTTTAATGACAACGGCTTAAAAATCTATCAAAGTGTACATTAGTTTTGTCCCCAATTAGCCCTAAACGGTCATTTTATTTTACTCGCCATTTTGTACATTGGTTTCAGTCATTAATTTGAACGAAATCGGTACAGCCGATTTTGAGAAATTTCGCATTTTATTTACATCTCCCATGACCGAATCTCGTTAATTTACGGAACGGCATTTTGAGGAAGTTAGCGACTAATACCTTTCGGATAACAATTTCATCAAAATCAGTTGAATCAGTTTTGAGAAAAACTAATAAAATGGAAAAAATTACTTGAATAAAATATAATAATTTAGGCTGCACAACACTACACAAGACATACATCATTCCAAAAGCCAATATTTAGGACCTTCCGGTACATGAAAATTTTTTTATTATCAACGAAAAATTCGTTTTTAGTACATCGCATAAAAATACTATATATAGGCTACTACGAAAATGTACGAAAATTAAAATATATTATTTAAAAACCATTATTCACTTTAATACATTCTACAAATAACCTACAGGGCAGCCCCAGTAAAGTGTTTTCAAAACATTAGGCCTAACCTAAAATAACATTTCACTAAATGAAAACACTAACCTACATTGGTTATAGCCTAGGAATATTGCTGAATGAAACGGTTTCCAATTAACAATATCTGTTTTAACAAAACACCAACACATAAACACAAGACAATCACCAAAACTTTGCACTTACATTTCAAATAAAACAGTTTGCAAATAGATGTTAGGACGCTGACAAAGTCCGTAGTTTCAATGTTTCAAACAATCGACGCTCGATATAAACATTAACGCATGCGCCGTAGCGAACCCTCTATACTACTACACGTTCTAAAGACATTTTTTTAAGTGTAATATTAGTGATTAATAACTGGTATTTCAGCTAGGAGTTTCTTAGGAATATAAGGTAACGGTGACACCGTATGTTATGAAATGGTCACATATCTGAAACACGAGTATTTTCTTTTTATATTTACATTTTCCATGTCGGTAGTTTAAAAGGTTATGTTAAAAATAAACAATGTTGTAGCGGAAATATCCACTTTGAAGCCATCCGAGCCCAAAAAGAGTGGTTTTTGTTGGAATGTTGTCTGTCCGTCTGAACGAGAGATTTCATCGAATTTAGTATGTGGACTTATTTTGGTTATATATCAAGCAGTTAACAGTTTTTTGTGTTCATATCTCGTGTACTATTCAACTTATAACACACTAAATTAGGTACAAAATTGTTAATTTTAATTCTGCATGTAATGGTACCAACCCCACATCTCTACGATGACAAATAGCGATGTTATTGTCAAAAATGTAATTTCCAACTCTGACCTCTTAAGAAAATGTCATGTTCGTGACACGAGCAAAGCGATTGGTGATTTTTTACATCGAGGTTCAGAAAACATATGACACCAATTCAATTGAACATTTCCTATAAAACCCCAACTTGTAGGCATTACATTTATGGGATCTGATTAATTACATTCGGGCTGGTAAGTACCATGATGGGTCCATTAGTTTGTTTTATACTAGGAAAAGAGAAATGAAATGAAATAGATCAAAAGGTTGGGAAATTCTCTTTCAAAACATAGTAGGCCATTCTAACATATTACGTGATAAATCCGAAATTTGAAAAAAAAAAAAAAAAAAAAGGGGGGGGGGGTAAATCATTTATATCTTTCTTTAACTATCAATTTCATATGATTGTTGGTTTCTGACACACCGTAAAGAAGGATTTTTCTGCAATTTTACACACAAAAATTACAAGAATCAATTTGAAGAACCGCTTTTTAAAAAGAAGACAAAGGTAGAAAAAATCGTTTTTTACGTTTATCTCGTAACTATAAATTTTATGTAAAAATATTTACATTTATATGTACGACATTTAAAGATCATAAAAATCCCTACAATTTGTGTTTTTACTTTTTTCGATCAGGTTAAAAGTGAAGAAGTTATTTTTAACGAACTTTAATCGAGATCTAGATCCAGTATCGAAAATCCTCAACACGAGCAATTTAGAAAATCGAATTACCTTCATTTTGAGCATAAATTTCCTGTTCAATGACGAAAACTGTCCAAGTTATGATGGAAATAAGAAATAAGTAATAACGGAATTAATTTTTAACTATCGTTCAATACAAATTTAAGCATATATAAGTAAACTTGAGTTGTGAGATGATTTAAATTAGAAATATAACTTGACGCGTTTCAACGACAATGTCGCCATCTTCAGTGAAACAAGTTAAATTTGATTATTGTAGCTCATGCAACACCTGAAGATGGCGATACTATCACATAAAAAAAAACTTATTTTACAACAAATTGTATATTTTTTGTCTGTATTTATCTGGCATAGACAAATCTAACAAATGTTAGAACAAAATCTAACAGACAAATCTGGCAAAAATCTACTTTAAAATCTCAAAATTTCGACGATTTTAAACAGTTTTTGTTCATTTCTAGTGTGTTATTCAACTTGCAACACATTAAAATATAATTCTAGGCTGAATTTTTGTTAAAGTATTCTTTGCAACTACCAAGTTTTATTTTAGTGTATTCTATAATATTATCAAGTTTTTAGTTTGCATATTATGTAAACAACTACCTAGTTTACTTTACTACATAAATTTAGTATACGTTTTAAAATATTAATAACTTGTAATATGTTACTCACCGCCAGCAATCCTTTTTTGAAGTTTTTCCTTCAGTACATATATATTACCGTTACACGTGTTTCGGACTTTTTACGTCCATCGTCGGATGGTCAAAACACAATTAAAAACATTTAACACAATTTGTAAAAACTCATAACACAAACAACACGCGAGCATAAATGAAGTCCAACATGTCTCTGGGCTGACGCTGTACAATGTACTAGTGAGTTATCAGCTGATGTCTACTTCCTAGTAAGCTGGTTTATTAGTTCATAAGTGGGGGTTGCATCAAACTGTTTTTTGTCATTTAGCAAATTATCCGGGTGCTCTTGTTCATTTTTGTATATGTGGTATTCTTCTACGCGGTTCATGTAATCTCCTTTTTTGCATTTTTGTAATATTTTCATGTTGTGATCTATGTTTTTGTAAGCATGATTACAGTTTACCAGGTCTTCTGCGAATTTTGATTTTACCGGGTGCCTTAGTGCCTGGATATGTTCTTTATATCGTTTCTAGAAGGTATATTGTAATTTAAAATATTGTGTGCTAATATTGAAATACAGAAAAATCTAATTGAAACCATCAAAATGGCGGGCATTTTAAGTTTTAATGGCATGCGTTAATAGGCCGAGATGACGGGTCACAAAATTCTTTATATTTTTTTCATTTTCTTCTTCTTATAATGACCTTGTCCTAATCTTAACTAGGTCATCGTTAAAGTTCAAACTGGAAGAAGCAAGATTCTTATTCAATACTGACTTACTGTATTAAAATTAAATTCCTTTTATATAAAAGGGGTTTATGAAATAACTTTCAAGACATGATCTATAAGTAAAAATAAAGAAAAATATGAATATAAATATGTGACCGGCCAAGGGGACCTTAACTTCACCTAAATGAAAAATGAATTATTGGTATCCATGGAAACAGCTGTAAATTCTGATTGTTTTGGTAAAAAATCATTGAAATATCTCAACAATTGACTGAGCTATAAATTTCGGAAAACAAGTTTTACTATATTTATCCCGCTTCAGAGGGGTAGCATCCATCTTTTAAGAATTTAATTTACTTTAAATTTATTTTTCAACCTTTTAAAAATTAGTTGTCTGATATTTTATATTTTAATTACCTTTTATTCAATAAATTGTAAATGGTCGCAAAATAAAAAGATACACAATTTTAAAGAACGGGTCACTACGTTATCTACAGTAAGTCACTTCATTAATCATTTCATCATTAAATTTGGTATAGAATAACTCTTGTTTTCAGTTTTCTGTCAATAACTCAAATATCCTTTGAGCAACAGTAAAAATACAAAAAAATGGTTTTTGTCTCTAACCCTTAACTAAAAGAGGTCTCTTAGACTGCAAGGGAAATTTAGATTAACTTTTCTCCCTCCAAATGCACCCTGGAAACCTCCCCGTTTCAATAACTGTCTATTGTGGACTCATGTCAGTAAGTGGTTGGCATTCGACCTTCAAACTGATTTTCTATTGCGAGCTAATATTGAAAAGAGGACTGTCAGACGTATTGTAGTAATTACGTTACAAAATAGGCAGTCTACGGGACCGCACTGTAGTGGTTATGTGTGTTTTTTATCGGTTATTATACAAAGTGTTTATTTAGTTATTGGTAGGTGTGTATTTCGTATATCATATTTTCTGTCGATTTTGACATGGATAACAAACCAGGACCCTCAAATGAGCCGGAAAGACCTAGAAGGATCATCAGGAAACGTGATCTACGAGTTGTAAATACACATCAAAAAGTTTTGCGCAAAATGTAGAGATGTTTTTAGGCGAAACCTTGGAAGATGAAGTATTGGAAGAAGATGTAGATGACAGCGATGAAGATCCTGACTACGAACATGAAAGCGCTCATGAAAAGGACTCTGAAATCAGCGACTCTGAAGAAGTAGTTTGTAATGATCTGGAGGTACGTATGTGACAAATTTCTTTACAAATTAAGTACATAAGGATCTGGGATCTCAAAGTGAAGGGGATAATCATGTAATAGAAGCTAGATGTGTTAGGGGTGAGGAGACGTTTTATTATGGGAGACAAACTAAACTTATGAAGAAATAGAACACCCCTCCGTTTCATTGGAGAAAAGAACCTCCTAATCAACTTGTAAGGAGAACGAGAAGGGAAAACATAATAACACAAATACCAGGTTTGAAACCAGTTGTGAAAACATTGGGCAATAGCCCGGATGAAGAATCTGTATGGAAGCTCCTAATTTCTCAAGACATTATAGATGAAATTATCACTCATTATAGATGGACCAATGTAAAAATAAACTCTGTAAGACCCTGATATCACACCCCAGCCTCTTATATAAATGAGATTGATGCTGTTGAGCTACACGCTTATATCGGACTTCTTGTATACACAGCCATATTCAAGTCAGGGCATGAATCAGTCGATAGTATATTTTCTACTGATGGTACAGGAAGAGAAATATTTCACTGTGTCATGAGCAAAGAGAGATTTCTATTTTTACTTAAAGTTCTCAGATTCGACGATTCCACCGACCGAGAAGAGAGGAAAAAAGACATGAGAGGCGGCAATTTAAAAAAAAAAAAATTACAAATTTATTGAGAACAGCCAGTCTTGTTATTCAATGGGTGCTACAGTTTGTGTGGACGAGATGCTTGTAACGTTTAGAGGAAGGTCGTCATTTAGAATGTACATGCCCAACAAGCCCGCTAAATATGGCCTTAACAGTGCAATGTCTAACTGACGCCAGGACACATTACTTATATAATGCTTATCTATATACCGGAAAAGACAGTGATGGTAGAGGACTTACACCAGAACAACAAAAAAACCTTCTAATTCCAACACAAGCTGTGATAAAGTTGGTACAGCCAATTGAAAACACCAGAGGGAATGTTACAGCTGATAAATGGTACGCTCAACCAAGTTAGCAGAAGAATTGTTTAAAAAAAAAGATCTTACCTACGTAGGTACCTTTGAAAAAAAAAAAAAAAAAAACGAAATTCCAAGTGCTTTCCTTCCAAGCAAAGAAAAAGAAGAGGAAAGCTCCATGTACGGGTATACCGAAAGACTAACCTTGCTGTTGTACATCCCTAAGCCATCAAAGGCAGTTGTTTTATTGTCTCAATGCACCATGGACCAGCAACTGATGAATGTACTGAGAAACCAGAAATAATAGCTGACTACAACAGAACAAAGGGTGGAGTGGATACAGTTGATCAGTTGTGTTCAAACTACACAACATCCAGAAGAACACGGAGGTGGCCCATGTCAATATTTTTTGCTAAGATGAACATTTCTGCTGGAGTAAACTCTTACATACTATACAGATCCTTTAGAGACACCCCTCAAATCATAAGACTAAAATATATGAAAAACCTTGCTAAGTCATTGGTTTCACCAGCTTTACAATGTAGACTAGACGGAGGACGCATCAGTGAAGAGATGAATTCTGCACATTGTGGATCCTCCTCGAGCTCCAGCTGTAGATGGAGTCATTGAAGTTCGAAAGATATGTTTAAACTGCCCTCCTCGGCTCAAAAGGAAGACAAAGTATCCTTGTCGAATGTGTGGAAGACCAATTTGCTTAGAATGTGCAAAGAAAGTGTGTGTTCAGTGTGTAGGAAACCTTGAATAAAACCTGAAAATACCTTGGATTTTCCTAAAACCTAAGTAAGTCTATTATATTCCAGGCTATTATTTTTTATATAAAAATAATTATTTTTTATCCAGTACTATACTTTTAACTTATTTGTTTCCATGACAACTACAAGTTTAACAATAATAGTTGTGATATTATTATGTATTTGTTTTCAAATAATTATTTAGAAACATCTCAAATTTAGTAAAAACAATAAAATATTTTCATATTTATAAAATAAAGTTCTGTAAGTAAATGAAACAGTTCATGTAGGTTTTATACTTGTATTATCTAATGTACTAAGATTTGAAAACATATTTTTGATAATAGGAAATTTGAAAATTGTTTTGTTTATAGGTACATGTTCTTTTTTGACCATATTTTAATAAATATTAATTATTCTTGAGAGTATGTTAGTTTTTTTTATCCTAATGAAAAAACACATTTTAGGACAATATTTGTTTATCACAACAATGTTTCTAGGTTTTGTTCATAAAAAGGGAGGGGTCGGGGAAATTTTTCAAATATGCAGTCTGGCAGACCTCATTGTAGTAGTTACGTGATTTTTGGAAAAGTAGTAGTTAAGGGTTAAAATGGGAATATTTTCTGTCTTGTAACATAAAATTTAGTTTTAGGCTATCTTGGGTGTTGTAGACAATTAGCAAGAAATTATGTTTTCAGTTTTCTATTGATAACTCAAATATCCTTTGAGCAACGGTAAAAATACAAAAACCATCTTGTTTATCATTAAAAGAGGAAACTTTATCATTAAATGCATTAACTTTCTGACTTACACAACAATAAAAAGATGCCGTACAATAATATAAAATATAGTAAATGATGGACTGGCCTCAGGGAACTGAAAAAGTGGTTTTCATCATTTGACGTCTGTAAGCAAGATATTAGCCACAAAAAATTAACATAAGAACATGAAATTTCATATAGGGGACTATAGTGTGTTAAGATAAATTCCTATTTAATTTCAGAAAATGGAATTAAAATGTCAAAATGGCGGCCAATTTAAACAATTATTATTACTTGTAACACAAACTAAATTAGATACAAATGTCCAGATTTCAATTATGCATCTAATGGTATCAATAGAATACTTTAAGGAAAAGGTGCTGGCTAGGGTCAGTGAATGTCTAGTCATCAATTTGACAAGAAATAAAAGAGTTGACAGCTCATGGACAAGCCCATACTTCAAAAAAAAATAATAATAAAAAAAAAATAAAAAACGAAGGGTTTACCCTAGAACTGGCAAATGTTAAATTCTCTTTGTTCCTTTAAAAATTAATAAAAAAATATTATTTTTATACAAAACCTAACTTATAATATATCATTTTTCTCAGAAAGATGCGTAGAATTTATCTATGTAATAAAAAAAAAATTGTTTGAAACAATTTTGGAGTAAGTATGTTAGGTATCAAAAAATTAATGTATCATTTTTTAGAAAAACCTGAATCATCCAAAATAATATTTTTATCACTGTTTTTCAAGAGATACAAAAGTTTTGTAATATAATTTTGAGTAATAGTTAATAAAAAAATTAATTTGTTACATTTTCAAAAAAAATTTATAGAAAAGGGAAAATCGTTAGGCTTAATTTTAAAAAATCACAAAAAATAGTAATATTATGCAAAACACAACTTTAAATTATCATTTCCTTCAGAAAGGTGCATAGAATTTAGTTGTGTAGTGAAAAAAAATTAGATCTAAAAAATTTTGAGTTATTAGGTCAGGAATCAAAAAATCGTCCTTCGCCGAGGACAAAATTTCACAGAAATGGTATGTATAACCATGCAAAAAAAATTTTAGAATTTTTTCAAGTATTGCTAGAGATTTGTAATATATTTGTGGATATAAAAGTTGCTAAATATATTTATAAAATTTTCATTAGACATGGTTAATTTTTACGTAAAAAGTGAAAATTTGCTCAAAAGTTAGGCCTATTTTCAAAAATTCACCAAAAATATAATTATTTTATTCAAAACCCAAGTTTTTATTACCTATGTTCTCAGAAAGATACATAATTTTATGTGTGTAATGCAAAAAATTTTAGATGGAAACATTTTGGAGTTATTATGTTTGGAATCAACAAAATTACCCTGTAACCAAGGCAAAATTCCACAGAAATAGGTATATAAACCATATAAATTTTTTTATATACATAGGCCTATATAAATTTATAAACATTTTGCATACATTTTGGTAAAAACATAATCAATTTATAAAATTTTCATTAGGCAAAATTATTTTTTTATGTAAACAAATCTGATTCTTGTAAACATACAATCTTTACTCATTATGTACAACTAAAACCACAAAGCCATTTGATTCGAAAGCCAACATTAAACAAGTGATTTATTGTGAATTTGTAATACCTAATTTTTATATACAAATTCTATTATCTTGTAGGATCTTTGTGAGTACATTGGAAAAAAAAGTTCTTTTGCACAAAATATTTGTCAGTGGTATTTTTTTGTTTTTTAATAATATAACTGTGTCGATGAATACGAACACCTGTAGGCCTAATAGAGAGGAGGACTAGGAAATTCAAGATATCTTCCCACCCGAGGACCAACCAGCAGGCTTAGTCATTCCATTTCGATATTATATTTCATATTTTTATATATTAAAAAAAAATTGTTTTAATATTCTCAGACTCCTAAACTTATAATTTAGTTAATAATACCTAAATTAACTTTATTGTTTTAATGTTTAATAATTTATTATATTAATATCACTATTAACTAATACTAATTGATGTCTAAGTCCTTCATTGGAGAAATGCGAGAAGGTAGGTAATTAAATTATTCTTTTAATTTTCTTAGTAGTGAAATGCCCAATTACGAGGTTCAGAAAACGCTTGTAACAACTACATTAAACAAACCCTATTGGATAAGATTTCTTGAACTACCAAATAAAATTTTACATTTACTGCAAGACACAAGAGATCAACACTTATAGGTAAAAAAAGAAGAAAAAAAGACATTTGTCATATATGGCTTCAAAAACAGCTGTTTTCACAACATACTTTCAATTTTCATTTGTTTGAATGTTTCTATGGAAACCTGATAAATCCTCATATCTTTTTTACATTCAAAATTAGTAGTCGCAAAATAATAAAATCTCTGTAAAATTTAGCCTATACCTTGAAATTACCTGTGTATATTTTTGATTTAAGTTAATTTACATTCAGTACAATAATGTAAATGTGAGACTATGTAAATGTTTACTTAGTGTCTTGTATTCAATTTAGTACAAAAAATCTACTTATTTCAAATTGGAATATGAATGACCCAATTAGCGATTGTTTACTATAACAACATAATTTAAGTACATATTGTAATACTTTATATGTACTTAGGTGCGGTAACCACGTTTTAAATTATTAGTTTAACTAAATTATTAGACAATAAAGTTAATTTAGTATTATTAACTAAATTATAGGTTTAGGAGTCTGAGAATATTAAATCAATGTTTTTTAAATATATACAAACAATGTAATATCCAAGAAGAATAACTTTCCACCCGAGGACCAACCAGCAGGCTTAGTCCTTATATTATCCAGCACTTGGATATTACATTTTATGTTTTTATATATTTAAAAAAAATTGTTTTAATATTCTCAGACTCCTAAACTTATAATTTAGTTAAACTAATAATTTAAAGCGTGGTTATAGAACCTGGGTACATATAAAGTATTACAATATGTACTTCAATTATGTTGTTATAATAAAATAAATATTTAAATACATTTATTATTTGACAGTGTTCAATTTTTTATTATGCTTACGTAGTAAATAAATTCTTCAAAATATTTACATGTTTGTACCTTAATAAGTGATTTTAAGGTTAGGCCTAGTCTAGAGTGAAACATTTTGGCTAGAAATGTTAAGTTAGTCTTGACCAAAAATGGTAATTGTTTACAATGAAAGTTACTGCTTTCTTTGTTAACATGTTCTACACACCTTTTTCCTTAATAATAAAATAAGTTTTCAATGTGGAGCTAATCTTTTCATGGAAAAACAACAACATAATTTCAACTTAAAAGTTAGGAAACTAATAGTAATATTTAAATAAAGAAAAAGAAAAGAAAATTTCACTGGGAAACGTGTGCATGAAATTTTTACTACTTAAAAAACTATAGTACAAAATTATTTACTTCTGCGAGAAATATATTAATATCACTATTAACTAATACAATTGATGTCTAAGTCCTTCATTGGAGAATTGCGAGAAGGTACCTTAAATTATTCTTTTAATTTTCTTAGTAGTGAAATGCCCATTTACAAGGTTCAGAAAACGCTTGTAACAACTACTTTAAACGAACCATATTGGATAAGATTCCTTGATCTATCAATACAATATTACATTTACTGCTAGAGGGCCTAGCTGACATCAAGAAAGTAGTGTTATGCACAATTACGAGATTCAGAAAACACAAAAATTATTAAAGGCCAATTTTATTTCGTATATATTTTTAAAACATTTTACAAATCACTACACAGTCAATATTAATTTTAATTTTTTTTTTTGCATGTATTGGATCTAATCAGCTGTTTCAAATATGCATTGTTATATTGGTAACTTAATTTGTATGTAAAATCACATTTGAAAGAAACTTTTCAAAATTGTTTCACACTGGCTATATTGGGCCTAACCTATTTTCGTGATAAATAAAAAATAATTTCGTCATACTGCTTGAAAAACAGCTGTTTTCAATACATGTTTTTAAATGCTAAAGTTGTTCTTTTTAGTCCTAGGACCTAAAAAAATCAGCTGAGGTCGAGGTCATCAGCTGTTACTTCATTTATACGATATAATTAACTATTGTAAAGCATATATAAAAACAATGATACTCTAGATTGTAAATACCCGTTAAAACAGCTGTTACCATCGATTTGAAGGTAAATAGGTTATAAGATTTTAATGGTTTTTACATTGTTTTTTATATTGTTTACAGTATAACGAAAAGTATAGTTCATCACTTGGACCAAAAGAAGCTTTTCTATTATATACAACTGAAATCACAAAGACATTGAATCTGAAGCCAACAATAAACAGCTGATTTATTATGAATTTGTAATACCTCATTTGTAAACAAACCCTATTTGATAAGATTTCTTGATCTATCAATACAATATTACATTTAATGCAAGTCCCAAGAGATTATGGGTAAAAAAAGAAGAAGAAAAGAAATTTTAGTCATATGGCTTCAAACAGCTGTTTTCACTACATAATTGTTTTAATGTTTCTATGGAAACCTGATAAATCCGCATATCTTTTTTACATTCAAAACTATTGGTAGTGAAATAATATAATTTCTATAAATTCAGCGAATTCCTTGAAATTACCAGTGTATATTATTGTTTTAAGTTCAACAGTCAGTTCAATAATGTAAGTTTATGTATGTTTACTTAGTGTCTTCAATTTAGTATAAAAAAAATCTACTGATTTCAAATTGGAATAAGAATGACCCAATTAGCGATTGTTTACCTTCCAAATTAGTGTTTACTATTTTAATTGTTACTTTTTAATTATTTCACTGAGTTCCATTATTGAAAACAAATTAAACATTACAGTATGTATTATATCAATTACTAATTATTATGATTTCTCATAAAAATTAAAATTTATTATTAGGGATGGTTTGATATTACAATTTTTCATAATTTCGGTATATGTCCTAGTTAACCAAAATTTGTGTAATTAAATGCTATTTAAACTATTGTCCAATTTGTGTGTGTCTAAATTGATTTATTACTATGTCTATATAATATAATTGAATTGTTTAATAAATAAATATATTTTTTTAATGTTTATACTACAAAAGTTATAATTTTAACTAAATAGTTTATTTTCATTTCAGATCAGATCAAAATGAATAGATTTGTTGTCATGGCAGTTGTAATTTTAATTGTAGCAGTTATCACACGTTACATTATTATAACTACGATTATTAAACCTTGCAAGAACTGTGACAATGTTGAACCGGAAAAAAAAAATTCTACACATGAAGTAAAAGAGTCTGTGGATGTACCGACCACAGCGAAAACAGTGTTGGACACAGTCTTATCTGCTACTGTAGTTGCTACTAAACCAAAAAAAAGCTCCAATTCGGAGAAGAAGAGTTAAAAAAAAATGATTGTCAATACTTTTTATGTACTTTAGTTATCCAGAGATGTAAAAACTAAGGCAAATTATCACTTGTAACATGATTTAGACTAATTAAATACTATTATTTTGTATTTACACGTTTCTAAAACTTTATTTATGAAGTTATCTACTATATAAAATGTATAATTTAAAATTAAATATAGCCTAATTAAAAAAATAAACGATGCCTATAATTCATACCCAGGAAGATTTGGATGTTATTCTCAATACTTTTGCTGATTAATAATTGGCATGCGTTAATAATAGGCCGAGATGATGAGACACAAAATTCTTTCTATCGTTTGTGCAACGGTAAAAATACAAAAATTGGTTTTTGTCTTTAAAATTGGAATCTTTTTCTTCTTGTAACATAAAATTTAGTTTTAGGCTATCTTGGGTGTTGTAGACAATTACCAAGAAATTATGTTTTCAGTTTTCTATTGATAACTCAAATATCCTTTGAGCAACAGTAAAAATACAAAAACCATCTTGTTTATCATTAAATGCATTAACTTTCTGACTTACACAACAATAAAAAGATGCCGTACAATAATATAAAATATAGTAAATGATGGACTGGCCTCAGGGAACTGAAAAAGTGGTTTTCATCATTTGACGTCTGTAAGCAAGATATTAGCCACAAAAAATTAACATAAGAACATGAAATTTCATATAGGGGACTATAGTGTGTTAAGATAAATTCCTATTTAATTTCAGAAAATGGAATTAAAATGTCAAAATGGCGGCCAATTTAAACAATTATTTTTACTTGTAACACAAACTAAATTAGATACAAATGTCCAGATTTCAAGACATTATTTTGTATAGTTTCAAAATGACGGCCTTTTATATTATTTAACGTTGAATATCTCGAAAACAGTTAACTATAAAGAAAATGTACAAGAAACAAAATATTTGCGTCTTTTAACAACAAGCAAAATGGGGTTTTAATTATTTATGTAGGTCAAAAAATAACAAGAGTTATCAACAAAAAACTAAAAATTTAATTTCTTGGTAATTGTCTAAAACACGATTAGCCTAAAAATGTTCAAATTCTATCTTCAAATCTTTTTATTTTAAACCATATGTATAAATGAATAATTGTATGAAGATTCAGAAAATGTCGAACATAATTCATCGAGCCAATTTTTATAAATTCGTCATTTTGTGTTTTTTAGCTACCTCAAATTTTAATTTATCTACAAAATGAAATAACATCTCAAGATATGGCCGAAATATTGCCCACATGACAAATTTAATTGGAAACATTGGACATGCACAAGACCGATAGACAATATTCCCCTAGTCTCTGTCACGTAATTATACATATAGATAGAATACTTTTTATAATTTCGTTCATTATCTTAATTGTTATATTGTTATTCAGTAACCATGGATACTATAGTTTTAAATCTCTCTAAATAAGTTAAGTTTAAATTTCTTTAGAAGTTCCTAAAATTACCTCGTAATCATTGAGAGAATATCCTGAATCTACACCAAAAGAATTTTCGTTTGAAATGGAAGTAACAGATAAATATCTCAACCTAGGTAAATTAGATAAATCTGTGGAAAACCTGGAGAATGCTGTAAAGAGAGCAAATAAACCGGCTGAAATATTCCAAATACTAGACAAAACACTTCGCCTATCTCCTGATATGGCTTCAACGTTTCTTTCTAAACATACAATACTTAATATGTTGTGTACGTGAGTTTTGTGAAATAAGAGGGGAAATGATATTGTATTTGTTTTTCATACACTAGATGTATGTGACATATGTGAAGAAGGTCGCATGTGTTAAATGTTAGTATAATAATACGTCAGAAAAATCCTATGTTATTTGCGTAACATGAATTGGAGAAGAAAGCATTGCTTTATAAAAAAAAAGAAATAAAATAACATTTTTAAAAACCCTCGAATACTAACATTTAACACGTTCCACCTTCGTCAAACATGTCGCAATCGTCTAGTGTATGAAAAACACATGCAATAGCATTTCCCCCCTTATTTCACAAAATTCACGTACACAACATATTAAGTATTGTATGTTTAGAAAGAAAAGTTGAAGCCTTATCAGGAGATAGGTGAAATGTTTTGTCCAGTATCTGCAATATTTCAGCCGGTTTCTTTGCTTTCTCTACTGCATTCTCCAGGTGTTTCACGGCTTTATCCAATTTACCTAGGATGAGATATTTATCTGTCACTTCCATTCCAAACGAAAATTCTTTTGGTGTAGATTCAGGATATTCTCTTACTGTTCTCATGATGGACTTAATTTAGTCCAGGATTGTCACTAGTAATTCCCGTATTTTTTCTCCCAACACCGGGTACTGTTGGACCACTTGTCTTGCTCACAACAGTTTAAACCACCAATTTGAGTCCCAAGATTTCTAACTACAGCAGCATATGACACAAGTCAACTGTTGTTCAATGGGTACCGTAATTATTCTCCCAATGTTCAGTTGTTGTGCAGAAATGTGAGTTGCATATATGCCCTGGTTTAGTCCTTCTTTCAGCGGTTTATCTTCTATTTTATTCACATATTTAAGGTTTTAAAATCTTTCTCTATTCTTAATCTGAACCTTTGTTCCTTATTTATTATTATTTTATAATTATTTATGAAAAAAATATCGATCTTTTCGAATTCACTATTTATTTATTACCAATTATTTCTTATTTTGATTAAAATTGATAACTACTTCCTTATGGTTAATTATTAACTTAACATAAGTTATTTACATATTTATCTTCACAATTTATTTTGGCTTTAAATTATAAAATAAGTTACATCCAACAATGACTTTGCACGTCATTCTTGACATTACTAAAAAGTGCTTATCTACGGTTTGACTCCCCAGTTGGCACTCTAGTAAAATCTGCCGATTAATTATCTGCATGCGGTTTTTATTTGCAATTACTATAAGGTGTTTAAAAAGGAGCCTAAATAAATACTAAAAATACAATTTAAAATCCAAGATTAAAAACATAAAAAGTAATGAGTAAACAATAAATGTAATGAGGCGAGTTAAATATTTTTATTTTTGTATTGTAAAAGCCTTTATGTACAAAAAGTTTATTATTAAGCTTCTGAAGAAGATAATCATTTCTAATAAAAGGTCATTTTAATAGTCTATATGCATTGACCTTCTTAAATTTAACAATTAACCTGTATTTGAAAATTGTTCATAGGTAAAAAAGAGTAAACAAATATTTGGTATAGCATGAAGTAGATAAGGAGATAATCCTTTATAGAATCCACGATAACCTTCATACCTCCATATCTTAGAAACACAATCCCATGATCCTTTGTAATCTCCATATTGGTATTGAAGACGAGCACGAAATACTTGATAGGGATACATTAAAATTACTGTAAACATCTTAGAAAGAGCAGCACATGTAACATACTCTAAATTATTCAATTTTGCATCAATTGGTAAATGGTTATAGTTATTATAAACCATTTTTAGTCTTTCATATGTCACAAACTGGACAGCCACAGTTGAAACACCAAACATTCCTGGAACAAAACCTGAATAAAGTCCTCTAATTCCTTCACGTTTATATATTTTTCGAAATCCATCTATCATCCCAAAATAGTATTTATCATTTAATAAGAGATTCTTTGTGTTATGTCCAACTTGTACACATAATCTTGTTTTTATTACCCAAAATGGATTTGTCATAATAAGGGAAATAACGCCAGATTGAGCAGCAACAATCATCTGCATCATTGGAGTTAGAGGTATTTGTGTATATTCACCTTGAATTGAATTCTTAATGAAATGGTAAGACATAAAATAGAAACCCCAATAAATTCCAGATCCACATACACTAGGTGTTAATCCTTTATAAAAACCAAGCAAACCTTCATTTTGATATATTTTTTTTACAGCATTTGGAATACTATGATAATGCGGAACAGGTAATCTTCCACTATCCAATGCAAATCTAATCTTTATTAAATCCAATGGATAAAAAAGAACTGTTGAAGATACACCACCTGTAATACCTGCTATTAAATATTTATATTTTTCAATATTAAAGTCAGACAATTTGGAATCTTTATTATTTGGTTGCATTGTTTACTTTGTCCTTAGTTAGGCCCAACAACTGTATAAAAAAGTGAAAATAGTAGTTGGATTAACATTAAATATTTAACTAATTTATTATATTGAATTAGACTATATAAAAACACATACACAGAAAATTTAAAAAAAAAAAATTTTAAAGTGGCTTCACTATTTATGATGAATTCATTTGATCACTTTCCAATAATAACAAGCACTAATTATAACTTCATTATTTACAAGCAATAATAAAATAAATAACCTCCAATTATAATAATAGAGTAAGTAAAACTAGTACCATATGTTATGTTTTAGGTTAACAAATCAGCTGTTCATTAACACATGAGAAATTTAATAGCCTAAGTCCATATGTGAATATGTATTTGCATATTTAGTTATTAAACATAAGTTTCATTATTTAAGAACTAAAATCTTATTATTGGAATATTAAATTGATTTTAATTGATGTAAAAACAAGTGTGCAAACTGATATAAAGAAAAAATTGGAAGAAAAAGAAGAAACAAGTTCTAAAGTAAAAATAACATCAGATATATATAATTTTTTTTTAAATAATAAAAACTATGGAAGAATGATAAAATAATTAAAGAAGAAAGAAGTGTATTACCTACAAGTGGATAAGAGTAATAGGCCTACAATTGTTATTATGGATAAAATGGAATATATAAATATTTTTGAAGTAATGCTCACCGAAGGACCAAATACTTTGGTCCATATAACAAAAATCCCATTTTAAAATTTACTAAGAACACTATTGAAACTTTGAAAAATTGTAAAAGTTTAATGAATAATAATCTCAGAAGACAACTCACGGTTTCGAATTCATCTTTACCAAGGCTATATTGTTTGCCTAAAATCCATAAAGAAGAAAAGAAAATGAGGTCTATTAACTCGCCAACTTATCTAATTTCAAAACAGGATAACCTATGATATTCAATACAGAAAGAGTAATAATTTAATCTATAAAATCTAAAAATGTAATTTCTTGAACCATTTTGACAAAAAACTCTCCAGGAAAATATGATCACTGAAGAAAAGGTCCCTTTTCCTTTTCCCTCGACGGGTCACATATAGATCTGTAAAGTTTAGCAGCCCCCTCCCTTCCAAAAAAACCAATGTAACTTTGGAAATAAACAAGATATTATGTTAAAATTCGGTATACACATTTTTTAGGTTACGTGATACAAGTGTACCACAAAGACATTATTTTGTATATTTTCAAAATAGCAGCCTTATAAATTATTTAACGTCGAATATCTCGAAAACCGTTAACTAGAAAGAAAATGTACGAGACAAAATATTTGCATCTTTTAACGACAAACAAAACGGTATTTTAATTATTTATGTAGGTCAAAAAATAACAAGAGTTATCAACAAAAAACAAAAAATTTAATTTCTTGGTAATTGTCTAAAACATGATTAGCCTAAAAATGTTTAAATTCTATCCTCAAATCTATTTATTTTAAACCAAATGTATAAATGAATGATTGTATGAGGATTCAGAAAATATCAAGCCAAATCAAATTTAGGAAAATTTAAAAGTGACGTAAATAGAAACAAAATTACAGATAGCCTTCTATGCAATAACCTAATGATTTACATGGGGCTATAGTATGTTCACATAGAAACCTATTGAAATTCGAAAAAATATAATTAAAATGGTGGTCATTTAAACAGTTTATTGTTCATATCTCGTATAATATTAAACTTATAACCGATTAGGTTAGATAGAAATCTACAGATTTTAATTCTGCATGTAATGGTATCAACTGCATATATCTATGATGAAAAAAAGCAAAGTTGTCTAAAATGTAATTTCAAACACTGAACTTCAAAGAAAATTTGATTACTGTTGAGACGAAGGTTCTTACTGGAATTCCATGTTTAAAGATAATAAAACACAATTTTTTATTTTGTAACATCCACTTTTAATTACTCTAGCCAACCAATGTTTTTGCCTGCTAAGGCATTGACGAGACTTTCCACCCGAGGACCAACCAGCAGGCGTAGTCATTCCACTTGAATATTATATTATATATTTTTATATAATAAAAAAAAAATTGTTTTAATATTCTCAGACTCCTAAACTATTATTTAGTTAATAATACTATATTAACTTTATTTTTTTAATGTTTAATAATGTAGTTAAACTAAATTTATAATATAAAACATGGTTAAAGAAGATAACTACGTATAAGGTGTTACACTTATGTACTTAAATTATGTTGTTATAATAAAATTAATATTCAAATACATTTATACGTTGACAGTGTTCAATTTTTTATTTTGCTTACATTGTAAATAAATTCTTCAAAATATTTACATATTTGTACCTTAATAAGTGATTTTAAGGTTAGGCCTAGTATAAATAGTGAAAAAATTTTGACTAGAAATGTGAGGTTAGTCTTGACCAAAAATGGTAATTGTTTACAAAGAAAGTTACTGCTTTCTTTGTTAACATGTTCTACACACCTTATTTCTTAATAATAAAATAGGTTTTCAACGCAGAGCTAACCTTTTCATGGAAAAAAAAAAACATAATTTCAACTTTAAGGTTAAGGTCCATTAAGTGAATATACATAAAATGTTTATATAATTTATTTGACACCATATAATATGTAAGGTTAGGAAACGTAATGCTAGTAAAAGCAATAAATAAATAAATACATGTACAACCAGCATGTACAACTACATTAAAGTTCATACAGATTTATCAATGTGTATATGTAAATAAATAATAGTAATATTTAAATAAAGAAAAAGAAAAGAAAATTTCACTGGGAAACGTGTGCATGAAATTTTTACTACTTAAAAAACTATAGTACATATTATTTACTTCTGCGAGAAATATATTAATATCACTATTAACTAATACTAATTGATGTCTAAGTCCTTCATTGGAGAATTGCGAAAAGGTACCTTAAGTTATTCATTTAATTTTCTTAGTAGTGAAATGCCCATTTACAAGGTTCAGAAAACGCTTGTAACAACTACTTTAAACAAACCATATTTGATAAGATTCCTTGATCTATCAATACAATATTACATTTATTGTTAGAGGTCCTAGCTGACATCAAGAAAGTAGTGTTATGCACAATTACGAGATTCAGAAAACGCTTGTAACAACTACTTTAAACAAACCCTAAAAAGGTC
This sequence comes from Aphrophora alni, assembly GCA_963513935.1. Taxonomy (NCBI): domain Eukaryota; kingdom Metazoa; phylum Arthropoda; class Insecta; order Hemiptera; family Aphrophoridae; genus Aphrophora; species Aphrophora alni. Next base: position 171,814,486 of record OY740765.1, on the reverse strand, counting down.
GATTTATTAAAACACAAAAAATATTAAAGGCCAATTTTATTTCGTATATATTTTTAAATCATTTTACAAATCGCTCCACAGTCAATATATATATATATATATATATATATATATATATTTTTCCATGTATTGGATCTAATCTGCTGTTTAAAATATGCAGTGTTATATTGGTTGCTACGGTAACTTAATTTGTATGTAAAATCACGTATGTAAGAAAATTTTCAAAATTGTTTCACATTGGCTATATTAAGGCCTAACCTATTTTCGTGCTAAATAAAAAATAATTTTCGCCATACTGCTTCAAAAACAGCTGTTTTCAATACATGTCTTGAGATGCTAAAGTTGTTCTTTTTAGACCTAGGACCTAAAAAAAATCAGCTGAGGTCGAGGTCATCAGCTGTTACTTCATTTATTTGATATAATAGAAGCTTTTCTATTATGTACAACTGAAATCACAAAGACCAATGTGACACTGTAGCTAACAATAAACAGCTCATTTATTATGAATTTGTAATACCTCATTGTAAACAAACCCTAATTGATAAGATTCCTTGATCTATCAATACAATATTACATTTACTGCAAAAGGGCCTAGCTGACATCAAGAAAATAGTGATATACATAATTACGAGGTTCAGAAAACGCTTGTAAGAACTACATTAAACAAACCCTATTGGATAAGATTTCTTGAACTACCAATCAAGTTTTACATTTACTGCAAGACCCAAGAGATCAACAAGTATAGGTAAAAAAAGAAATTTTAGTCATATGGTTTCAAACAGCTGTTTTCACTACATAATTGTTTCAATGTTTCTATGGAAACCTGATAAATCCTCATATTTTTTATACATTCAAAATTAGTGGTAGTTAATTAATAAAATTTCTATAAATTCAGCAAATACCTTGAAATTACCAGTGTGTATTATTGTTTTAAGTTCAACAGTCAGTTCAATAATGTAAGTTTATGTATGTTTACTTAGTGCCTTGTATTCAATTTAGTATACAAAAAATCTACTGATTTCAAATTGGAATAAGAATGACCCAATTAGCGATTGTTTAGGTTCCCAATTGGTGTTTATTATTTTAATTGATACTTTTTAATTATTTCACAGAGTTCCATTATTGAAAACAAATTAAACATTATGTATTATATTAATTACTAATTATGATTTCTCATAAAAATTATAATTTATTATTAGGGATTGTTTGATATTACAATTTTTCATAATTTCGGTATATGTCCTAGTTAACCAAAATTTGTGTAATTAAATGCTATTTAAACCATGTCCAATTTGTGTGTGCATAAATTCATTTATTGCTATGTCTACATAATATAATTGAATTGTTAAAATAAATAAATTTTTTTTAAATGTTTATACTACAAAAGTTATAATTTTAACTAAATAGTTTATTTTCATTTCAGATCAAATCAAAATGAGTATATTTGTGGTCATGGCACTTATAATATTAATTGTAGCAGTTATCACACATTACATTACAACTACGAGTATTAAACCATGCAGGATATGTGACAATGTTGAACCGGAACTTGAAAAAAAAAATTCTACACATGAAGTGAAAGAGGAGTCTGTGGTTGTACTGACCACAGCAAAATCAGTTTTGGACGCAGTCATATCTGCCACCGTAGTTGCTACTAAATCAAAAAAAGCTCCAATTCGGAGAAGAAGAGTTAAAAAAAATGATTGTCAATAATTTTATGTACTTTAGTTATCCAGAGATGTAAAAACTAAGGCAAATTATCACTTGTAACATGATTTAGACTAATTAAATACTATTATTTTGTATTTACACGTTTCTAAAACTTTATTTATGAAGTTACCTACTATATAAAAAGTATAATTTAAAATTAAATATAATTTAAAAAATAAACAATGCCTATAATTCATTCCCAGGAAGATTTGGATGTTATTCTCAATACTTTTGCTGATTAATAATTGGCATGCGTTAATAATAGGCCGAGATGATGAGACACAAAATTCTTTCTATCGTTTGTGCAAAGGTAAAAATACAAAAATTGGTTTTTGTCTTTAAAATTGGAATCTTTTTCTTCTTGTAACATAAAATTTAGTTTTAGGCTATCTTGGGTGTTGTAGACAATTACCAAGAAATTATGTTTTCAGTTTTCTATTGATAACTCAAATATCCTTTGAGCAACAGTAAAAATACAAAAACCATCTTGTTTATCATTAAATGCCTTAACTTTCTGACTTACACAACAATAAAAAGATGCCGTACAATAATATAAAATATAGTAAATGATGGACTGGCCTCAGGGAACTGAAAAAGTGGTTTTCATCATTTGACGTCTGTAAGCAAGATATTAGCCACAAAAAATTAACATAAGAACATGAAATTTCATATAGGGGACTATAGTGTGTTAAGATAAATTCCTATTTAATTTCAGAAAATGGAATTAAAATGTCAAAATGGCGGCCAATTTAAACAATTATTTTTACTTGTAACACAAACTAAATTAGATACAAATGTCCAGATTTCAAGACATTATTTTGTATAGTTTCAAAATGACGGCCTTTTATATTATTTAACGTTGAATATCTCGAAAACAGTTAACTATAAAGAAAATGTACAAGAAACAAAATATTTGCGTCTTTTAACAACAAGCAAAATGGGGTTTTAATTATTTATGTAGGTCAAAAAATAACAAGAGTTATCAACAAAAAACTAAAAATTTAATTTCTTGGTAATTGTCTAAAACACGATTAGCCTAAAAATGTTCAAATTCTATCTTCAAATCTTTTTATTTTAAACCATATGTATAAATGAATAATTGTATGAAGATTCAGAAAATGTCGAACATAATTCATCGAGCCAATTTTTATAAATTCGTCATTTTGTGTTTTTTAGCTACCTCAAATTTTAATTTATCTACAAAATGAAATAACATCTCAAGATATGGCCGAAATATTGCCCACATGACAAATTTAATTGGAAACATTGGACATGCACAAGACCGATAGACAATATTCCCCTAGTCTCTGTCACGTAATTATACATATAGATAGAATACTTTTTATAATTTCGTTCATTATCTTAATTGTTATATTGTTATTCAGTAACCATGGATACTATAGTTTTAAATCTCTCTAAATAAGTTAAGTTTAAATTTCTTTAGAAGTTCCTAAAATTACCTCGTAATCATTGAGAGAATATCCTGAATCTACACCAAAAGAATTTTCGTTTGAAATGGAAGTAACAGATAAATATCTCAACCTAGGTAAATTAGATAAATCTGTGGAAAACCTGGAGAATGCTGTAAAGAGAGCAAATAAACCGGCTGAAATATTCCAAATACTAGACAAAACACTTCGCCTATCTCCTGATATGGCTTCAACGTTTCTTTCTAAACATACAATACTTAATATGTTGTGTACGTGAGTTTTGTGAAATAAGAGGGGAAATGATATTGTATTTGTTTTTCATACACTAGATGTATGTGACATATGTGAAGAAGGTCGCATGTGTTAAATGTTAGTATAATAATACGTCAGAAAAATCCTATGTTATTTGCGTAACATGAATTGGAGAAGAAAGCATTGCTTTATAAAAAAAAAGAAATAAAATAACATTTTTAAAAACCCTCGAATACTAACATTTAACACGTTCCACCTTCGTCAAACATGTCGCATACGTCTAGTGTATGAAAAACACATGCAATAGCATTTCCCCCCTTATTTCACAAAATTCACGTACACAACATATTAAGTATTGTATGTTTAGAAAGAAAAGTTGAAGCCTTATCAGGAGATAGGTGAAATGTTTTGTCCAGTATCTGCAATATTTCAGCCGGTTTCTTTGCTTTCTCTACTGCATTCTCCAGGTGTTTCACGGCTTTATCCAATTTACCTAGGATGAGATATTTATCTGTCACTTCCATTCCAAACGAAAATTCTTTTGGTGTAAATTCAGGATATTCTCTTACTGTTCTCATGATGGACTTAATTTAGTCCAGGATTGTCACTAGTAATTCCCGTATTTTTTCTCCCAACACCGGGTACTGTTGGACCACTTGTCTTGCTCACAACAGTTTAAACCACCAATTTGAGTCCCAAGATTTCTAACTACAGCAGCATATGACACAAGTCAACTGTTGTTCAATGGGTACCGTAATTATTCTCCCAATGTTCAGTTGTTGTGCAGAAATGTGAGTTGCATATATGCCCTGGTTTAGTCCTTCTTTCAGCGGTTTATCTTCTATTTTATTCACATATTTAAGGTTTTAAAATCTTTCTCTATTCTTAATCTGAACCTTTGTTCCTTATTTATTATTATTTTATAATTATTTATGAAAAAAATATCGATCTTTTCGAATTCACTATTTATTTATTACCAATTATTTCTTATTTTGATTAAAATTGATAACTACTTCCTTATGGTTAATTATTAACTTAACATAAGTTATTTACATATTTATCTTCACAATTTATTTTGGCTTTAAATTATAAAATAAGTTACATCCAACAATGACTTTGCACGTCATTCTTGACATTACTAAAAAGTGCTTATCTACGGTTTGACTCCCCAGTTGGCACTCTAGTAAAATCTGCCGATTAATTATCTGCATGCGGTTTTTATTTGCAATTACTATAAGGTGTTTAAAAAGGAGCCTAAATAAATACTAAAAATACAATTTAAAATCCAAGATTAAAAACATAAAAAGTAATGAGTAAACAATAAATGTAATGAGGCGAGTTAAATATTTTTATTTTTGTATTGTAAAAGCCTTTATGTACAAAAAGTTTATTATTAAGCTTCTGAAGAAGATAATCATTTCTAATAAAAGGTCATTTTAATAGTCTATATGCATTGACCTTCTTAAATTTAACAATTAACCTGTATTTGAAAATTGTTCATAGGTAAAAAAGAGTAAACAAATATTTGGTATAGCATGAAGTAGATAAGGAGATAATCCTTTATAGAATCCACGATAACCTTCATACCTCCATATCTTAGAAACACAATCCCATGATCCTTTGTAATCTCCATATTGGTATTGAAGACGAGCACGAAATACTTGATAGGGATACATTAAAATTACTGTAAACATCTTAGAAAGAGCAGCACATGTAACATACTCTAAATTATTCAATTTTGCATCAATTGGTAAATGGTTATAGTTATTATAAACCATTTTTAGTCTTTCATATGTCACAAACTGGACAGCCACAGTTGAAACACCAAACATTCCTGGAACAAAACCTGAATAAAGTCCTCTAATTCCTTCACGTTTATATATTTTTCGAAATCCATCTATCATCCCAAAATAGTATTTATCATTTAATAAGAGATTCTTTGTGTTATGTCCAACTTGTACACATAATCTTGTTTTTATTACCCAAAATGGATTTGTCATAATAAGGGAAATAACGCCAGATTGAGCAGCAACAATCATCTGCATCATTGGAGTTAGAGGTATTTGTGTATATTCACCTTGAATTGAATTCTTAATGAAATGGTAAGACATAAAATAGAAACCCCAATAAATTCCAGATCCACATACACTAGGTGTTAATCCTTTATAAAAACCAAGCAAACCTTCATTTTGATATATTTTTTTTACAGCATTTGGAATACTATGATAATGCGGAACAGGTAATCTTCCACTATCCAATGCAAATCTAATCTTTATTAAATCCAATGGATAAAAAAGAACTGTTGAAGATACACCACCTGTAATACCTGCTATTAAATATTTATATTTTTCAATATTAAAGTCAGACAATTTGGAATCTTTATTATTTGGTTGCATGTTTACTTTGTCCTTAGTTAGGCCCAACAACTGTATAAAAAAGTGAAAATAGTAGTTGGATTAACATTAAATATTTAACTAATTTATTATATTGAATTAGACTATATAAAAACACATACACAGAAAATTTAAAAAAAAAAAAAATTAAAAGTGGCTTCACTATTTATGATGAATTCATTTGATCACTTTCCAATAATAACAAGCACTAATTATAACTTCATTATTTACAAGCAATAATAAAATAAATAACCTCCAATTATAATAATAGAGTAAGTAAAACTAGTACCATATGTTATGTTTTAGGTTAACAAATCAGCTGTTCATTAACACATGAGAAATTTAATAGCCTAAGTCCATATGTGAATATGTATTTGCATATTTAGTTATTAAACATAAGTTTCATTATTTAAGAACTAAAATCTTATTATTGGAATATTAAATTGATTTTAATTGATGTAAAAACAAGTGTGCAAACTGATATAAAGAAAAAATTGGAAGAAAAAGAAGAAACAAGTTCTAAAGTAAAAATAACATCAGATATATATAATTTTTTTTTAAATAATAAAAACTATGGAAGAATGATAAAATAATTAAAGAAGAAAGAAGTGTATTACCTACAAGTGGATAAGAGTAATAGGCCTACAATTGTTATTATGGATAAAATGGAATATATAAATATTTTTGAAGTAATGCTCACCGAAGGACCAAATACTTTGGTCCATATAACAAAAATCCCATTTTAAAATTTACTAAGAACACTATTGAAACTTTGAAAAATTGTAAAAGTTTAATGAATAATAATCTCAGAAGACAACTCACGGTTTCGAATTCATCTTTACCAAGGCTATATTGTTTGCCTAAAATCCATAAAGAAGAAAAGAAAATGAGGTCTATTAACTCGCCAACTTATCTAATTTCAAAACAGGATAACCTATGATATTCAATACAGAAAGAGTAATAATTTAATCTATAAAATCTAAAAATGTAATTTCTTGAACCATTTTGACAAAAAACTCTCCAGGAAAATATGATCACTGAAGAAAAGGTCCCTTTTCCTTTTCCCTCGACGGGTCACATATAGATCTGTAAAGTTTAGCAGCCCCCTCCCTTCCAAAAAAACCAATGTAACTTTGGAAATAAACAAGATATTATGTTAAAATTCGGTATACACATTTTTTAGGTTATGTGATACAAGTGTACCACAAAGACATTATTTTGTATATTTTCAAAATAGCAGCCTTATAAATTATTTAACGTCGAATATCTCGAAAACCGTTAACTAGAAAGAAAATGTACGAGACAAAATATTTGCATCTTTTAACGACAAACAAAACGGTATTTTAATTATTTAGCCTATGTAGGTCAAAAAATAACAAGAGTTATCAACAAAAAACAAAAAATTTAATTTCTTGGTAATTGTCTAAAACATGATTAGCCTAAAAATGTTTAAATTCTATCCTCAAATCTATTTATTTTAAACCAAATGTATAAATGAATGATTGTATGAGGATTCAGAAAATATCAAGCCAAATCAAATTTAGGAAAATTTAAAAGTGACGTAAATAGAAACAAAATTACAGATAGCCTTCTATGCAATAACCTAATGATTTACATGGGGCTATAGTATGTTCACATAGAAACCTATTGAAATTCGAAAAAATATAATTAAAATGGTGGTCATTTAAACAGTTTATTGTTCATATCTCGTATAATATTAAACTTATAACCGATTAGGTTAGATAGAAATCTACAGATTTTAATTCTGCATGTAATGGTATCAACTGCATATATCTATGATGAAAAAAAGCAAAGTTGTCTAAAATGTAATTTCAAACACTGAACTTCAAAGAAAATTTGATTACTGTTGAGACGAAGGTTCTTACTGGAATTCCATGTTTAAAGATAATAAAACACAATTTTTTATTTTGTAACATCCACTTTTAATTACTCTAGCCAACCAATGTTTTTGCCTGCTAAGGCATTGACGAGACTTTCCACCCGAGGACCAACCAGCAGGCGTAGTCATTCCACTTGAATATTATATTATATATTTTTATATAATAAAAAAAAAATTGTTTTAATATTCTCAGACTCCTAAACTATTATTTAGTTAATAATACTATATTAACTTTATTTTTTTAATGTTTAATAATGTAGTTAAACTAAATTTATAATATAAAACATGGTTAAAGAAGATAACTACGTATAAGGTGTTACACTTATGTACTTAAATTATGTTGTTATAATAAAATTAATATTCAAATACATTTATACGTTGACAGTGTTCAATTTTTTATTTTGCTTACATTGTAAATAAATTCTTCAAAATATTTACATATTTGTACCTTAATAAGTGATTTTAAGGTTAGGCCTAGTATAAATAGTGAAAAAATTTTGACTAGAAATGTGAGGTTAGTCTTGACCAAAAATGGTAATTGTTTACAAAGAAAGTTACTGCTTTCTTTGTTAACATGTTCTACACACCTTATTTCTTAATAATAAAATAGGTTTTCAACGCAGAGCTAACCTTTTCATGGAAAAAAAAAAACATAATTTCAACTTTAAGGTTAAGGTCCATTAAGTGAATATACATAAAATGTTTATATAATTTATTTGACACCGTATAATATGTAAAGTTAGGAAACGTAATGCTAGTAAAAGCAATAAATAAATAAATACATGTACAACCAGCATGTACAACCAGCATGTACAACTACATTAAAGTTCATACAGATTTATCAATGTGTATATGTAAATAAATAATAGTAATATTTAAAAAAAGAAAAGAAAATTTCACTGGGAAACGTGTGCATGAAATTTTTACTACTTAAAAAACTATAGTACATATTATTTACTTCTGCGAGAAATATATTAATATCACTATTAACTAATACTAATTGATGTCTAAGTCCTTCATTGGAGAATTGCGAAAAGGTACCTTAAGTTATTCATTTAATTTTCTTAGTAGTGAAATGCCCATTTACAAGGTTCAGAAAACGCTTGTAACAACTACTTTAAACAAACCATATTTGATAAGATTCCTTGATCTATCAATACAATATTACATTTATTGTTAGAGGTCCTAGCTGACATCAAGAAAGTAGTGTTATGCACAATTACGAGATTCAGAAAACGCTTGTAACAACTACTTTAAACAAACCCTAAAAAGGTCGATTTATTAAAACACAAAAAATATTAAAGGCCAATTTTATTTCGTATATATTTTTAAATCATTTTACAAATCGCTCCACAGTCAATATATATATATATATATATATATATATATATATATATATATATATATATATTTTTCCATGTATTGGATCTAATCTGCTGTTTAAAATATGCAGTGTTATATTGGTTGCTACGGTAACTTAATTTGTATGTAAAATCACGTATGTAAGAAAATTTTCAAAATTGTTTCACATTGGCTATATTAAGGCCTAACCTATTTTCGTGCTAAATAAAAAATAATTTTCGCCATACTGCTTCAAAAACAGCTGTTTTCAATACATGTCTTGAGATGCTAAAGTTGTTCTTTTTAGACCTAGGATCTAAAAAAAATCAGCTGAGGTCGAGGTCATCAGCTGTTACTTCATTTATTTGATATAATAGAAGCTTTTCTATTATGTACAACTGAAATCACAAAGACCAATGTGACACTGTAGCTAACAATAAACAGCTCATTTATTATGAATTTGTAATACCTCATTGTAAACAAACCCTAATTGATAAGATTCCTTGATCTATCAATACAATATTACATTTACTGCAAAAGGGCCTAGCTGACATCAAGAAAATAGTGATATACACAATTACGAGGTTCAGAAAACGCTTGTAAGAACTACATTAAACAAACCCTATTGGATAAGATTTCTTGAACTACCAATCAAGTTTTACATTTACTGCAAGACCCAAGAGATCAACACGTATAGGTAAAAAAAGAAATTTTAGTCATATGGTTTCAAACAGCTGTTTTCACTACATAATTGTTTCAATGTTTCTATGGAAACCTGATAAATCCTCATATTTTTTATACATTCAAAATTAGTGGTAGTTAATTAATAAAATTTCTATAAATTCAGCAAATACCTTGAAATTACCAGTGTGTATTATTGTTTTAAGTTCAACAGTCAGTTCAATAATGTAAGTTTATGTATGTTTACTTAGTGCCTTGTATTCAATTTAGTATACAAAAAATCTACTGATTTCAAATTGGAATAAGAATGACCCAATTAGCGATTGTTTAGGTTCCCAATTGGTGTTTATTATTTTAATTGATACTTTTTAATTATTTCACAGAGTTCCATTATTGAAAACAAATTAAACATTATGTATTATATTAATTACTAATTATGATTTCTCATAAAAATTATAATTTATTATTAGGGATTGTTTGATATTACAATTTTTCATAATTTCGGTATATGTCCTAGTTAACCAAAATTTGTGTAATTAAATGCTATTTAAACCATGTCCAATTTGTGTGTGCATAAATTCATTTATTGCTATGTCTACATAATATAATTGAATTGTTAAAATAAATAAATTTTTTTTAAATGTTTATACTACAAAAGTTATAATTTTAACTAAATAGTTTATTTTCATTTCAGATCAAATCAAAATGAGTATATTTGTGGTCATGGCACTTATAATATTAATTGTAGCAGTTATCACACATTACATTACAACTACGAGTATTAAACCATGCAGGATATGTGACAATGTTGAACCGGAACTTGAAAAAAAAAATTCTACACATGAAGTGAAAGAGGAGTCTGTGGTTTTACTGACCACAGCAAAATCAGTTTTGGACGCAGTCATATCTGCCACCGTAGTTGCTACTAAATCAAAAAAAGCTCCAATTCGGAGAAGAAGAGTTAAAAAAAATGATTGTCAATAATTTTATGTACTTTAGTTATCCAGAGATGTAAAAACTAAGGCAAATTATCACTTGTAACATGATTTAGACTAATTAAATACTATTATTTTGTATTTACACGTTTCTAAAACTTTATTTATGAAGTTACCTACTATATAAAAAGTATAATTTAAAATTAAATATAATTTAAAAAATAAACAATGCCTATAATTCATTCCCAGGAAGATTTGGATGTTATTCTCAATACTTTTGCTGATTAATAATTGGCATGCGTTAATAATAGGCCGAGATGATGAGACACAAAATTCTTTCTATCGTTTGTGCAAAGGTAAAAATACAAAAATTGGTTTTTGTCTTTAAAATTGGAATCTTTTTCTTCTTGTAACATAAAATTTAGTTTTAGGCTATCTTGGGTGTTGTAGACAATTACCAAGAAATTATGTTTTCAGTTTTCTATTGATAACTCAAATATCCTTTGAGCAACAGTAAAAATACAAAAACCATCTTGTTTATCATTAAATGCCTTAACTTTCTGACTTACACAACAATAAAAAGATGCCGTACAATAATATAAAATATAGTAAATGATGGACTGGCCTCAGGGAACTGAAAAAGTGGTTTTCATCATTTGACGTCTGTAAGCAAGATATTAGCCACAAAAAATTAACATAAGAACATGAAATTTCATATAGGGGACTATAGTGTGTTAAGATAAATTCCTATTTAATTTCAGAAAATGGAATTAAAATGTCAAAATGGCGGCCAATTTAAACAATTATTTTTACTTGTAACACAAACTAAATTAGATACAAATGTCCAGATTTCAAGACATTATTTTGTATAGTTTCAAAATGACGGCCTTTTATATTATTTAACGTTGAATATCTCGAAAACAGTTAACTATAAAGAAAATGTACAAGAAACAAAATATTTGCGTCTTTTAACAACAAGCAAAATGGGGTTTTAATTATTTATGTAGGTCAAAAAATAACAAGAGTTATCAACAAAAAACTAAAAATTTAATTTCTTGGTAATTGTCTAAAACACGATTAGCCTAAAAATGTTCAAATTCTATCTTCAAATCTTTTTATTTTAAACCATATGTATAAATGAATAATTGTATGAAGATTCAGAAAATGTCGAACATAATTCATCGAGCCAATTTTTATAAATTCGTCATTTTGTGTTTTTTAGCTACCTCAAATTTTAATTTATCTACAAAATGAAATAACATCTCAAGATATGGCCGAAATATTGCCCACATGACAAATTTAATTGGAAACATTGGACATGCACAAGACCGATAGACAATATTCCCCTAGTCTCTGTCACGTAATTATACATATAGATAGAATACTTTTTATAATTTCGTTCATTATCTTAATTGTTATATTGTTATTCAGTAACCATGGATACTATAGTTTTAAATCTCTCTAAATAAGTTAAGTTTAAATTTCTTTAGAAGTTCCTAAAATTACCTCGTAATCATTGAGAGAATATCCTGAATCTACACCAAAAGAATTTTCGTTTGAAATGGAAGTAACAGATAAATATCTCAACCTAGGTAAATTAGATAAATCTGTGGAAAACCTGGAGAATGCTGTAAAGAGAGCAAATAAACCGGCTGAAATATTCCAAATACTAGACAAAACACTTCGCCTATCTCCTGATATGGCTTCAACGTTTCTTTCTAAACATACAATACTTAATATGTTGTGTACGTGAGTTTTGTGAAATAAGAGGGGAAATGATATTGTATTTGTTTTTCATACACTAGATGTATGTGACATATGTGAAGAAGGTCGCATGTGTTAAATGTTAGTATAATAATACGTCAGAAAAATCCTATGTTATTTGCGTAACATGAATTGGAGAAGAAAGCATTGCTTTATAAAAAAAAAGAAATAAAATAACATTTTTAAAAACCCTCGAATACTAACATTTAACACGTTCCACCTTCGTCAAACATGTCGCATACGTCTAGTGTATGAAAAACACATGCAATAGCATTTCCCCCCTTATTTCACAAAATTCACGTACACAACATATTAAGTATTGTATGTTTAGAAAGAAAAGTTGAAGCCTTATCAGGAGATAGGTGAAATGTTTTGTCCAGTATCTGCAATATTTCAGCCGGTTTCTTTGCTTTCTCTACTGCATTCTCCAGGTGTTTCACGGCTTTATCCAATTTACCTAGGATGAGATATTTATCTGTCACTTCCATTCCAAACGAAAATTCTTTTGGTGTAGATTCAGGATATTCTCTTACTGTTCTCATGATGGACTTAATTTAGTCCAGGATTGTCACTAGTAATTCCCGTATTTTTTCTCCCAACACCGGGTACTGTTGGACCACTTGTCTTGCTCACAACAGTTTAAACCACCAATTTGAGTCCCAAGATTTCTAACTACAGCAGCATATGACACAAGTCAACTGTTGTTCAATGGGTACCGTAATTATTCTCCCAATGTTCAGTTGTTGTGCAGAAATGTGAGTTGCATATATGCCCTGGTTTAGTCCTTCTTTCAGCGGTTTATCTTCTATTTTATTCACATATTTAAGGTTTTAAAATCTTTCTCTATTCTTAATCTGAACCTTTGTTCCTTATTTATTATTATTTTATAATTATTTATGAAAAAAATATCGATCTTTTCGAATTCACTATTTATTTATTACCAATTATTTCTTATTTTGATTAAAATTGATAACTACTTCCTTATGGTTAATTATTAACTTAACATAAGTTATTTACATATTTATCTTCACAATTTATTTTGGCTTTAAATTATAAAATAAGTTACATCCAACAATGACTTTGCACGTCATTCTTGACATTACTAAAAAGTGCTTATCTACGGTTTGACTCCCCAGTTGGCACTCTAGTAAAATCTGCCGATTAATTATCTGCATGCGGTTTTTATTTGCAATTACTATAAGGTGTTTAAAAAGGAGCCTAAATAAATACTAAAAATACAATTTAAAATCCAAGATTAAAAACATAAAAAGTAATGAGTAAACAATAAATGTAATGAGGCGAGTTAAATATTTTTATTTTTGTATTGTAAAAGCCTTTATGTACAAAAAGTTTATTATTAAGCTTCTGAAGAAGATAATCATTTCTAATAAAAGGTCATTTTAATAGTCTATATGCATTGACCTTCTTAAATTTAACAATTAACCTGTATTTGAAAATTGTTCATAGGTAAAAAAGAGTAAACAAATATTTGGTATAGCATGAAGTAGATAAGGAGATAATCCTTTATAGAATCCACGATAACCTTCATACCTCCATATCTTAGAAACACAATCCCATGATCCTTTGTAATCTCCATATTGGTATTGAAGACGAGCACGAAATACTTGATAGGGATACATTAAAATTACTGTAAACATCTTAGAAAGAGCAGCACATGTAACATACTCTAAATTATTCAATTTTGCATCAATTGGTAAATGGTTATAGTTATTATAAACCATTTTTAGTCTTTCATATGTCACAAACTGGACAGCCACAGTTGAAACACCAAACATTCCTGGAACAAAACCTGAATAAAGTCCTCTAATTCCTTCACGTTTATATATTTTTCGAAATCCATCTATCATCCCAAAATAGTATTTATCATTTAATAAGAGATTCTTTGTGTTATGTCCAACTTGTACACATAATCTTGTTTTTATTACCCAAAATGGATTTGTCATAATAAGGGAAATAACGCCAGATTGAGCAGCAACAATCATCTGCATCATTGGAGTTAGAGGTATTTGTGTATATTCACCTTGAATTGAATTCTTAATGAAATGGTAAGACATAAAATAGAAACCCCAATAAATTCCAGATCCACATACACTAGGTGTTAATCCTTTATAAAAACCAAGCAAACCTTCATTTTGATATATTTTTTTTACAGCATTTGGAATACTATGATAATGCGGAACAGGTAATCTTCCACTATCCAATGCAAATCTAATCTTTATTAAATCCAATGGATAAAAAAGAACTGTTGAAGATACACCACCTGTAATACCTGCTATTAAATATTTATATTTTTCAATATTAAAGTCAGACAATTTGGAATCTTTATTATTTGGTTGCATGTTTACTTTGTCCTTAGTTAGGCCCAACAACTGTATAAAAAAGTGAAAATAGTAGTTGGATTAACATTAAATATTTAACTAATTTATTATATTGAATTAGACTATATAAAAACACATACACAGAAAATTTAAAAAAAAAAAAAATTAAAAGTGGCTTCACTATTTATGATGAATTCATTTGATCACTTTCCAATAATAACAAGCACTAATTATAACTTCATTATTTACAAGCAATAATAAAATAAATAACCTCCAATTATAATAATAGAGTAAGTAAAACTAGTACCATATGTTATGTTTTAGGTTAACAAATCAGCTGTTCATTAACACATGAGAAATTTAATAGCCTAAGTCCATATGTGAATATGTATTTGCATATTTAGTTATTAAACATAAGTTTCATTATTTAAGAACTAAAATCTTATTATTGGAATATTAAATTGATTTTAATTGATGTAAAAACAAGTGTGCAAACTGATATAAAGAAAAAATTGGAAGAAAAAGAAGAAACAAGTTCTAAAGTAAAAATAACATCAGATATATATAATTTTTTTTTAAATAATAAAAACTATGGAAGAATGATAAAATAATTAAAGAAGAAAGAAGTGTATTACCTACAAGTGGATAAGAGTAATAGGCCTACAATTGTTATTATGGATAAAATGGAATATATAAATATTTTTGAAGTAATGCTCACCGAAGGACCAAATACTTTGGTCCATATAACAAAAATCCCATTTTAAAATTTACTAAGAACACTATTGAAACTTTGAAAAATTGTAAAAGTTTAATGAATAATAATCTCAGAAGACAACTCACGGTTTCGAATTCATCTTTACCAAGGCTATATTGTTTGCCTAAAATCCATAAAGAAGAAAAGAAAATGAGGTCTATTAACTCGCCAACTTATCTAATTTCAAAACAGGATAACCTATGATATTCAATACAGAAAGAGTAATAATTTAATCTATAAAATCTAAAAATGTAATTTCTTGAACCATTTTGACAAAAAACTCTCCAGGAAAATATGATCACTGAAGAAAAGGTCCCTTTTCCTTTTCCCTCGACGGGTCACATATAGATCTGTAAAGTTTAGCAGCCCCCTCCCTTCCAAAAAAACCAATGTAACTTTGGAAATAAACAAGATATTATGTTAAAATTCGGTATACACATTTTTTAGGTTATGTGATACAAGTGTACCACAAAGACATTATTTTGTATATTTTCAAAATAGCAGCCTTATAAATTATTTAACGTCGAATATCTCGAAAACCGTTAACTAGAAAGAAAATGTACGAGACAAAATATTTGCATCTTTTAACGACAAACAAAACGGTATTTTAATTATTTAGCCTATGTAGGTCAAAAAATAACAAGAGTTATCAACAAAAAACAAAAAATTTAATTTCTTGGTAATTGTCTAAAACATGATTAGCCTAAAAATGTTTAAATTCTATCCTCAAATTTATTTATTTTAAACCAAATGTATAAATGAATGATTGTATGAGGATTCAGAAAATATCAAGCCAAATCAAATTTAGGAAAATTTAAAAGTGACGTAAATAGAAACAAAATAAGATAGCCTTCTATGCCCTAACCTAATGATTTATATGGGGCTATAGTGTGTCCACATAGAACCCTATTGAAATTCGAAAAAATATAATTCAAAATGGTGGTCATTTAAACAGTTTATTGTTCATATCTCGTATAATATTAAACTTATAACAGATTAGGTTAGATAGAAATCTACAGATTTTAATTCTGCATGTAATGGTATCAACTGCATATATCTATGATGAAAAAAAGCAAAGTTGTCTAAAATGTAATTTCAAACACTGAGCTTCAAAGAAAATTTGATTACTGTTGAGACGAAGGTTCTTACTGGAATTCCATGTTTAAAGATAATAAAACACAAATTTTTATTTTGTAACATCCACTTTTAATTACTCTAGCCCACCAATGTTTTTGCCTGCTAAGGCATTGACGAGACTTTCCACCCGAGGACCAACCAGCAGGCGTAGTCATTCCACTTGGATATTATATTATATATTTTTATATAATAAAAAAAAAAATGTTTTAATATTCTCAGACTCCTAAACTTATAATTTAGTTAATAATACTAAATTAACTTTATTTTTTTAATGTTTAATAATTTAGTTAAACTAAATTTATAATATAAAACATGGTTAAAGAAGATAACTACGTATAAAGTGTTACACTATGTACTTAAATTATGTTGTTATAATAAAATTAATATTCAAATACATTTATACGTTGACAGTGTTCAATTTTTTATTTTGCTTACATTGTAAATAAATTCTTCAAAATATTTACATATTTGTACCTTAATAAGTGATTTTAAGGTTAGGCCTAGTATATAGTGAAACATTTTGACTAGAAATGTGAGGTTAGTCTTGACCAAAAATGGTAAGCAGTAACTTTCTTTGTAAACATGTTCTACACACCTTTTTCCTCATTTATAAAATAAGTTTTCAATGTGGAGCTAATCTTTTCATGGAAAAACAACAACATAATTTCAACTTTAAGGTTAGGAAACTAATAGTAATATTTAAATAAAGAAAAAGAAAAGAAAATTTCACTGGGAAACGTGTGCATGAAATTTTTACTACTTAAAAAACGATAGTACATATTATTTACTTCTGCGAGAAATATATTAATATCACTATTAACTAATACAATTGATGTCTAAGTCCTTCATTGGAGAATTGCGAGAAGGTACCTTAAATTATTCATTTAATTTTCTTAGTAGTGAAATGCCCATTTACAAGGTTCAGAAAACGCTTGTAACAACTACTTTAAACAAACCATATTTGATAAGATTCCTTGATCTATCAATACAATATTACATTTATTGTTAGAGGTCCTAGCTGACATCAAGAAAGTAGTGTTATGCACAATTACGAGATTCAGAAAACGCTTGTAACAACTACTTTAAACAAACCCTAAAAAGGTCGATTTATTAAAACACAAAAAATATTAAAGGCCAATTTTATTTCGTATATATTTTTAAAACATTTTACAAATCGCTCCACAGTCAATATATATATACATATATATATATATTTTCCGTTTTTATGTATATATATATATATATATATATTGGATCTAATCAGCTGTTTAAAATATGCAGTGTTATATTGGTTGCTATGGTAACTTAATTTGTATGTAAAATCACGTATGAAAGAAAATTTTCAAAATTGTTTCACATTGGCTATATTAAGGCCTAACCTATTTTCGTGCTAAATAAAAAATAATTTTCGCCATACTGCTTCAAAACAGCTGTTTTCAATACATGTCTTGAGATGCTAAAGTTGTTCTTTTTAGACCTAGGACCTAAAAAAAATCAGCTGAGGTCGAGGTCATCAGCTGTTACTTCATTTATACGATATAATAGAAGCTTTACTATTATGTACAACTGAAATCACAAAGACCAATGTGAATCTGTAGCTAACAATAAACAGCTGATTTATTATGAATTAGTAATACCTCATTTGTAAACAAACCCTATTGGATAAGATTCCTTGATCTACCAATACAATATTACATTTACTGCAAAAGGGCCTAGCTGACATCAAGAAAATAGTGATATACACAATTACGAGGTTCAGAAAACGCTTGTAAGAACTATGTAACGCATCAAATTTTGGGGGGGGGGGTAAGAAAATTTTAAAAACAATTTAATTTAAAATAAAACTAGCGTTACGAAAACGAAAGTTTTGTAGGTCTCAAAGGAAAGTAGTTGTAAGTAGTTTGCGTAAGTACGTTATTTTCCCTTCCCCCCCTTCCTTTCTGGCTATGATGACGATATTGGTTCTGGTATCCGTAGAGGAAGTGCTCTAGGATCGGACCGGGCTGAGCCATTTCCCTCTTCCCTGATAAACCTTCGACCCCTGGAGTTAACATCCATGCCATTGGCCGGACTATCCAAGGCAACAATTATAAATTTATTTTGGTGAGTGCTAAGATTTTCCCCGTAGGGAAAAAGGCCTCACAACTACATTAAACAAAACCTATTGGATAAGATTTCTTGAGCTACCAATAAAATTTTACATTTACTGCAAGACCCAAGAGATCAACACGTATAGGTAAAAAAAGAAGAAGAAAAGAAATTTTAGTCATATGGCTTCAAACAGCTGTTTTCACTACATAATTGTTTCAATGTTTCTATGGAAACCTGATAAATCCTCATATTTTTTATACATTCAAAATTAGTGGTAGTTAATTAATAAAATTTCTATAAATTCAGCAAATACCTTGAAATTACCAGTGTATATTATTGTTTTAAGTTCAACAGTCAGTTCAATAATGTAAGTTTATGTATGTTTACTTAGTGTCTTGTATTCAATTTAGTATAAAAAAAATCTACTGATTTCAAATTGGAATAAGAATGACCCAATTAGCGATTGTTTAGGTTCCCAATTGGTGTTTATTATTTTAATTGATACTTTTTAATTATTTCACAGAGTTCCATTATTGAAAACAAATTAAACATTATGTATTATATTAATTACTAATTATGAATTCTCATAAAAATTATAATTTATTATTAGGGATTGTTTGATATTACAATTTTTCATAATTTCGGTATATGTCCTAGTTAACCAAAATTTGTGTAATTAAATGCTATTTAAACCATGTCCAATTTGTGTGTGCATAAATTCATTTATTGCTATGTCTACATAATATAATTGAATTGTTAAAATAAATAAATTTTTTTTAAATGTTTATACTACAAAAGTTATAATTTTAACTAAATAGTTTATTTTCATTTCAGATCAAATCAAAATGAGTATATTTGTGGTCATGGCACTTATAATATTAATTGTAGCAGTTATCACACATTACATTACAACTACGAGTATTAAACCATGCAGGATATGTGACAATGTTGAACCGGAACTTGAAAAAAAAAATTCTACACATGAAGTGAAAGAGGAGTCTGTGGTTGTACTGACCACAGCAAAATCAGTTTTGGACGCAGTCATATCTGCCACCGTAGTTGCTACTAAATCAAAAAAAGCTCCAATTCGGAGAAGAAGAGTTAAAAAAAATGATTGTCAATAATTTTATGTACTTTAGTTATCCAGAGATGTAAAAACTAAGGCAAATTATCACTTGTAACATGATTTAGACTAATTAAATACTATTATTTTGTATTTACACGTTTCTAAAACTTTATTTATGAAGTTATCTACTATATAAAAAGTATAATTTAAAATTAAATATAGCCTAATTAAAAAAATAAACGATGCCTATAATTCATTCCCAGGAAGATTTGGATGTTATTCTCAATACTTTTGCTGATTAATAATTGGCATGCGATAATAATAATAGGCCGAGATGATGAGACACAAAATTCTTTCTATCGTTTGTGCAACGGTAAAAATACAAAAATTGGTTTTTGTCTTTAAAATTGGAATCTTTTTCTTCTTGTAACATAAAATTTAGTTTTAGGCTATCTTGGGTGTTGTAGACAATTACCAAGAAATTATGTTTTCAGTTTTCTATTGATAACTCAAATATCCTTTGAGCAACGGTAAAAATACAAAAACCATCTTGTTTATCATTAAAAGAGGAAACTTTATCATTAAATGCATTAACTTTCTGACTTACACAACAATAAAAAGATGCCGTACAATAATATAAAATATAGTAAATGATGGACTGGCCTCAGGGAACTGAAAAAGTGGTTTTCATCATTTGACGTCTGTAAGCAAGATATTAGCCACAAAAAATTAACATAAGAACATGAAATTTCATATAGGGGACTATAGTGTGTTAAGATAAATTCCTATTTAATTTCAGAAAATGGAATTAAAATGTCAAAATGGCGGCCAATTTAAACAATTATTTTTACTTGTAACACAAACTAAATTAGATACAAATGTCCAGATTTCAAGACATTATTTTGTATAGTTTCAAAATGACGGCCTTTTATATTATTTAACGTTGAATATCTCGAAAACAGTTAACTATAAAGAAAATGTACAAGAAACAAAATATTTGCGTCTTTTAACAACAAGCAAAATGGGGTTTTAATTATTTATGTAGGTCAAAAAATAACAAGAGTTATCAACAAAAAACTAAAAATTTAATTTCTTGGTAATTGTCTAAAACACGATTAGCCTAAAAATGTTCAAATTCTATCTTCAAATCTTTTTATTTTAAACCATATGTATAAATGAATAATTGTATGAAGATTCAGAAAATGTCGAACATAATTCATCGAGCCAATTTTTATAAATTCGTCATTTTGTGTTTTTTAGCTACCTCAAATTTTAATTTATCTACAAAATGAAATAACATCTCAAGATATGGCCGAAATATTGCCCACATGACAAATTTAATTGGAAACATTGGACATGCACAAGACCGATAGACAATATTCCCCTAGTCTCTGTCACGTAATTATACATATAGATAGAATACTTTTTATAATTTCGTTCATTATCTTAATTGTTATATTGTTATTCAGTAACCATGGATACTATAGTTTTAAATCTCTCTAAATAAGTTAAGTTTAAATTTCTTTAGAAGTTCCTAAAATTACCTCGTAATCATTGAGAGAATATCCTGAATCTACACCAAAAGAATTTTCGTTTGAAATGGAAGTAACAGATAAATATCTCAACCTAGGTAAATTAGATAAATCTGTGGAAAACCTGGAGAATGCTGTAAAGAGAGCAAATAAACCGGCTGAAATATTCCAAATACTAGACAAAACACTTCGCCTATCTCCTGATATGGCTTCAACGTTTCTTTCTAAACATACAATACTTAATATGTTGTGTACGTGAGTTTTGTGAAATAAGGGGGGAAATGATATTGTATTTGTTTTTCATACACTAGATGTATGTGCATATGTGAAGAAGGTCGCATGTGTTAAATGTTAGTATAATAATACGTCAGAAAAATCCTATGTTATTTGCGTAACATGAATTGGAGAAGAAAGCATTGCTTTATAAAAAAAAAGAAATAAAATAACATTTTTAAAAACCCTCGAATACTAACATTTAACACGTTCCACCTTCGTCAAACATGTCGCAATCGTCTAGTGTATGAAAAACACATGCAATAGCATTTCCCCCCTTATTTCACAAAATTCACGTACACAACATATTAAGTATTGTATGTTTAGAAAGAAAAGTTGAAGCCTTATCAGGAGATAGGTGAAATGTTTTGTCCAGTATCTGCAATATTTCAGCCGGTTTCTTTGCTTTCTCTACTGCATTCTCCAGGTGTTTCACGGCTTTATCCAATTTACCTAGGATGAGATATTTATCTGTCACTTCCATTCCAAACGAAAATTCTTTTGGTGTAGATTCAGGATATTCTCTTACTGTTCTCATGATGGACTTAATTTAGTCCAGGATTGTCACTAGTAATTCCCGTATTTTTTCTCCCAACACCGGGTACTGTTGGACCACTTGTCTTGCTCACAACAGTTTAAACCACCAATTTGAGTCCCAAGATTTCTAACTACAGCAGCATATGACACCTGTCAACTGTTGTTCAATGGGTACCGTATTTATTCTCCCAATGTTCAGTTCTTGTGCAGAAATGTGAGTTGCATATATGCCCTGGTTTAGTCCTTCTTTTAGCGGTTTATCTTCTATTTTATTCACATATTTAAGGTTTTAAAATCTTTCTCTATTCTTAACCTGAACCTTTGTTCCTTATTTATTATTATTTTATAATTATTTATGAAAAAAATATCTATCTCTTCGAATTCACTATTTATTTATTACCAATTAATTATTACTTATTTTGATTAAAATTGATAACTACTTCCTTATGGTTAATTATTAACTTAACATAAGTTATTTACATATTTATCTTCACAATTTATTTTGGCTTTAAATTATAAAATAAGTTACATCCAACAATGACTTTGCACGTCATTCTTGGCATTACTAAAAAGTGCTTATCTACGGTTTGACTCCCCAGTTGGCACTCTAGTAAAATCTGCCGATTAATCATCTGCATGCGGTTTTTCTTTGCAATTACTACTTCCAATTTCACAACTTTTAGCCCTAAATTTGTCTATTGATCATATAATTCTTGTTGAATAAAAGGAAATTGTGCCCCGATGTCTATCTCCGTTTATGTCCAAAAACTTCCAATTTTCATATTTATTTCTGGGCATTTCGGAATAACTATATCGATATTTCTATTAATCGATGGTTCCCCTAAGATATTGTCGATATCCCCTATTGAATTGGCCACCACTAAATCCATGTTCTTGTCTATCCGATGCATCAATACTCTCATAGTTCCTGCGGAACTCTACCATGTCTTCGTACATCTCGGATGCTTTCCAGACCACGGTACAATCCTATCAAAATGCCTAGTCAGCAGAATTAACATAAAAAAATTCTGGTATAAGAGGATTTAA
The DNA here is from genome assembly GCA_963513935.1 of Aphrophora alni. Taxonomy (NCBI): domain Eukaryota; kingdom Metazoa; phylum Arthropoda; class Insecta; order Hemiptera; family Aphrophoridae; genus Aphrophora; species Aphrophora alni. The sequence continues at coordinate 171,791,304 of OY740765.1, read as the reverse complement.
ATATTTTGCTTGATAAACGATTTTACAAAAATAATCTACCTTTGTTCGACCCCATTCTTTTTATTTCCTAATTCGATTTTATTACAAACTATTTGTTGGCTTTGATAGCTCCAATTATTTTCAATAAATTTACTTCTAAACTGTGAATATATAGCCGTTTCACATTTTATTATGGACCACCATTCTGCTACATTACCTATTAAAAACTGCTCTAATATTTATAACTTTTCATTATCTTCTAAATCTGGGTTTATCTTTTCTTTTTTTTTAAACTCTCTACATCATATAAAAATTCCATAGGATTTTCACTTTTTGTATCCCAAAATTACCTATTTTTTCTTTCTGTGTTATTATCATGTCTACACACCACATTACTTGTTGTTTCCCCCCCTCCTACATTTTAAATTTTATTCTCTAACGTTTTGTAATTTTCTGAAACTAACCTTATCTACCGATTCCTTATTATTTATCTCTCTAAGTTCTCCTTCCATCTCATCTATCCGGATATTACAGTCCTCTATCCCATTAATTAAACCTGTTTTATACTCTTCAATTATCCCTTTTACAATCTTAATTTTTTAAAATTTTTACGCATTCATTGTAATTTATCGTCCTTCTTTACCGCTTCGCGCCATATTCCTTTTATTTTTCAGCTTCTTTTAATTCCCTATTTTTTTTAGTGCACTAATCATTCGGGTTGTCTTCGCTGGTATAATTAAAAAAATTGTTGCAGTTCGGAGTCCACTGGTAATTTAGCCGCCACGGTATTTTTCCCGTTATTTTTGTCTAGCATTGTTAATTTAATTTAAATTTATTTATTATAAATTCTATATTATTTATTTTTAATTAGATTTGACTAAAATTTCTTCTCCTACATGTTATTTCAATTTACCAATTCTCCGTTTGTTACCAAACGTTGTTCGTTTCTGAAGCAAATGAATTGAAGTTTATTGGTGTCCCAAAATTTACCTAGTTGTTCGCCCCAGAGCTTGGGTGTCACTTTAGACGTAAATGCCTACACTCACGTCTCAAGTCCTAAACCCACTTAGGACACCGAACCCTTTCATAAGTTTTAAGAACACTATAAACTTTTGAAAAACTTTACAATCTTAACTTTCTTGTGTTTCTCGTCTTCGTGAGCTATTCATCAGGTCTATTTGAACAATTCTGTTAATGTTCGTTGTTTTCGGAAAACTTATTGTTTCCCAACAATAAAATTTATCCACCTAATTTATTCAATTCAGTATAAATGATTTGCCTCTCAGCTTAACTCTTCTTTATTTGTGAAATTATGTAAATTGTAATTTTGTTTTAATTTGACTTCGATCATGGAGTCGTACATTCTTGGAACAGAAATTTATCTTAGCAACTAGCAACGTACTTATAGCAATGGGCAGAGCACTAGACCATATTTACTTGAATATATATGACTTATGATCTGATTCCAAGACCTCTACTAATTAATTCAAAATCTTCTTCAATTAATAACTTTCCTTTTATTTATTTTGGCACAGAATCTTAGGGCTGATTAACCTTAACGCACATACAAAATTAAATATTATTCCTTTTTATTTACAAATTCGATTATCCTTTAATATTAATCTTTTACCACAATTTATTCATATATATTTCCCTTTTATTTTACAATTGAGGTGAGTATAAGGTTTTGATCGATAATTTTTCTGAATTTAATTTTAATTTTGATTGTAATGAGGAATCTGATATATCTTTTACGTTTGTAAATATTTAATTTTAATGACCTGCTGTTTTTGCAGATTGCCGAGCATTACTCGTATAGCAGTAGTCTGTCACCTAACAAACTCTACCGGCTATAACTGGGACTATTTCAAGAAATTATAATACACAGAATATGTAGAAAACCATTTTTATCATTACTAAAGGTTTGCCTGAACCCAGTGTATTTTATTTGTAAGACATTCTGAAATCAAGTGTAGGCTGTCTCAGCCTCAGCTGCAACGACAAAGAAATTTCTGTCTTTTACACAGTGTTTCCCCCCCCCTCATGTTTTTGTATTATTATTGTTGTATTTAGGAAAGATAAAAGTGATTTGACACGTTTAAATTATATGTAAAGATTGTTTTGTCATTTTGTTGGTATAGTTTTGGAAAGATAAGTGAGTGTGTGTTTATCGGTCAATATTTTTATAGGTTAGTTCTGGGATATACTTTTGCTTATATTTCTATAAATAGTTTTTTTAGTGGTGGAGTCTTATAATGACTTGTATTAAAAAATATTTGAATGAACAGTTGCAAGTGCTTACTAAAACACTTCCAAAAAGCACTGTAGCAGGAATTATCCCTTTCTAAAATCTCCTGCATTGATTGTTTAAACAACAAGGTGGGAAAAAATATATTTACTAAATGGGATAAAGTTTAACATCAAAAGTATTAAGCCTTTTCACATCAGTGTATTAACAGTAAGATAATTTTTAATTTATATCAATTACAGGAGTTAAAAACTTAATTACTTAATTTAAATGTACGAGATAGTTTCTGCCATTCAATTTAATTATTCAAAATACATTCACACGATTTAATTACTTGCTTTGAAGTTTATGAAAAGCATTAAATAAATGTTGGTAATTTAATAGAATAGCTTCCATTAGATTGAATCCAGGTTAACTTTGAGGGAGATCAGTGAACTGTGTAATTATCCACAATACGGACAACTTGCAGTTTATTTAACACATAGGGGAGACAGACATGGCGCTGCGAGGTTTTAAAGCTTTACCACAAGAGTTACTGGTAAATAAAACATCGTATAAATTTCCTCGTACTTAAATTTGTAATCATTAGTTAAAAACAAAACTTAAAATTATTTGATAATGATGGATAGTTCTTATTTACAATGATGGTTAGTTATTAGTACAGCTCAAAATTGTGGACTAATTTAAATCAAATTTCATGTCATATTTTGACCGTAACTCTAGTAGTATTGAAAATTTTGAGATAGATTATACTAAAAAGAGAGGTAATGACCACAGGCAACCATTGTAGAATTAAGCCTCTTAATTCTAGTTCAATAGATTAGTCACCTAGGCCTATATGAGTTTTAAAGCTCCACTCATTAGCTCGTCCAACGAGAGTTCACCAGAAGCTAGGAAACCAAACACCCTGTTTCTCTTTCTAGCAAGAGCCTCAAAAACATAGATTATGTGGCCTGCGGTTTACTCATCTTACCTACATAGCCTTGTCAGGAATATACTTAAAGTAATTTATTATTATTTATTTTTAATGTATTGTATTATAATAATCATTAAATTTTTAGTACTTAATATATGTAATAATCATACAACACTCAGAATGGCCCAACTATTGTGAAAGAAATGAAAAAGTTTTTAAATGCTTGCCTTTCATCGGGAGTAGAACACCAGGGGTGATGAAAGATATATATAAGTGAGCGGCACAAATGAGAGGGGGTCTTTTGATGTTAGAAGAGATCGGCTGCGTTTAGGCGTGGTGGAAGAAGAGAGCCCAGGCAGTTTGAATCCAAGCGGAAGGACACGAAAGAGACTGGCCGATTTTAAGACTCTACAAGGTGAGCAAGCATTACAATATAAAGGCACTTGTAATCTCAGTCATTTCAACTGAATCAAAAAGTAATAATAGTTGGAATCATTCTGGGTTTTGTGTGATGAATATTGTTTAAATAATTGTTGATATGGTATTCTTTCAAAGATAATAACGTGTTTTGTGTTTATATTGTTCCCATTGTTTTGCTATTGTGTATTCTATTTGAATTGTCTAAAAGGTATATTGAGTTTGCGTAGTGAATAAATGAAGATTTGCGCAAAAATTGAACCACTGAGTAATTTTATATTAAAAAGATAAATTCTAGGCCTAGTAAAGATAAATTCCTAACAGCCTACACACTGTTTTCTCGTAGTGTAATCCTATCCCATGCAACCATAACTTCTGATAACAATATCCCATGATTTGTCTGATCAAGGTCAGTACTATCCTTCCAGGTCTACCTAGAGGAACTTCTTTTACATAACTAATATAAGATAAAAATATAAAATTAAAAAATCTACATTTCTCAAAATCTGCTATAACGATTTTAATGAAATTTTAATAAAATGTAGAATTTAAAAAAAATGTAAAATAAAACTAATTTCTCAAAAACGGCTAAATCGACATTGTTTAAAAACTAAAATAAACCTGATCTGCAATCATTTAAATTTGATTTCATCAAAAATGTTCACGTTTCGTCAAATTTATTTATGTTTATACGTGCAAGTTAATCTTTATTTTAATCTTTACAAAATATTTTGTAAGGTTAATGTTTATTTTTTTACTTAAAAAAAAAATTTACGCTCAGTAGGTAAAATCAAGAACCCTAATTTTGTCTATCCATATATCCGTCTAAACAGACAAGACAATAAATCCCACTTTGCATTTATATTTGTATTGTATATTTGTATTAATATTTGTCTTTGTATTGTCCTATATATAGGAAAAATATAGTGATAACAAAAAAAGATCTTGGGAGTAGTTAAGGGGGAGAAAGTACATGGTTGAAACATTTTATTTTTGGAAAAATCATATGTGGGGTATCAAATAAAACGAAGTTTTTCTGATTACGAATATGTATGTTTGGCGAAAAAATTAATAAGTTGGCGCTAGGCTAAATTCAACATGCTATATATCACGTCCTCCCCACTATCAGCGTGACTTACAAATCTGATAATAAATTATTTGGATTTTAAATTGAATTGAAGTGTGAAATCATATACTATAGTTTTTTGTGCGATGAATACAACTTAATTTAACCAAACAATGAAAAATGCATAGCGTATAAGTTTTAAAAGCGGGTTTTGTGAGATGTGAGACAAACAATTTAATAGCCATTAAAAGTAGATTGCATTTTCATTGATTTTTCTTTATTTAGGTCTATAGGTAAAACCAAGGACCCTTACAATTTCACGTGCGTGTCTGTCTGTAAGTCGCAACCCGTCTATACACAGACAAAACGATAAATCCTATATATTTCAAACTTTCCATTTATATTCTTTGTATTATTCCACATATGGAAAAATATAACAGTAACAAAAAAAAGAGATAGTTAAGGAGCAAAAACTATTGAGTTGGAAAATTTTATTTTTGGAAATATTCTGTGTAGGATATTAAATAAAACTAGAAGTAATTCTGATTACGAATATGTATGTTTATTTGACGAAGAAATTAATATGTTGGTTTGAGATGGGCATAGTCAGATTACAAAATATATTTCGGTGAAAACTAACTAACAAATGAAGTACTGTACTTAATTTTCAGGTAGAGTCTGTGAGAATGTTTACACAATGTCTTTACACTGAGTAAAAGTTTTTTTTAAATAAACTGAAATAAAAAATACTTGCTATTTTAAATTTCTTGTTATACAGTTTATGTTTACAATGCATATTCTACACATTTACCAACAAAACAATGTATCCCACTAAAACCAAACAAAGCTAAATCTTACCTTAGGCTTACTAGACAGAACACCACTTACCTAAAACAAAACAGATCACAGATTAGAACACACATCTTTGAACAGATACAACAAATCTTTTGACATAACTAAAACATGAATAGGTGAGGCTATTCAGAGATGAAGCAATTTAGTAGAGATATTTACTATAAGTTGATATAAAATTATTATCACATGTTTGAGTGGTTTAAACTAGAGATTAGATATGTGTAATTACAATAATGACCTGACTTGGAATACCGTTTTTATTTTGAAATACACATCGTAGGTAGGAAGTGCTGATAGCAAACAGATTAATTCTGTTATCAGTGAACATTTTCTGTATGAATAGAAGTTTAAAGAAACTTTCATGGTAATTACCCAGCCCCATCATACAATGTAATACAAGCAAATCTGTAAATGTAATTCACAAAAGTTGGTTTCTTGTACCTTGTAAGAAATGTTAAATTGTATTGGTAGAATGAGGAGTCTTATCCAGTAGCGTGTTTGTTTAAAACAGTTGTTACACAAGTTTTCTGAACCTCAGTTAGATGTGTATATAGGGTGATTTTTAAGTATGGAAACAACTTTATATTGCATATCTGAGAGGTACTTGGAGGCAGAAACAAATGTGAAAAATTATACTTTTTTGTAGGTTTTAAATTTTTGTTCATACATTTATATTGTAGAATGGTAAGCCTTCATAATATATTGTATTAGTAATGTATTAAAACATTTATTTAAATTTTTAAATTGTAATATTTAAAGTGAATAATAACAGTTGACATTTAATTTGTAGTTGTATTGTTAATTATTGGTTATTGATTTTTTAATTATTTGATTTTTCCGCAATTTGGAAACTCAAAATTGCAGCAAAAACATAAAGTCAAGTGAGAAGTCTACGCCCTGTACTGGGAAGCGACTAGGATAGCTCAGTTGGTAGAGCATTGGCGCGTAAAGCCAAAGGTCCTGGGTTCGATTCCCAGTCTAGGTCGTATATTTTTGACTTGATATATTATTGTATTGGTTATTGTTTATAACCATCATTATACTGTTTAAAGTTTGATATTGTGGATGTATTCTACAGGAAAAATATAATATAACACTTTTGACGGCTCATTTTGACCCCGTTTTATTGCTAACGAGATTTTTCCATCATTGCAACTTTGAATGTTAATAACTCAATGACGAAGGCTTTTACAATTGTTTTTCTTTGCAAATTTTACATGAAAATCATGTCCACTTTTCTAATAAAAATAAAAATTTTATTCAAGATGGCGGACAAAAATTTCAAACCTACAAAAAAAGTACATTTTTTTAAAACTACATAGATCCACATTTGTTTCTGCCTTCAAGTACCTCTCAGTTATGCAGTATAAAGCAGTTTTCATACTTAATTATTTTTTTTTAAAGTCTCCACTCACTTCACTCGTGTTGGTGGGCTATCAAGCTGTATCATAAAGGACCTTCCACTCGCTACGCTCAAGTATCGGTAACTTGATCTTGCTGGATCTCGTAACTGTATATACATCACACTATCTTGAGAAGTCAAGGTTCGAAATTACATTTTAGACAATAACTTCGCTATTTGTAAACTTAGAGAAATATGGTTGGTACCATTATATCCAGAATTGAAATTTAATTTTAATTATACAGAGTGTTCCTGTAATTCGCAGAGATAATTCAGGGGATGGTTAAATGGGTCAAATTCAAGAAAAAATTTCTTATAAACATATGTCTGGAAACACTTATTTTACCAGCTATCCGACATTTTGGTTTTTTTTTACTAAATAATTTATATCTATAGAACGGCTTTCCAGATTGATTTAAAATTTTGCACTGTAGTCATCAATCCAAAGACACAGTTTGAAAAAAATAATCAACTTGGTCTATCCGTTTCAAACTGGTGGTAATTTTGAAGAAAAAAATTAATTAAAGTTACTTTCCCATTTTAATGACAAACGAACCGATTTTTGTATTTTTACCGTTGCACAAAGGATAATTGAGTTATTGATAGAAAACTGAAAACATTATTTCTTGCTAATTGTCTACATGTCTACAACATCCAACATTGGTACCAAGGATGCAGAATTGAAATCTGCACATTTTTATATAATTTATTGAGTTACAAGTTGAATACCACATGTGATATGAATAAAAAACTGTTTAAAATGGCCGCTGTTAATACATTTTTGATTAAATTTTTCTTAATTTCAATAGGGTTCTATATGAGCACATTATAGTCCCCTGTACCAAATTTCAACTCCTATCCTAATTTTTGTGGCCACCATTATCGTGCTTACTGACAACAATGACAATATTAAAAAAAAAAAAAAACACTTTTTCAGTTTCCTCTGGTTATGAAATGTGAAACGTCAATTATGATTATGCAACTTACTGTATATTTCTTATAAAAATACGATTATTTAACATAAATCTAGTAACACTAGACATTAAGTTTCCGTTATCATGTAATACAAAGACCTTCACTGATCTTTTACACAATTCTCTGACACTTCCATGACTCAAATAAATTCCCAGAATTTTCTGGTTTTCCCTAACAGTGGCAAGGTTATTTTTACATCTGTCGATACACTTAGCTGGAATTTGGAACAACTTTGCTTATTTTTAATATAAAAGAAAGTCATTATGAATGGGAAAAAATTTCAAAAAAGTGATTTAATAAGAACTCTGGTTTTTTAGTGTTAAATAAAGTACTCTATATTTACAGAATGTAACACATTTCAACATCAATACAATGGATACATATGAAAATTGTGTATGAACAATTACATCCGGCGTATGTCCTCCATGACTTGCTCTGCATGTTGTAATTCGATCAATAAAATTTGTTATAACCTTCAGACAGGTGTTCTCCTTTGGGCGATGATATTGTGTATCTCTTTCTTTAATTGTTCAGGGATTATTTTGATAAACTTGTGATTTTAAATATCTCCAAAGGAAAAAGTCACAAAGTGTTAGGTCACATGACTTTTCTGGACAGTTCTGATCGTTGTTGTGTGAAAGGTCTCAGGTTAAAAATTTATACATCAACAAGATTATTGTATCGTGTGTGGTAGCGCTATCCTGTTGGAACTATAATTGCTCAATATTCACATTATAAGGTAAGGCAATGTTACAACCATATTCCTGTAGTGTTATCCATTCACTTCCATGCTTATCTTCAAAAAAGTAAGGACCAATGACCCAAAATCCACACCACACAGTTGCAGATACATTACCTTGGGATGGGTTACACAAGAACTTTCAGCCCCCCAAATGCGACAGTTCTTTAAACGTAGCTGTTTAGGCACAAAAATGTGCCTCATCAGAGAAGATTATTGTCTTTTAAAAATTGTCGTCTGCATGTTGTCCTCTCCAAAATCCATTCAACAAACTGTCTTCGTTGCAAATGGTTCTTTGGTTTTTGTTGAGTTAATTGAATTTTGTAGGCCTGCACATGGAGATCCTTTGTGAGAATTCGCTGAAAGGAGTTTATAGAGATCTCCAACGTTTTTATAACGTCATTGAATTGATTTTTCTGGACTCATGGCAACACTGCACAATTGCGATATTCCGAGACCTGTTGGAATGAGAGGGCACTGATGTTTTGATGTCTGCAATCAAACCTGTTGTCTCAAATTTTTTCATTACCCTATGAACTGTTCTCATTAGGTGCATTATGACGACCGTACGAAGTTTCTGATCAGTTTCTGTATAAAACCATATTTGTAATGTGTTTTCACAATTAATATTCGTTGTTTAATTGTAAAGCGTTCTATGATAACTAACCTAAAAAATACTGATTAAAAAAGATATAAACAAAACATATCCATGGCAACAACATAACAACATTAAAACAGGCAATCTTATTGAATCACTATATAAACATATGAGAAAATGCTTCGTTTTCCATCTTTCAGTCGGTTTGTATTTTTTCTAAACAATTTCAAATTTTGCTGCCCATAGAGGCTAAGTGCAAGTGTGACAACTCCAACGGGCTCTAGCTGGATGTACACCTTTTTCCTGTAGTTGAACAAGCTCCTCTTGTTCTTTTCCAACCCTGACACTGTTATTCAAGAGGGTCTGTTCAAGAAGAGGACGGCCATTCGTAAACAATTTTCTATTGACATAAATAGAACAGCTGACACGTTGTTTTACCAGTATTTTACCACGGCACAGTAAGAATATGGAAACCTATAGCAGTCCTACTTATGTGAATTCATGTGGAGCCGTAGGAACAAGGATGAAGATCTTTTTGACACCATCTGGAAGGGTTCTTTTCCTTATTTTTTCAAATATGCCGATGATGACCGAGAGGTTTTTCATCTTTAAATACAACATGGAAAAAATAAACAATATTATTTAGATAGATCAAAGGATAATCAAGATATTGATAAAAATGTCTTTCTTGGTAATTGACTGAAACACCCACAAGTTTATGATGCAAGTTAATATTTATTATTATTGTGTAACTTACACATTACTCATTATGAAATAAGGAAGTGCTGCATTAGGGAGAAGATTCGGAGAAAAACAAATTCTGAGAATTCAAACGCATTGATTTTAGAACAAACAATGGTTTTATGCAATTACCAAGGGAATAGTTTTGTATTCTGAGAATTTTCTTATTTCTTCTGGGTGTTGAAGTTAATTGATTTATGTTTGGAAATATCAACTTATGTTTACAGTGAAATATAGATTATTTAAATAAATAAATAATATATCTAATCACCACTTGTGCAGTGGTTATTTTTACATCTTTGTGATAATAAAGTTCTGTTTAGGTTAATTGTGTTGTTGATTAAACTATATGGCCTAAATTTACATATGTAATCTGCAGGTTTGTTATGTTAGCCTATTAAATTTACATTATTTAGTTTATATTCATCTTAATACATTAAAGGCATCTGATTATTTACCAAAGTCAGTTTCTTTCATACTTATAAATATTATTGGATTTATATGTATTTTAACCTTTATTGATACTTCTAATAGAGGTTAGGTTTGTTGGCCTACTCATAAAATAGTTTGTTTACATTGGTGAGTTTAGGTTCCTTTATATGCCTTTGAGTTATGGCCAATTTACTTTAATCTCAGATGGGATTTGTACCATTATATTATCTCCCAACACAAACTACTAATTGCAGAGGTAAAATTCACCCTGTATTATTTTTCCTATTGATGTGCCTAGTTTTCGCTTTTCAACTGCATCAACACACACTTCCCTCATATTATTACAATCAATCGTTGTTTTATCGACAAGTCCTAACTGTCGTTTACAAACATCAATAGAAGAAAAATCCTCACGAACAGCTGTAGTAAAGGGAATTTTACTAACTTCAAACCAACTATAATGCCTAATTTCTTCACAGATTTATTGCAATTAAAAAATGGATATTCTTTACCAAAATATAGGTTTATGACGTGATCATTTCCACATTTTCTTTCGAAACATACTGATAAATCTTTAATTTTTAAAAAAATGTTAAGAGTTAATCTCATTAGACGGTCTCACAACAATATTGTAGCACGATGTACACACTATCGGTGAACAAGAATACTGCGCAAAATTAGCGATTTAAACTGTAATAACCAAGCCTAACCTAACCTATTTCACTGGTTCATATAACACATATTTTTTCTTGTTTAAAGGCAATAAAAGTCACTCTGTCATCGTCTTATCAAAAGAAGGAAGAAATGAACATAAAATAAAGAGCTGACCATTGAATACTTTAATAATGTCAGGGTTGGAATACCTATAACAAGAGTTGGTAGAGACCAAAAATTAATGATGAATGAGAGGGATTTAACCCAAGACTAGATGAAAAAAAGAAGGAAATCAAGCTAGGTTGCTCAGGATTGTCAGTCTGTGTTAACTATGAATGAACTCCTGAAGTATACTGGTAAAAGATTGCACTGAAAATATATACATGATGACATTTTTAACTTGCACCATTGGGATTCCCATGTTGAATGTAGCAATTATCAGATGAACAAAACAGAAAAAAGTATAATACTGAATTGTGAATGGAAATAGACAACAACCAAGAAATTATGTTTCTTGTTTTTTATTAATCACTTAGTTATCCTATGACCTATAAAAAAAATTCAAAACAGTTTTTTTTTTTTCGTCATTTAAAAAGGAAACTTTTTGTCTCTTGTGAAATTTTTGTAAAGTTAATGGTTTTCTAGATATTCAATACTAGATATTACACAACGTCTGCCATTTTGAAAATATACAAAATGCAGTCTTTATTTCCGGTAAACTTATAAAACTAACATACAAAATGCGTACACCAAATTTTAACTTCATTTTCATACACTTTTTTATTTCGTAAGTTATAATGTTTTATTGTAAAAAAACAAAATGACGGATAACTGGAAAACTAATATTTTTCAGAAAAAAAAAATTCTTATTTTTTGTATATCGTGACCCACAGAATCATTTTCTAAAGTTTAGCAGCTTACATACAAGACATCCTGTATACTTATGGGACACCCATTCTTTCTATGAAAAGCTCCGTATGGGCAAATTTTTATCAAGATGATATGCAACCTGTCTTACATACTAACATATTCAAATCTACCTTCTGTACCGCAGTAGTATGAACCTGAACACATATCCCAATTATGGTGTAGTAATCCACATAAATTTGATACCTACTACTTTTTAAAGCAATGGATTACAAATTGATGGACGCCATCATGGTACCTACCTATCCCATCATATAATCTAATACAAGTAGATCCTTTAAATGTAATCCTCAAAAGTTGATTTCTTGGGCCGTGTAGGAAATGTTAAATTGTATTGTTAGATCAAGGAGTCTTAATCAGTAGGGTAAATTTGTTTAAAACAGTTGTTACACAGGTTTTCTGAACCTTGTAATTGTGTATATTACTCGCTTCGCTAAAGTTAGGCCTACCATATCTCATAACTATACACATTTCTTTGAAGGTCAAAGTTCGAAATTACATTTTTGACAATAACTTCGTTATTTGTCATCGTAGAAAGGTGGGGTTGGTAGGCCCTACCATTAAATGCAGAATTGAAATCTGCATATTTTTTAATTGAATTTATGTGTGTAGTAAGGTAAACTAAGCAAAACACAAACCCTACAGTTGAAAGACAAGTGGATGGGTGTAACACCAGGAAAAGTAATGACCACCAATGGAGGCCAAACAGATTTAAAAAGCTGCCAAGTCAATCTGGTGTTATCCTTATTAATAAACTCCTCAAAAAATTAATATAAATTCAGAATAAAAAGCCATTTAAAAACAATTTGAAAAAGTTATTACTTTTTGGATCCTTTTATTTGGCGGAGGAGTTTCTCAGCCACGACTGAGGAAATGAAAATAACTAAGAACAGCATAGACGTATTGTTGTTGCTATTCTGGAGTTTGGAGGGGGTTTATTATGTGTGTTTGTTTGAAATTGGTTGAGCGGTTGTTGTACAGGTGTGACTTGTGTTGTGGGGGTGTTTGTTTAGGGTGAAAGTGAGATATCTTGATTTTAATTGTGTTATTGACCCTTGTTATGCAAATTGTATTTGTTATAAACAAAAAAAAAAGAAAGAATAATGGCTACATCACTTATGTACATCTTCGAGGCGCGCTAATGCAAAGACACGAGCAAAGCGAGTGGAGGCTTTTTAATACTACTAGGGCCTATCCAACGTGAAGTTAGTAGTGATGTACACAAATAAGAGATTCAGACAACTGTTTACAAACACACACTACTGGATAAGACTCCTTGATCTACCAGTACAATTTAATATTTCCTACAAGGCTCAAGAAAACAACTTTTTGTCATTACATTTATAGTATCTGCTTGTATAAGGTTAGGTAAGTACTACAATGATCCCAGAATTGTGAACAGTTTCAATTATTAAAAAAATAGTTACATAAATAATATATAGGTTAAAATCTTTTCAAATGATGCAATTAAAACATTGTAGGAAAATCTACTTAAAGATTCTGAATTTGTAAATAAACACAGCCTCTTTTGGTACTGGTGACTAAGCGCTAATAAATCTTCTATATTAACATATTTAAATATATGCTCGCATTAATGTTACGGATTTGATGAGCCTAGAAATTCATCTCATTAGTTTCACTTTTAATGTTAACTCCTCTTCATCAGGAGTCAAATATTTCAACTGAATTTATAAAAGTTATAACAGGCCGATCTAACACTTGTTTTACAGCCAATTTATCGCATTCAATAGATAAGTCTATTTGGTGGTTCAGTTATACATATATAGAGGGTGTTTAAAAATTCAGGAGTTTATTCCATACATCAAAAGTAATGAAAAAGTTTATATAGACATATTTCCTAAAATGGTTAGTGTTTTATCTAGCCGCCATTTTGTGTTTTTAAAAAAAATGGTAAATGTTTACTTTAAGAATGCGCAATGTTTTTCAGATTTTATTTTTTTATCGTCTACTACATGCCTTACTTCATAAGAATAAACAATTTTTTCCTTGCGCCGATCACTATTTTCACTGAAAAATCACAATAAAAAACTATCAAATCTAACGTATTTATAGGTTAGACTTGTTAAACATAATGACAAATGTTCACTTTTACGTCTCATGTTATTAAGGATATTTCAATCTATAATATCCGTGATCTAATTTCAAAGTATTAACTTCAATAAACATACGAAAGGTTTGGCCAGGTAGTTATATATATATATATATATATATATATAGCTACCTGGCCAAACCTGTTGTGATATATAATTATATCGCAAAGTAAGCAAATTATTAACTTCAATAAACATATGAAAGGTTTAGCCTGGTTAATAGCGATCTAGCTTAGTCATTGTGTAAGGCGCATGCGTCAATCCATACGATATTCTTATTCCTATTATGTCTTGCCATATAAACGCCTCAATTTGATAGTTTTTAAATTGTGATTTTTCAGTGAAAAAAGTGATCGATTAAAGGAAAACATTATTTATTCTTATGAAGTAAGGTATGTAGTAGACGACAAAAAAAATAAAATATGGAAAATATGGCGCCACCTTAAAGTAAACATTTACCAAAAAATTATATCTTTTTAACAGTAAATGATATGAAGTTGAAATTTTCCATGCTACTTAGTTTTATAAAAACCCCTATTTGTGAAAAAGAATCAACCCATTTCCTTAACTCATATTTACCCATACTCAAGAGACCTAATATTTTCCTTTTTTAAAGGCAAACATAAAGGATTATTTATTATTTTTGTAGCTAAAAAGGATAATTGAGTTATCAAAAAAAAAAAATGAAAACACTAATTCTTGGGTCTTAATACCCAAGGAAATTGTTTTCAATAGAAATGTATTTTACAAAAAAAGTAATGTTCTACAACACTAAAGATTGAAGTGAGGAGTAGATAACTATCAAGACAAAATATAAAAATCGTTTTGTTTGTCATTAAAAAGGAATATTTTTTGTCTTTTGTAAATATTTTGTAAAGTTAATAGTTTTTGAGATATTCAATATTTTAAAAGCCAACGATTTTGAAAATATACAAAATAAATTCTTTATTTTCGGTACACATATAAAACGTAACATACAAAATGTGTATACTAAATGTGAACTCAATATCATATCTATTTCCAATGTTACAATGGTGAATATCAGAAAAAAACTAAGCGTTTTTGAATTTTTTTTCTTTAACCTAACTCATAGAATCATTACATAAAGTTTGGCAGCTTACTTATGGGACACCCTGTATATAAGAACACTATAATTCCATATACCAAATTTCATGTTCATATTTTAATTTTTGTGGCCGCTATTGTGCTTACTTACAGACGGCAGACACACTGCATGTCGAAATTAATTCTATCGGTTTCTTAAGCCCACGAAACAGAAAGATCAATCAGTCAAAATAAAGATTACAAAAACCTACCCTATACGGTACTTCAAATACTGGGTAATTAAAAACTTAAAATATGAGAAACATGAAAACGGCCGACATAACAATGTATGTTACATTGGAAACTGAAAACAGTGCCTACACAAAAATCCCCAGAACCAAAAACTAGGCATAAGCAGTCAAAATAACCAACACTATACACAAATATGATCAGGACAAACTAAAATTCAACAGAACTACACAAGAAATAACAAACACCAAGTTGTAAAGAAATCACAGACTTATCAACTAAGCATGTAAGGGTTCAATGCCAACAGAGTAGTCATCCAAACAACCTTTCTTTTCAAAAACCTTTCAGAGTTTTATCTGTGTAAACAACCTTTCTTTTTCAAAAGTTTACCACATAACATTGTAGTCATGCCTTGAAGAGTATTAACAGGAAAAATTTCAATCTTAACACAGAGTAATTTTTAATTTATTTTTGATTACAAATAACGGCCTAATTTCTTCACTGTTTTAGCTGATTGTTCATTAGCTTTATATTACGTTATTTTTGTTTTATTTCTAGAGGTATTATCTTTACCGCCTACCAATTCAATGTATGGTTTTCATACTACATATTTATATGTTCAGTTGTTTTCAATGTATATACTACGCATAATCGTGTGTTCTTTTTGTGCTCACTAAATTCTTATACTTAGACGTGTTTTGTTTTGTTAAAATACTGTCTCATTTACGTCCAATACAATGTCTTAAGTGTTATTTTTAAGTTTGGTTTTGACGAGATGTTACCCTAACTATACAGAGTGATTGAAAGAAATGTGACTGCTGTTTACAAAAAACTTTAAAAAGTAACTCAAAGATTTTTTGAGTTAAAAGAAGTATTGACAAATTTTCTTATTGGAACCCAAATAGCCTATTTCATGACAATTTTGGATAAAACATGTTATTTTAAGATCATTTTATTCTTGAGCATTTTTCGGTATCTTTAACCGTTTATATGCTCCAAGTTGTGAAAATACAAGGTTTAATGCGTTTCAGAGGTTCATTTTTCGTACCTAAAACAGTTGAACATAATTTAAAATTGAAACATTGATAGACTGCAATGTATACAAAAATATAAAATGTTTGAAATATAACATTTTGTTTTTTTGCTCACGTGGCACAATTTAAAAAATGACAAAAAATTATTACTATTTTTCTAGATAAAAATAATGTTGTCAATACACTTTATAAATATTAGATAGTTAATTGATACTCTTAATTCCATAAAACAGCTGTTATGAAGATTTTACAATGCAAAGCAATTTTGAAAAATTATGTTGAGATTTTAGAGAAGGCGATTTTACGTCTTAGAACGTCTAGTGGCTTACACCAGAATTAGGGATTGTGAATACGATATTATAGCCGAAACAAATTTACTAACAATGCTTACAAATATGATTTGTCCTTCTTTCACAATGTGTAATAATAAAGAGCTGGTGTAAGACGATTGATGTTCTAGACAATTACCACAAAATTATGATTTTTTCCTTATCGATAACTGTTATTCCACAGCCAACAGAACAAATAAAAATAACAGTTGTGTTATTACACCTTTTACCCTAACTCTAATTTATATTTCACCTGAATTTGACTTTGAAAAATAAGAAAAATCGTCTCTGTAAATAGGTTAAAAATTTTGAATCAAACGCCTATAGCTCAAACAGTTAGAAATATCAAAATATACTCAAGCATATTAAAACTCTTAAAATAATCTGTTTTATACAAAATCGCCATAAAAAATTGGGTTTTCAATAAGAAATCTTAGTGACCAGTAAGTATATTGGAAAAATGGAGTGGTATGAAAAATTTGTTAATACCTTAGTTTTAACTCAAAAAAATCCTGGATTACGTTTTAAAATTGTTTGTATTTTTTTGTACTTATCTAATAAAGCAGCTGTTTCAACCACTCTATAGCCTATATTAATAATATGAATAATTCATTATCAATTAACATTACAGCAAGAAATCTCACCTCTATCTATGAAATACAATTGATATATACAAAACACTATCTAACATTTTCCAATCGCATATAAACAGAGTCGGACTTCCCTAACCCACAACAAATTCACCACTGAAGGGATTAGAACCAGGGGTGTTCCCTCCTCCCTATTACGTTGTCATGGTTACCTGTGGTTGCCATAGCAATGAAAGGGAGGGAAGGTCATCAGTTTTCTTTAGTATAACTCTGACAATTTATTATTTACACTACAGCTAATGTTAAGTTTGTTATTTACATTAGCTGATAATCTAAATACAGGGTTATCATAGAAGAATGGTGAAGTTTGGAACATGATTTAAATGAAAACAGAATTACTTACAGCTGATGTTGTTTATTTATCTACAATCAGTGTCTGTAACAGTTTTTTACATAACTAATAAATTTCGATATTATCGCTCGGAAAATGTCCAATCGATAATCAAGTTCTACCCAAATGTTAGTTAACATGTCTTTGTTAACGGTTGTCATTGGTTCATTAATTATGTTCCTTAAGTGATTTAGGTCACGAATTATTTCTCGATAAACAATGTTTATGATGTACCCCCACAAGAGGAAATCGTAAGGTGTCAGGTCTGGACTCCTTGGAGGATAGCATATAGGTCCTTGCCGGCCTATCCATCAATGAGTTTTCGTTCAAAGTGTCTGTGACAAATGCACTAAAGTGCTTGGCTTCGTCTAGGTATTGACTTCTTAGGACTTCTGCTTGCAGATTGTCTAAAAGTTCAACTTTTTCGTCTGATATGTCGTATGTTATTTTCAAGTGGTGGATCTTTTGTGTATTCGTGTTTAAATGTATGTTGCACTGAAAGTAAAGATTTGAATTCAGCCAGCAACAAAACACACTTTGGTTTTTCTTTATTAGAAAACAATAACACACTCCACACAGAACACTCCAGAAAACACAAAACACACTACCACAATAATGCAAGAACTAATTTTGAGGTTACAACAGTTGTTAAACAAACTCTTGGGTTATAGGCTATCAGCGATACCAATACAACACCACAAAATTTCTCTAATGTCTTCCAATGAATTAATGAGACCCCACCACTCTTTTATGATATCCCTGTATTGTGATCCCCGTTGTGAAAACTATAACAATCAAAACTATGTAATATCAACTGATCCTCTCATGTGGTAATTTTGGTAAAATGTATTTGAGTATTTTGTAACATAACAATTACAAAACAATAAATTTGTGGAAAACATAAAAAGAATTTTTGTGTAATAAACATATTTACCGAAATGTGGACCATTATGTCCTTTATATTACATATTACGTATATCTTTCCATAAAATTTGAAGTTTTTCCATACGGTTTCGCCACATCAATGTGACATCATCATCAGTTCGTACATGTTGATTTTTTTTGCAATATAGTTTTGCCACAATTTTTAAATAACAAATTAAAATGAACACACACAACTTGTTGTTTAAAGGTAAATAAAAGGGTTAAGCTTATGCTAAAACCACACGACTTGGGGTAGACATATAGGGACAGTTATTTTTATAAAGCTGAAGTCTTTTAAGTGGCCTAGTTATTAATTTTTTCATAACATACATATTCATAATCAGAATAACTTTTAATTTTAATTAACACATAATATTTCCAAAAATAAAATTAATCTACCCCAAGGTCATTTTTTTTTGTTACCGCTATATTTTTCCTACATGTGGGACAATACAAAGAATATAAATGGAAAGTTTGAAATATATAGGATTTATTGTCTTTTCTATGTAGACGGGTTGCGACTTACAGACAGACACGAGTGTGAAATTATGACTTTACCTACAGACTTTAATAAAGTGAAATCAAGAAAATGCAATCCATATTTTAATGGCTACTGAATTGTTGTATCACATCCCACAAAAACGATTTAAAATACACTACACAATTTTCATTGTGTTGTTAAATAAAGTTGAATTCATAGTACAAAAAACTATAATATGATTTTGCACTCCAATTCAATTTAAAATCCAAATAATTTATTATTATATTTGTAAGTCACGGAGGAGGACATGGATATATAGCACGTTAAATTTAGCCTAGCGCCAACATATTAATTTTTTCGTTAAATAAACATACATATTCGTAATCAGAATAATATCTAGATTTATTTGATACCACATACATATATTTTTTAAAAATAGTTTTTGCCCCTAAACTACCCCAAGGTCATTTTTTCTTACCGCTATATTTTTCCTAAAGGTATGAGAATACAAATAATATAAAGGCAAAGTGTGAAATATGTAGGATTTATTGTTTTGTCTGTGTAGACTGATTGTGACTTTGGTTTTACCCTAGGACCTTAATAACCTCTCAGTCATTATCGCCTTTGAAAAAAAAGAAGGTAAAATTAAAACCCCCTAACTTTCAATTATTCTAATGGCATCAGGATCAGAAAGCTACAAGACTTGGTCAATAAAAGAATAAAGAGAGGTATCTAGCCCAAGTTTACAAGAAAAAATGTGTAGATCCGTCTAGGTTTCCTTGGGATTGCAACGCCAGTACATATTTTGAACAATATGTTGTGTTGTGTATAGAGTATATCCAAATTGGATTTTGGATATAATAACTATATTTAATGTAACAGCAGATATTTCTTGTTGAAACTCCATGTTCAAGGATTAAATAAAGCAATAAAGTGTTTAAAGTTTCCAAATTATTTTAATAATATAAATGAGCTACAATTGTTTCACCTTGCGGCATCATCGGGCAACTGATAACAATTATTGACAACTATTTATGCATACACAAGTAACAGGTAACTGAAATACAATAAGAAAAATCGGGAAGCGTAGGGGGAATGACCTAGCAGGTAGATGAAGGTTGGTGAACTATGTTGATGGGTTTTCGAAGGGGGTGAAGAATTTAATACAATTTGGTCATTTAAGTTGAAAATATGCCTGAGTGAAATAGATCTATTAATTTCTAAACACTCTAAATTATTTAATCTATTGCGTTTATTTTCTATATGTAAGAGTTTAACATTCAATTTCGGATAAAAATTATGACCTGAGTCCAAAAGGTGCTTAGTAATGAATTAAAAACAGTCATAGATATTTGCATTAGTCAAAATAATTTCAAATTTAACGATAAATTTTATCAACAAATAGAAGGGTTGGCAATGGGTTCACCTTTGTCACCTCTTCTAGCAGAAATTTTCATGGCTGATTTCGAAAATAATTTATTTGGTAAAGACAATCCTTTATTTAAAAATATAATTTATTGGTACCATTATGTTGACGATGTTTTGTGTTTATTTAGTGGCACTAATAGGCAGTTAGACTCTCTAATAAAAAGGCTATTTCAAAATAAAATTTACTAATATACCATTTTTTAGAGGAAGGTGCATAGAATTTATCTATGTAATAAGAAAATGTTAATGTAAAAATGTTGGAGTTAGTATGTCAGGAATCAAAAAAGATTAGTAAATAAAGCCAAAACAACACAAAAAATGCATATATATATTTTCTAATTTTTTTCAAGATATACAAACGTACTATATAAAAATGTATATAAAAAATCAATTTTGAAAATTTAAATTACAAAATCTCGCAATGCTAAGTAGGACAAAGTGAAAGAAATTTCCATTTTGGATGTACAATACAAACAAAATTATTCCACCACTATGAAACTGCAATATAGCAAAAAAGTCCTGAATTTCATATTTCCAAACATATAAAAGTTATTACCAAACTTGAAATATTTCTAATCAATATATTTTGAAGTCTGCTTTAACAAATCCTAATATGTGCTAGTGGCGAGACAAACTAATTTTAGCGAATTATTAAATATATTTATTATATTTTAGACATTTGGTTACATAAATATGAAAGTTTGGAACATTAGCTTTACATGGTACCTAATTTATTGTGATAGGACAATTTTTAATAGGTGAAATTTTGAATGTAAAAATCTAACTTCTCTTCAAGAAAGTTTCGTCAGAGGAAATTTTGAAACCACTTCCCTTCAACAAACTGTATTGAAGAACATTTAGAAGGTTAAACATGAAATTCCCTCCCCCCCCCCTCCTAATTATGACTCATTTTTAATGTTTTTTCATTAGATATGACGGATACATACAAGAAATAGATACAATCTCTTATTGATCTGTCAAGATGAGGCCTACACAACTCCAGAGATAACAAGAAAGTTAACGCATTAAAGCCAACTGGGTCGTGAATAAAACATCAGACTGGGGATTCAAGCTGTCCACAATGCTCATTTATACGACACACAACTTCTTGCCCTCAAGTTAACTAATGTCCTCTAATATCTATATAACACTAACTTTCTCAAAAACCAAAATGAGGCATCATCATGGTACTCACCCAGAACTATCGTACATTCTGATACAAAGAGATTCTCTAACCATAATACCCAGAAGTTGGTTTCTTTAATTTTGTAGGAAATGTTAAATTCTATTTGTGATCATATGTGAAGGGGTCTCATTAAGCTCATGCTGGTGACTCAGCTTTGCCTGGAGTACAGGGTTAGAAATTACATTACTGACAATAACTTCGCTATTTGTCATCGTAGAGACGTGAGGTTTTTATCTAAAATTTAAATCTGCAAGTTTTTATCTAATTTAGTGTGTAAGAAGTTGAATAACACAATGAACAAAAAACTGTTTAAAATGGCCACCATTTTGAAATTTTCAATTGGATTTTTCCGAATTTTAATCGATCTCACGTAACCAAATTTTCGATCTAAATTTTCGTGTAGGCCAAGAGACATGAATAATCTGTTAAATAACTACATTATTTAGAGAGGCTATAAAGTCTCACCCGCTACTTTATTCTACAGTTTGTGTTAATAATTTCGGACTAAATAAACTTTGTGTATAACTTATACTACGTTTTGCGATGTATTATAATTTTCGACCACCATATTGGATTTGAGTCAATGTTTCAACGGCAATATGGTGTTTTGATATATGATTTAACATCGTTTCTCAACCCCGAGTTCAGTATATATATATATATATATATATATATATATATATATATATATTTATCTCCCACCTATCTTGATATAGTCATAAAAACCATTGAAACAGTATGACATTTAATGTTTTAATTGTGCAAGATGCATGTTACTGCACTAAACTTTAAAAGTCGGTTTATAAAAGAATTTCTGACATTTTTAGGGTTATTTTATGGTGTTCTTCTAGTATTCTGTTTAAAAGATCTTCAATGTCTCGAACTTCAGATTTGTAAACTGTTGATTTTCATAGAGGTGTCAAATCTGAGGATCTAAGAGACAGCGTAACCTTGTCAAACAATACACTTATTCCGAAACTTTTGATCCAAAAATTGTCCGACCTGAAGGTAATATAGTGGAGGAGCACCATCCTGCTGGAACAATATTGTATTGGTAAATCTATGGATGAGAATAGTAGAAGAATGTTACAATATAATGCCAAATGTTAAGTACATAAAGAGCCCATTCAAATTACCGCTCTCCCCATCACACAACCAAACGTCATGCCTTGTTCCCACACTAAAAACGGAATATGATCTGTCTTCATTACCAGAGTTCACTTCTGCCACCCACATGATATATGATGCTACAATCCCATTGGTCAAAACTGTAAATACATATTTATTGTCGGAAATACCAAAAAACCCCACGCCATGTCAGTGTGCCGATCAACACTAAACGCAACAGATATGGAAACTCTGAGATTCTATAATTTCTTGTAAAATTGCTCTAACTCTTGTTTCAAGATTCGAAACTAGGATTATCTCTCACTCAATGTTACTAATAGTAGTGAATTGTACAACTTTCAACTTGAATCACTCAGTTCGATGATTTCTAATCAATCGAATTGGTATATAGTGACGCCGTGGCTTAACATTATGTCAGTTATATATATTTTGTATGAATCAACTCTAAAAAGAAGAAATATAAACTCATAAACTTCAGTGTTTCACACAGTTGACGTTTTGTATATCAAAACAATTTTTTTGTTTTCGTTAATTAATTATATTATCTTAACTCATTATTTTTAACTTCAAGGTGCAACGCTTTCTCTATAGTGTATATATAAACCAATGGATTCTGATTTGTGTATAAAATTCAATTAAGTGTTTTTAAATTAGCTAGCTCGACGAAAGTGTATCAACTCCAGCAAAGTCTCCCTGTGGATTCAGCATGTTTTAGACTTCACAAAAGGATGCCATCTTGAACGCACATAGGAAGAACGTTGAAAGGTACTGAGGCAACATTATTAGCATAAATCACTTAATAAATAATTGGTATAGTATATGTACACAATTTGTATCATTGTTTTTATTAGTTTGCAATAAGAAAAGTAATTGCTCCTTCGGGTAATGCAAATTATTCTTAATTAATATTGGCAATTAAGAACTCTATTTACGAACATTTATCAATAACTCAATTTATCCTACAATAAGTTCAATATAAAAATTGTCTCTGCGAATGGTGAACAATATTCTTTGAAAAAAGGGAATAATTATCACATATTATCTAACACCAAATATATTTGTGAATGTCAGAAATTCTTTTATAAATCGGTCTACTACTGGCAGATGTTGATAGATCGTAGTTTGAACATCTATTGGCATAGGTCAGTATATACAACTTGATCTATCATTAATAATGTGTGTCTTGGTTTCTAATTTATAAAGCAGTTTTTAACATTTTTGAAGTTGTTTTATAATGTAATATGAGTTTTACAATGTTTCATTGAGGTGAAAATCATAGTTTAGTGCAGCAACATAGGTCTTAAAACATTAAACGTGCAGTATTTAAAAAAAGTCAAATTTCCAGTGGTTTTCCGAGAATAACTGGAGATAGGTGAGAGATATAAAAAATAAAATATTAATGCTACTGAACTCAGGGTTGAAAAGCGATGTTAGATCAACTATCAAAACACTATTCTGTCAAAAAAAAAAAAGATTCAAATCCAATAAGACGGTTGAAAATGTAGCATAAATAATTATATGCAAACTTCATTTAATCTGAAATCATTTTGACACAAACATTGAAGAAAAAAACATGGAGGAGGGGGACTTTATGGCCCACTTTGTAAGTTCAATAAGTAAAAGATTATTTGCCACATCCTTTTCAAATTAAATGATATTAAATCTTGGTGATGTCCTAAGAGGGCATATTGTAATTAACTCAAAACAATTTGATAACAAGAGTTAAAAAGGAAAGAAATCCAATTGTCCGTAAATTCTATTCCCAAAGATCTCTGTATTCAATCAAATTAATGAAACAAATTTACTGTGATTAATTGTGAATCATTTAGGAGCACGGTTTAAAAATTAAATTTTACAAATAATTAACTTAAACCTTAAGTTGAAAATAAACTGAATAATATTTTACCATCCTATTCTCGTTTTCAACTTGAAAATTTATCAAATTCACAGTTGAGATGTGTGATATTAAACGTAACAGGAACTTAGCAGAAGGCTGATAATTGGCTTACTCTTCTGACACTGTCTAATGAACACAAGGCAAAGCAGTGGATACATTCAGTTTTTGTCTAATACATAGAGAAACCGCTGAACACTGGTTGTGTGTGTGCAAACATCTAGCCTATAAAATGCTACTTCAGTAGAGAGAATAAAAAGAAGATTAAATTGTTAGGTTGCAGAGGATGGATCTGTGTTGTGTTGAACCAGTTTTTAATTTTAAGTAAGCCTGTTGGGAGAATTTAAAAAGACAAAGGATCATTTATCTAAGATTCAGGTTAGGGGGTTTTCAAGTGGCAACAATGTGGATTACTGTATGTTGTGCAGTTGGTTTCTCCACATCCATGATTTTCACATCACGTCTGTGGCCATTTATCCTGGTGGTTAGGTTATCTGTGGTTAGGCCTACATATTGAGCTGGGCAAAACCTACTGTGTGGTTGGTAGATAACATTATTTATATTAAATGAGTGACCTTTAATTTTAAATGCTACTTTTTTACTAAGTAATAACCAAGGAGCACTTTCCAAGGTAAGTATGTGTCTCCTATCCATACAAAATGTAAACAGATGCTATGTGGCCTATTAAACTCTAACCTTTATTTAAATTTATTACTAGGTTTAGATTACCTTTTAAATTCTAATCAAATATGTCTACCCCCCCCCCCCCCCCGAAGGCGAATGCATCAACTACCATTGAGGAAGCTAGATATGAGCTGCTCGGTATGCTATAATCGTATTTAATTTGTACATTGAGAGATATGCTTATTGTTTAATTTTTCATCAAAAAATTTAATTAAATAGTCTTTTCAGGTATCTATCTTTCCTTTGTCTAATAAATAACTATTATGTTAGAATGATGACACGAATTTGTAACAATGATTAAATTGATAATTTATTAAATTTAAGTTCACAAGTTTTGTATTAAACAGGCATTTTCAAAATAAGTTTACAGCTATTCTTTACAAACATACACCTAACACTAAAAAAATTATTTTCTGAATTTCTCAGTAAAAAGTTTATTAAAGTCTATTAAAATACCTTAACTTAATATTACCAACAATATATCTTGTAGCAGAATTCTTTATTTTGTGGATATTTTCATCTCTGAAGTTGGTATACATCTAGTCACTTTATATTTATCAGTGACTAATTGTCAAAAATTACCAAGAATATCAGTGAATTTTATGAACAAGTTATTGTGGCTTACAAACATGATAACAGTTTCATTAATAATGAAAACATTTTCCTAACAATTTCACAATAATTCCTCCTGATTCAAACACATATTTAAGATGTAATTAAGTTTGTTTATGTTCTTTTATAGATCAAATAAGTCTTATTTTAACTAAAAAGAATGTAAGAAGAGCACTGATAATTTTTTAATGTAAAATAAAGTACTTTTAACAGACTGTTGAGTTTATTGTCACGTTCGTAACAAACCAGTGTCACGTCCGTAACGTTTTTATCAATTTTTTAATTGAAATACTACAGGATTTTATGATTGAACACTAATGTTTCTAAGAAGGTATTTATCGATAAGCTGACAAAAAATTAATTCATAAATTTCGCATGAAATTAACAGACTTTTCAACAATTGTAACAGTATGTCAGAAGACAGGTGCTTTTCAAGTCACGTCCGTAACTCCAACTTAGTTGAACTATACATCAAAACCAATAATATGATCATTATCAAATTTAGTGCAAAAATAGTATAAAAAATTACCTAACAGTTGAGCTTTAACAATTTACAAAATAAAATTAACTTTTCTTTTTTTCCAAGTTGTAATGCATGTAACTGTCACGTCCATAACAAAAGAATGGCTGTTTACCAAATGTACTTAGTATCAGAAACAATTATAATTTTATTTAAATTTAATACAATCTAAAAATTGAATAAAATTCTATCGATTCATGTTTGTTTTGCCTTCTATAACTGATGAAATGGAAAATAAACTTCGCATTAAATATTTTGTGCTGGTTCATTTGAACCAAAACCTACATTTTATTATAAGCTACAATAAATATATTCACTAATACATTAAGCGATAAAAACGAAGTTTTGAAAGACCCATCATAACCAGTAAATACATTTATAGAAATTAGCTTCATAAAAACAATGACGGCTTCATAAAAAACCAAATTTCTGACATGTTGATGTATTAATAATAATAATAATATTAATGAGTGAACTTAACTCCATTAGGAAACTTAACCTCAGGATACTTTTTTAAATAATACATAAATAGGGGGGGGGACCAGAACAAGAAATCACATAATAATATGAGGTGGAGTAGAAAAGTAATGAGACCGGCATCATTGCAGGCCTCTCCTTCACATACATTGTACATCAGTCCCTCCTAAAACCTCTGTAAAAGTTTAAACCTTGTGCAGTAACTACGCAACCTTAGAGAGTGTGATAAGTAAGGTTGTGTTTTTGAAACGTGTTCAAAAATGGAACAGCGAAATTTTGAATAACAGTGTGGCATGAAATTTTGTGTTAAGTTTGGTGAATTCACAAGTTTGACCTAAGAAAAAAATATGACAAGCCTATGGTGAATAATCCTTATCAAGAGCAGAAGTTTTTCAATATTACAAAGCATTTTTGAAGGGGTGAGAAGCTGTGGAAGATGAACCTCGCTCAGGAAGTCCTTCAACATTGAAAACTGAGAAAAATGTGGAACAAGTGAGGCCTGACCCTCAACTAACATTAAGGCTGATAAATTTGAATAGATTTACACTTCATCAGATTCTGACTCAAGATTTGGACATGAGAAAGGTATGTAACTGGATGGTGCCAAGAAATCTCATGACTGAACAGAAAAACAGTGGTAAGAGGTTATATGTGTGTGGCTTAACATTCTCGACAGAATCGAAAATGACCCAGGTTTCTTCAGTCGTGTGATCACTGGTGACGAATCACGGATTTTCAAGTATGATCCCGAAACACAACATCAAAGTGAAGAATGTCAAACTGACAAATCTCTTCGACTGAAGAAACCTTAAATGAACAACTCGAAAATAAAGTACATGTTCATTTGTTTTTTGACATTAGGGGGATCATTCACATAGAATTTGTGCCTCCAGGACGAATTAACAACCAAGTTTTTGAAGTGAATACTTCTCTACATTCGGTATGGCGATTTTTGTAGTGGAATGAAATCAAATTGAGAGGAACGAAATAGTGTAACGGAAATAAGAAATTGTTATGTAATGATAATTCATGTGGCAAAATAAACTAAGGAATAACTTTCTCAGTTAAAATCATTTTTAATGTATGTGATGTGTTGCTGTCTTACCAAAATAAACTAAGCAATAACTTTCTTAGTTAAAAACAATTTTTAATATATCTGATGTGTTGCTACCATGTATCAAAATAAGCTAACCAACACTGCAACATATTTAAAATTTCTAGCTGTAGTAAATGTGTATACGTGTGGTAAACGTGTGTGTCTATGAGAAAGCTTCTCCTTCTTTTATGAAGTTTCACTTCTAGTGTGTGTTTTTTATAAAGTCAAAGCGAGGTTTAGAATAAAGGTGCTTTGCATTAAATCATATATTGCGGACACTTAGTTGCTCCACCATGACAACGCCCTCGGCACGCAACCATCTTCATCAACCCGTTTTTGATGAAAAAACGGATTCCTGTGATTCCCCATCTCCTTAATTTGTCTGAACTCAGTTCGTGTCACTTTTTATTCCCCAAGATCAAAACCCATTTGAAAAAATGTCAATATGGTACTGTTGATAATATCCAGAGGAGTATAACCGAGGAGCTGAAGGCGATTAAAGTTAAAACCTTTCAACACTGCAACAAAGATTGGAAACAACGTCTCCGCCAATGTATGGCTGCCCAAGGGGTATAACATTGATGTATACAAATAAAATAAAATTATTGCTAAAAAAGTCAGTCTCATTACTGATTTCAAAATCAATTAAATAAAAATAACCTCTACATACATACAGAATAAATTATAAAAACTCTCCAGGGAAAACAATAATAAAAGGAATAGATAATACTAACAAATGAAATAGCAACAACAAAAATAACCTAGTAATGAAAATTAACAATAACCCACTCGCACTCAAAATAACCCCCGAAACTCCTACTATGAAAGTACTTTAAAAAAATTGCTGAACCAAAGCCTTTTTGAACTTGACACGATATTTGAAGTTTTTAATGCATTCCGGGAACGAATTCCAAAGTCTGTTACGGTAAATTATTTTATTAACTATCACAATTCTAGGTTTGAGTTCAATGCTCCTCAGTCGAATTGACATCTGCGATATAAAAACAAAACTTTCTGCCAGATAGGCAATCCAGTAAGCAGAATAGTGTGGAATGACCAAAAAATATGAGAATTTCGAATAGTTAAGATTTAGGCCTGAAATTTGTTATATTTTGTAACATGTTCATCACGTTTTAAGTATAAAAAAAGAAATTTAAACAAATGAGTTTATTATCTAGTTCCACAGTCATGTCATTAATTAACATCACAATAAGTGAAATAAGGAAAAATTATTGTTTTCACCAGGTGTAGTGTAACATTAAACGGCAAACCATCTTTCATCTTCTTCAGAAGGTTGTATATCTTCTTAAATAACAAGATTTGCTGAGTAGCGCTTGCATAATTTTATGCGCTGTATTTGAGGATTGCTCGCATGGCTGTAGTCTGTCAGGTAATGAATGATCTCTACTTCCATTTAAGACAACTTCTAGAAACTAAAATAGACAGAACATGTGGAAAGCTATTTTTATCATTGTTAATGGTCTGCCTGAACTCAGTGCATTTAATTAGTTTGAAGTAAATTCTAAAATCAAGTGTTTCTTCTTCTAATCAGCTGTCTCAGTCTTAGCTGTAAGTTGCTATTGTACTAAGTTTCTGTCTTTTACACAGTGTTTTTACAGTATTATTGTTGTGTTTTGAAAGATAAAAGTGAATCGTTGCGTTTAAATTATCTGTAAAGATTGTTTTGTCATTTTGTTGGTATGTTTTTGAAAGATAAGTAAGTGCATTTATCAGCTAATAATTTTTATGTTAGTTCTGTGATTACTTTCGTTTATAATTCTTCTAATAGGTTTTTTAGTAAATTCAAAGTACTTTTAGTGGTGGAGTCTTAAATGACTAACGTTATTTTTAATGAAAAAAAAATTAAAAAATCTGAATGAACAGTTCCAACCAAGCGCTTAGTAAAACACCATCAAAAAGAAGTCCAGCAGATATTATTCCTCACTAAAATCTCCTGCGTCGAAGGGTTAAACTAACAACTAAAGAGAGTAACAAAAATCAACGAAGATTACAAAAAAAAAAACAGACGAATTAATACACTAGAAAATCTTCAAAACAGGAAAAATTTAGGAACTGGCTAATTTTATTTGTTGGTAATTATGTAGCAAGTTGATATTAAAAAAAAATCTGTTTAATTTGTTTATAATTGTAATATAATATTTTAATACAAAATTCACTTTTACATTCAAAAATTAAAAATTGAAAAGTACCAATTTCACGTATGCATAGGTTATATTCACTTCGCAATGGGAATTCATAAGTTCAAAAATGACTTCTAAAACGTTAACTTTAAAAGCCTATTTTAAAAGAAAGTATTATCTAACCGTGTAATTTCAACATAAAAATGAAAAAGAATATAATTTTTAAAGTTAGAATATTGTGTTATCTTATAGACTTTGACTAGTTTTAACCACTGACATCAATATCAAAATTCATGTATCGTATTATGTTTTTATTAAAACATATTTTTCCATAGAATGTTGTTTGGAATTATGGATGTTTTCCAGGGTGTTAACATTAAGGATGAAGACCAGACGCACAATTATTAATTGCAAATATTAATTTTTAAAAAATGCTTTTAAATATTGCAGTAAAAAAATGTATTTCCGCGTTAAAATATTATACTACTATTTCAAAATAAGGTAGTAAATGAATTAGACAAATTTTTTAAATAATCTGTATAACGACTTACTAAATAATTACCATATTTTTTCAATATGTTTACACGTTAGCTGCCGAGGCCTAATACGATACTCTTGCCTGGAGTGCCACGATTACCAAATTATTTTTCCATTATTATTTTTGCATCTACCTATGTTAAATAATATAAGGCAATAGTATTTACTAATTTTATTTATATTTATGCATATATAGTTTCGAGACCGATCGGACCGAAATGCAATTTTTCGGCTTTAATTTTAATCGTAGTATAACGTTTAAGTCCGATCGGACCGAGCTAATTTTCGTGTTAAAAAATATATATATATCTAAACGGGCTATTTCATTTCTTTATGTTGGCAACTCTCACTATTTTATTTGTCTAATATTTATTTTATAAATACATATATTCATTTTACAACTGTATTCTTTATGAATTATTCATTACTAAACCAAAATGTTTTTGTAAAATTTTTAATCGGTCCGATCATGCCGACAAAAAAGTGAAAATATCCACCGATTTTATTATTATATTGAGTAACCATGGTAACGGTTATTAAAGCATACAATATACTACGTCTACCACACGTCTTTATCCAATCCAGAGAATAGCAAAATTGGCCGATAGATTGCTGCACTATCGAACTGTGAGCAACAAAACAAAACATTACGTCAGTGACTTTATCGGTCCGATCGTGCCGAAACGCTGCATGTACATTCACCTTAGTTTCGGTCCGATCGGACCGATTGGCAGCTAACGTGTTAAACCATTAAAGAAAGTCAACTAACATCTTTGTCATCTGGCATTAATGGAAAGCCATATTTATTTCAATATTTTTGATAAATTCCAATTTACCGTGTTTCCGGTTCACTTTGAAAAAACGTCTGTTTCTATAAGCAGTATTAGAACATAAAAATTTTAAAATTGTTTGTAATGAAACATCTATAAAATTATGAAAGTTAAAATTATTTGAACGAATTTCTTAAGCTACTGTCATTAGTAAATTTTGTTTTTCTTAATAACTTTGGGTTGGTGCATTGGGAAAGTATACTGAAAACTGTAGCAAATGTTGTTTTGAATTATAATTTATGATTTAGTGTTATGGACAAAGCATTTGTTAGGAAATAAGGTAATGTTAGGATTAAATTAGATGGTAAACTTATCATTTTTATTATAAGTCGCTACGATAGTTGCCAGAGCATAAACAATAGTTGTGACAAGGTGCACAAAAATTGCTGAATTGCAATTACCCAACATGTATACGCAAGAGACAAGAGTGTAAAGATTGAGGCATGAATGATGTTGGGAGAAGACGTGAGAGTTGTCGGTGACGGTCAGTTGCTGTCAAAAAGGACAGTTTTTGTGGTAGATCACCGGAAAGGATGGGTAACTGAGGGAAACCAAAAGAAGCCGAACAATGCAGTGGAAGCCCTTGGACTTGAGAACTACGGAACCTGGCACATTTGACCATCAAGCTAGAAATAAATGATTAAATGATCACACTTCAGGATAGTTAATGCTGCAGGAGTTACAAACTAATGTATTGATTAACACTTCAAGAGGCAGTCTCACATACATCAATCAAAGTTGACATGTGATAAATCGTAACGTGATTGCCGATTAGTCTACTTTGGTTGCACAACCACAATCAAGCTATAATCAGAAATACTCTCCAATCAAATTTAACCATCCATTTTTTAAAATTTATAATATTTGTTTCTTAAAATAATATTCTTCAATCTCATACAAAATGACATTATTATACCCCAAAAAAATTATCGTTTTTACTTGCCCAGTAAGTTTTGTAACTACAAAGGATTTCGACTTAGGGTTTTGACTGATCTTAAAGTTCCATGTCCTTAGGAAACAGAAAAAGTGATTTTCAACAAGCCGTTCGTCTGTTGGTATCTGTACATAAGCACAATAACACCCACACAAATTATGATAGGAAAATAAATATTGGTATATAGGACTAAAGTGTGTCATAGAACCCTAATAAAATTTATAAAAATGTAATTGAAAATATCAAAATGGCACATTTTAAAGAGTCTTTTGCTCAAATCTCGTATAAATAATACACTAAATTATATTGATTTTATTCTGCATCTAAACCTACCACTCTATGTGAAGTTATTGTCAAAAATATATTTTCGAATATAAATGTGATATTCGTAAAGTCACAAGATCTCCAGCAGGGTTGAATTACCAACACGAGCGTAGCGAGTGGAGAATTTTTAATTACACATCTACGAGACTTGTTACAGCCTACGTCAAGATATACATATTTATGAGGTTCAAAAAACCTGTGTAACAACAGTTTTAAACAAACAATCTACTGGATAAGACACCTTGATCTATTACATTTAGAGCATCTGCTTGTATTGTATTTTATGATGGGGCTGGGTGAGTACCACCAACTTGTTTAAATGTAACATCTTAAGTGAATATTGAATGACCTTTAAACATTCAAAATGTAAATTATTTGCTTAAACCCATTGTTAATTTAGTAAAGGTATAAAGTTTACATAAAAGGAAAAACATCATTTAGATACTGTAAATAGTGATATCTATTTTCAGAAACACTAATCTGGATTGTGGTATTCAATTGACAGGTTATATTACTTGTAATTACTTTATTATAATACGTCCATTTATATTATTTAATGTTACCATCTCTTTATTTGTTTGAAGTTCTATGTTTTGTGCACTGGCACAAGCGGTTATTGGCACAAGGAACAGGGAAGAAATGTTGTACCGATTCACAGGCTTGCCCTGCTGAAAAGGAGTCCTTTATATTAAGGGCATCAAATTTTACAATCAGTTAAATTCTACATTTAAGATACTAGAAATATCACTATTCAAAAATAAACTGAAGCAACTGTTGCTGGAGAAAAGATAATATAACACAAATGATTTCCTACAAAAATAGGAATCTTTTATAGTGTGTAATGTATTTTATAGGTAAAATCTGAGAAATTATCAATCATCTATATATAATATGTTACTGTTATGTTTATTGCTTTTGTTGGGTATTGTAATGTGTGTGAATGCAATGTGCACATCTGTATGTATATTTTTTAGGATATTTAATATTTATATTTTGAAAAAACTAAAAAAGTTATAGAAACGATTAATGGACTGATATGAACTCTTGTGACTAATTTTATTCTTAGTCATGTAATGTAAAATTAATATTAATTAGAGTACTTGTAATTATGTGTTATTTGAGGACAAGCTGCCTACCTGCAACAGTCTCAATGTTATCCAAGCAGGTGTATATACGTTTTATGACCTTCGACAATAACATTTTGTCGACCTATGTAACTACGAGGGAAAGTTAAAAAGTAAAGGTAAATTTTGATTTTCTTCCGAAATCACATGTATGGCAGCACTGTTTTGCTGTAACTCATAACATCTAACAGCTGTTAATTGAAAGTATTGTTTCATTGTCACCTATTTGTGGTTGTCTTTAAAAGACTGTGTGAAATGATTTCTTCTTTGTCTGATTGCACCAGGGAAGAAATGCGAGCAGTGATACATTTCCTTAATTCAGAAAGTGTGAAACCAGCAGAGATTATTCATCAAATGCAGCAGCAATATGGAGAGAGTTGTTTAAGTGGAAGCAAGATCTACGAATAATACATTTTTGTGTAATAATCACTGAAATAAGTCACGCATTTAGGTATAACAAAAGTGTGTTGATGGATTAAGCTTACATTCAAACAAAAAATACATTTCACTCTGTGCGGCGTTCGTAAATAGTTCAAACATAATTGGACTAGGCAGAAGACATGTTTTCAACTATGTACATGCGGCGAGATGGGTTTTGTTGTCTAATCGATGCAGGTCGACTTTAATGAAGGTGTCATACAATATATCTGACTGAAAGGAGAGTTGGTCATTTAATAAATATATAGAATCACACTTGGTTGACCTTTAAATTTCATATTCTTCCATAGCATTTACATAGGTCTCTTTTTGCTTCCAAATTGGTGTTAAAATTCAAATACATATGGTAATTGTTTATAAGGCGCTCTCTTCAAAACTACAACTTGTTGTATTCAGTTTTTGTTGTTGGTACTTGTTCTTTAAATCTCATATGGAAAGGATGTCCTGTTTTGCCTCTGTAAAAACTAGGACAATCACTACATTGTAAGTTAATAAAAACCGTTTCTTTTACACACATTTAAAACACAACACCAAAACAATACACACTTTTGGCACATCCTTTCACTTTGAGATGTAAAATAGTAATTTCCTGGTTAAATTTGATAACAAGAAAGTAAAACATGTTTTGTCTCTTTATTATTGTCTAGGATCAAAAACTTAAATAAATTGGCCTTTTTGGATATTTGACCAACACCCAATTTGTATTATAGTAAGGTAACCTTTGAGCAAATTTTTACTAAGAAACAAGACTTTAAAATTAATTAACCATCACTTTTTTTTATATAAAGAGGAAATAATTACTGAAGCTCTTTTGGCCTCTGGCAAGACAGCTATAATCTTATTGTGGTTCCATATGTTCACCATACACCAACCCTAGTACCTCTGATCTTGCGTAAGGTGTCAGTAAAAATCTTCATTTGGTTTCTGATGACCATGATGACTAAGAAGGAAGACTATGTACCAATTTAGAATATCAGGTACAGACAACTAACTCATACAACATATCAGATACAGGTAAGTATCTAATACTATCATTTTGATACTTAATGATACACCTATAAAACAAACACATAAAATGCACATATAAACATTTCTCCACTTACCTTAAGTAATGTTAAAATTTTCTGGCTAAGGTCGTAATCAAAATTGGAATATTTAGAATCAGACATATCGTAGATGAACACTAGTCCACATTTCTGTGTATCTATGCTTTCTAAAGCCACATCTAGTTGGTAAACTACTCCCTGAAACCAAAACAAAGGAACTACTTTAGGCACACTCTAATATAATCTTATATTTAATTTGTTAAGGAATTTCTGCGCCAGTCGCGTATTTCTTTACTATATGGCCGATTTTAATGATTGATTTGTCGAATTAAACAGTGTTACCTGCAAATTTTCCAACAATTATTAATTTTCCTATGAAACACATTATTTAAATAACATACCTGTTATGGGTAAATAACATGTTTAACAACAAAATAATTTGAAACAGCTGCTATAAATTCTCAAACAAAACAACATAATTTGTAACTGTTGTTTTTATTTAATTTGTAAGGATTCACATTGTATTAGTAAAACAGTTTATTTGGCTTATTGTTAATGTGGGACAATTGGGCCTGAATTTTGTATCTTGCAAAATTTAACGGTTTATTGTTAATGTGCGACGATTGCGTGGAAATCGTAGAACACTTACTGGTCGACGAGAAATAATAGAAATTGAAGGGCACTGAATCGTGAAATAAACCAACAGTTTCAAGTTTTTGATGCTAGCAAGAACCTCAGACCTGAACATTATTTTAAAATTGTACTTTCACTTCATATTAGCAATCCACATTTGATGTCTGTGATCTTTCTGATGAATGTAGATATTCCAGTACATGGATGAAATAACCACTCAAATGTAGTTATTCACAACTGTTAAAATTCTTAACGGGAAATGATTAGTCGATTATGATTTTTATAAAACAAAACTTTTTGAGATAAGAAACGGATTGTTTTCCATCTCTTTATGATATTTGTATAGCTTAAATTAGCGTATCATACGAGGTATGGCTAGAAAATAACGGGACTGATTTTTTGTAAGTCAAACACCATATTGTCGAGTCGCCTGACATCCCCCTTCCACATTCCAGCTGCTGTGACAATCTAGCCTGCTCAGTCGGGCCCCAGCCTTAGTTCGTGTCGGATCGTGTACCTGCCACTAGTCAGAAAAAATGATAGGCATCTTAATAGAGCAACATGTTAAAGTGAAATTTTTAGTGAAACAATATCTTGAACAATGAAAAATCAAATGGAGTAGTTTAGGGATCATGGAAGAGAGTATATTGAAAAGGATAATGTAAAAGTTGTTATAATGTTACAGCAAAAATAGCATTTTTTTTAGCCTTATTTCGTATAAATGAATTCCAAAGTTTGTACATAATTACCACATTATTTTTAAACAGATTGATTTACATGACTACTACAGTAGTTGTGTACCGCCTTTGTTATTTAATCTTTAAGGACTACACACGTCTTTGAAAATGTCTTTGGAATGGTTCCGCTAGCCTGCGGTATCTCACCTAAATCGATCCTTCAAGATGGACATTTCGAAAAATTTGTAAAAAAACAAACCTGGCTGGTGGAAACGTTGTTTCACTAATATACACGCACTTTTCACTCACACCAAACACAGAGAAAACCTGCCCCTTGGAAACCGGCATGATTCACCTACTGGACTCACCTAATTCCAAAATCAATTGTTTTACCATTCAAGTTAAAAACAAAAATTGACAAGTTAATAAAAGTGATACTCAAGCAATCGCTGTCTTTTACTTGTCTTCTAAGGAAATGATTACACTGCTGTCTTCAACCTCATTAGTCATAGTCCAAACTCAAGTCCATATTATGTCCCATTAGTGATTCATACTTCCAAATGTGAGTAAAAGAATTGGAAAGACATTACTTACTAAAGAGCAAATAGTACAACATTATAAAGTCATGTTATTCCCAATGAACTAGTCTCATTGTAAAATCAGTTAAAAGCAGTTGTATCTTCTTAGGTTCTATATTTGTACATTAGTGTGTATATCATTTGTAGTGTCTATGTGGACTATGATTTCTGTTTGACATTACGATTCGCGAATCTATTGAAACGCCGAGTTTCTGAGTTAATCATTTTGAAATAAAAAATCACTATTTGATGAATTTTGACGGTTTTAAAAATATGTAATGGTAGTACAAGTTGTACGTAATTCATATCTAATACTAATATTTCATATTGATTGACGTAATTGAAAGACAAAGTAAGAAAAGGAAAAAATTTCAAAATTGGTCAAAATCCAAAAACTTAGATTTCTATAAACTACATGGAAATCTAAGAAAATGTTATTCTTGAAAAAAATCTGGAATAATGATTAATTAAAAAGTTAACAGAAATGTGCTACTTATAAAAGTAAATAAAAGACAAAAGAAAATTTAAATAAAGTAATTAATACAAAGAAATTAAGATATATAAAAGCAATGATGAATTGAGTAAAAAATAAATTCCACTACAAAATAAAAAATTAATAGTTTTCACACCTTTTGTGGGAAAAAAAAGAGACAAAAATAAAAATTTCAAAGTAAATAATAATAATAATTAAAGAAAAAGAAAATGTAAATCCCAGGTCAAAATATTAAAGGAAATTTAGTAAAATTGTGAGTGCAAAAAGAAATGAGAAAAAGTGTGAAAATCGACAGATAAGGGAATCAGACAATTTTTTCCTTTTAGCTACAAGACTTAGACGCATAATTCTACAAAACTACTGTGTTTCAGAGAATTAGGAACAAAGGTGCGAAAAGCAGGATTATGAAATTACCCAAAATTAGTATCAACGTAATCAGAAGAAAGGTAACACCTAGAATCACAAATCGAGATCGTCAGGAAACCCACGGTCAAGACCAACAAGATGCAAGAATCAAAAAGAAAATATTATAGAAAATTAGTAAGTTATACAAGTTTAAATAAAACAAAAGGATTTCAGCCCAGTGCAAGTTTATTTTTGCAGGACCAGAAAGTGCGGAAAACCGTGATGTCACGTGGGGCGGAGCCATGAAGCCTATTCACAGCAACAGTTAAAATATAAACTAATTAATGGAAAAAGTAATTTAAAAAAAGGTTTAGAAGAGAAAAATGAATATGCTAAGATTCAGAATAAATAGTACAACATAGTGGAAAAAAAAATTAAACATATTAATAAGGAAGAAAAAGCAAATATTGTATATCACTAAAAAGGGAAGAAAATTGGTATGAGAATACAATGTATTTCGGTTAATAAATAAAGCTACTGATCCTCTTGGAGAGCTCTCTTGAAATAATTTTTCAAAGGTGAAGATCGCCTTACTTCACTACAGTTTGATCAGATTCTTGAATTAAATTTTTAAAGTAAAGTCAGTAAAGTAAAGTAAATGGTAGAATCAATTAGGTATTAGAGTCAAATAGGAGGACAGATTTACTTCACATGTAAAGGGACAATAGAACGATAAAAAAGAATTGATACATAACTTATTCTACTCACTTGTAATGTTGTCTGATGAGATGAAGTATGAGGCGAATGTATTCTTGCTGTAAACACAGCTATCGCAGCTCCACTTGCATCTCTTGTTGGCTAGAAATAAAATATTATATAAGTATACAATTAACATTTATAAAACAAATTTAAAAGAGAAGTAAGCATATCAGTAAAAAAGGGGATTACAAAAAAAAAAATGTTTGACATTAATTCGTCTTTAATGCTCCTATACTGAGAGTACTACAGAAAACCCGGTGATAACGATATCAGGAGATTAAGGTTCGCATTGCAGTTCTAATACTATCTTTTACCTTGAAAATCAAAATGATTTTTAAAGAATTTATTTTCGCCTAGATGGGTGTAGTGTCAAGCACAGGACGGACTGGGGCAAGACGCTATTTTATGCCACTGGAAACTTTTACGCAGTAGAACTTCCGACTCAATGAAATTACGACGATCATTGTATTCTCAATCAACAGTTCTGAATTTAATTTATATATTTAGCATATAAATTGTTAGTTTGAGTTGCTCTAGTGAAGTTTTATTGAGCTTATGTTGAAAATAAACAAATTTAACACAATGTCAGGGATGTTAAAAAAAAGTTGGAACCTTATTTTATGTTGAAAATATTTTCTTTTTAAAATTATTGATTATAACTCTTGTAAATTTTGCCAAGGTATTTTTAATATAATTAGGTATAATTAGTTTGCTGAAATGTATTTTAATCAATAATAAATACAGACAGCTGTTAAGTCGAGTAAAAAGATTAATTTCAGCGTCATTTTAACAAGGTAGTTAATTTAATAACTTAAAAATTTCAGTAAACAAAGAGAAGTGTACACTGGTAAGTGACTAAGGATAGCTCAGTTGGTAGAGCATTGGTGCGTAAAGAAAAAAGTTTTGAATTCAATTCCCAGTCTAGGTTGGAATTTATTTATAATTTACTTTTGGGTAAATACAACCAATTAGATTTATGTGTTACGTAAGAACTGTTTGAATATCATAACCATGCAAACCAGATTAGCATTCTCTACAGGTACATATTCAAGTCTCTGTTGGTTGTTTGTTTATACAACATTATAAAACTCTATTTGTTCACCAATCACGCAAATAGTAAAGTGCATTCTGTGATTAGGTTTTAAAAGTAATAAGTGTAAAAACAATACAGCAGATTTTTTTTCTTCTAGACTTCTAATATATTGAAAGTTTGTCTCCAGAGGGTTACGCACCAATACAAGAAGATTTGTGTTGGGAGGAATCTATAAATTCTTACAAAAAAACTTGTATCAGTTGTTGATTGTTTAAATGGACAGGCAACAGACTTATATACGTAAGGATCAACAAAACTCTGTCATACGTCTACTAGTGCCTAGATTCTAATTGCTTATGAGGTGTTTGTTCGTAACCCTTGCTACAGCTAATTCATGTGAAACAGCCCCAATGCAGTTAATTTCGCTTGAACAATCTATGTAAGTTTACATCAAATAATGACTTACTCTTAAATTTGTTTATAATTCTGCATATATGATTTTGTTTGACAACCTTCGAGATCTGTCTTACAAAAGGTTTATTTTAAAACTACTTACATATTCAGTAGTAACACTCTTTCTTTCTCACTAGACACTTTCACTAATTTTTTATTTATTTTAAACTTATTAAAACTCATTTTTGAGTAATCTTCACACATTTTAATCTAAGTTATTTAATACTAACTCAGTCCTGTGACATATTTTGTAACATATGTTATATGTTTCAGAACGTATGTTCCATCTTCAGACTCATCGTTAAAACATTAAAACACTACAAAGCGTAACATCACATACAATAAACAAATAACACTCAAATGCACGACAGGTGTACACCAACGGTTCAAGAAGACTAAAGTATTTTTATTTTAAAGGATTTCCAGATATTTCCCTGACACCATGTTGGAAAGTAAATTTAAATTACAACGTAAGAAAAGAACTCAAACCTAAAATCTATAGTTAAAAAGTATCTGCAGCATCTAAAGCTAAAAACCACAACATATACAAGCCTACTACACTACACAAAAGACAAGTAACTGTTAAAATGATGGTACCAAGAGAAACTTGTCCTAACTGTTTATCGGAGTAAACACCTTTTCCCCCCTCTTCAAGAGTTTAGTCCACGATCGAGTCATGATTCCCATTTGTGGAATAAGTGATAAAATTTCAGCCTTATTTAAAGTAGAAAAGTTTTTATTTCTAATTTTTAATTCAGTTTTTATTAACAGAAGCCATTATAAACATAGCCTTATTTCTAAACAGGTTTGGCTGAGAGGATTGAACAAT
The DNA here is from genome assembly GCA_963513935.1 of Aphrophora alni. Lineage (NCBI taxonomy): Eukaryota > Metazoa > Arthropoda > Insecta > Hemiptera > Aphrophoridae > Aphrophora > Aphrophora alni. The sequence goes on along the minus strand of OY740765.1, from coordinate 171,750,003 downwards.
ATCTTTACATATGGGGGTTCATTATATACAAATGATGGCATATCTCCAATTGAACCATATTAATAAATATTAACAATTCATCATTATCAAATAACTTTAAAATTAGAATATATTATCTGGTTGATGATAATAACATATATATAGAATGCACTGAAAAATGTTTCAAATGAGTTGAAATTTTGTTTTTAAGAACTCAAAAAGTAAACATAAATATATCTTATATTTCTTTTTTTCCCTTACAAAATGATAAAATATATATATATTTTTTATCATATATATTTTTATTATTCGATTTTGAGAATTAACATAATTTTATATCAGCCCATAGTTAATTTTTCTCTTTTTACCGATATCTCACTCATTTAGTATTTTTGGAGACCAATAAGTTTTTAAGGTTTTTAGAGGCCATCTCCGTTATACGCAGTCTCACTTTACACGATTTCGTGCTTATGTGTTTTTACAAAATGAAAAAGGTCCTTGAAAGGTTTTGTATTTGAGCCTACTTGATCAATATCAATACTAAGCTTTAGTACAGTACAAATGACGTTTTTTTTGCTGCTATCGCACCAGGCTATATATATATATATAGTCCCCATTATACGCAGTTTCGTTTTACAAAGCACTTTGCCGGTACGATTCTACCAGTTATAACAAAGGACTACCTGTACTAGAGTAAATTTGATAAAAATTGTGATAAGACGATTTTGAGTGAACCGTAATATTCTTATGGCAGCTACAACCCCCAAAATTTGAGTTATTTAAAAATGATAAGATCCGAGATAAAGCTAAAATATAAACATATATTAAATTTGATTAAAATTAAACCACTCTTTTGAACTGAGTGGAAAATCTTTTTTTTCATTAAAAGATGGAGTGGATTTTCATTGATTTCTCTTTATTAGGGTCCATAGGTAAAACCAAGGACTCTTATAATATTATGCATTTCTGTCTTAATGCTTGACCTTTTTTTTTTTAAAGTTACCGTAAATCCTAAAAGAGTTATATAATTAATTTTTAATTTTACTATTTTGTAAAATCAAATCTTTATACACAATAAAAACCTTCATTTTACATCAAAAATCATTATTGTTTTTGTAGTTTAAAGGTAAACCATCTCGATCATAATCCCCTTAAAAAAAAAATGGACCCATAGTGCTCAAATAGCCTAATAGCGTCAGGGTCGGAAGAAAACAAGAGTTGGTTAGTCTAATCTAACATAACCCAGTAGGAAAGATGAGAGAGATCTACCCTAAGACTAGACGAAGAAAGGTCCAGATCCAGTTAGTTCCTCGGGATATACACACCTGTACTCATTATATACAATCGTACACCACACACAAACACACAAACTTCATACATTTTAAACACTACTTACTAATATTGTAAATTTTCCTGTGTCTAATTCACTTTTCAATGGTTCTTTAGCAGGATCAAAGTTATCAAGTCCTTCTCTATGCCTAGTTGCTTCGTGCTGCTCGTACAATGCAACCGCTCGTCCGACATCAAACTTTCGAGCAGCTAGGAACTTGATAGCAGTACCCCACGATACAGGACCTGCACAACGTCTTCTACGTAACCGATTCACTTTCTCTATAAAATGTCTGGTGGCCTGCAACAAATAAGATAAAATATTAATTAGTTCCATCTTCTTTTTCTCAAATGTGTAATGTGTTTAGACAATATTATTTATTTAAAATTATTATTTAAGAACCAATAAACCCATGTGAAACTTTTGCACATTCAACCTTCTCCTCCCACCCATCTCAAAAAAAAAAATGTAGTCTTTTGTTGGATTGTTGAAATTAAATACTCAGCTAAGTGTATGTGTCACAAGGAATGTTTAAAATCCAGGCATTCTGTAGAATACCTAAGCATTTTATACATTGCCTAAGCATTTTTGGCAAAGTATGAAATAAAGTAATTTTCTTAAATTTTTACTCACTTTGCCTAGGCTTCGTGTATAATACATAGATAATATTTTAAAAGGCCTACAGTTTTTCTAGCAAAGTATTAAATGAACAGATTTGATCTGAAAATTATTTATTTACAATACAAAAAAATATGAAATGGAAAAAATAGGGTGTGTTTTAAATATTTACTGAAGTAAATTAACCCAATCTAACCTGAAACCCATGGAAAACCCGGTATTCTAAACTCTGCCTGAAGTGCAGCGGGGATTCTATAGAATGCCTAGAACAAAGTATGAAATAAGCTTGATTTCATACTTTGCCTGCCAACTTTATGCAATTTATATAATACCATTGCATACACTGCCAGTATTTATATACATAAAATAGCAGTTTATTGATGTGAATGTATTTACAATTTACAATACCTCATTGTATACATATTTGATGTCAGAATACAATCACCTTTAATTTTTTTGTTTTTCATTTTCACTAATTGATACAAAAATATTTTTAGATTTAGTGACTCTTGAAACGACAACGGAGAGTTATTCATTATTAAATACACCATTTGGCAAGTATAATCCAACTTTTTGAAGCCTTTGTTCCTAACATTTGATAGTCATTGGAAAGTTAATTTTCAGTAGGAACTCTTGTGTTATTTGGAAATGCATGGTTGGATAGTATAGTTGGTATGGTGGTATAGGATGAGGTTAATTCGTGATATGACAACAGTTTTACCAGAATCAATTGTTAAAATAGTAGGAAATTAGGGTTAGGGAGTCAGTCGTTCCCTCAAGTTTTATTCCAAAAAACTAAAATACTATTTATGTATCTGAATATAAGGAACATTTTGTAACTAGGGCTACACTTCAAAATTCGGCAATGCTTAATAATTATTAAACAAAACTTAGTTAAGCTTTTTGACTTGTAGCATTATACTTAACAAAAACATTAAAGAAATAAGAAAAAAAGCTGAACGTTTCTGAAGATGCAATAAATTGTATGAATGTTTACAAATGTTTCAATCTTAGTTATAAAATTTTGGTACTCAATTACCTAATAACTATACAGTATTATGAATATGCATAACTTACTATTTATATGTTAAATACAGGGTTATTCAGGAGGAAAGGGCACAATACTTTGACAACTGATTCTAGAGCTAAAAATAAGAAAAAAACTTGATATAAACATAGGTCCGGAAACACTTTATTTTCGAGTTACGGCTAGCGAAAGATTTCATCCTGATTTCTTCTCCAAGGGTCAAATTATGCCATACTGAAATTCCAGGGACCCAAATGTAAGGGTAAATTTGATGTTTTCGTATTGTTTTTTAACTGAGCAATTAAAAAAAAAAAAAAAGGATCCCAGAACTGTACTTTAAGCAGTTTTCTAGGAAATTGTAGTAAAAAAACTCACTTTTTTAGGTTAGGCGTACATTTACTTTGGTAAATTGTGAATAATTAAATAAAAGTTTTAGAGCAAATTTGTAGAGAATTTAATTTTGAAAAAATTTATCTAAATAAATTCAATAGAAAACAAATAAAAGTAGAAGAATGCTGACTTTTATTAACTACAAAACAGATTAAATTTTAACAGATTGAAAAAAACATTTTCGTTATGTACAAAATAACTGGAGGAAGCAAGAATAACTGTAGTTTATGATTAAATGGTGGTTACAAGTAGTATTTCATGTGGTTTATAAATCATTTTCAAAAATTCCACCATTATGTTCAATGCACTTTTCAACTCGTTTTACTAGATTTTGTGTTGTAAGTCTTTGCGTTCCTTGCAGCATTGAGAATTTGAACAATCAGTTCATCCCATGTGTCTAATTTTTGCTTTTAAACCACATTTTTCATCCATTCTCACAAACAATAATCTAACAGAATGAGGTCTTGGGATCCAGGTAGTCAATTAACCGGCCCTCCTTGGTTTCACGAAAAGGTATAAACTTTTGATTTTCTAATTATTTGTTTATTTGTCCTAAAATAAATTTATAACAGCTGTTATAAATTCAACAAAAGAACCTAAAATAAAAATATTTCTGAAATCTGAGAATTTTTCCTCTCAGAATCTGCACCTTACAAAGTGATTAACTTATGTGTAATTCACTCAATTCTAAAAAAGATTAACTGGTGTTTTGAACTTTTAGTCAATTACCAAGATATCCTTTTCGAGAATAAAAATATAAAGGCGATGGATGTTCTTATGAAAAAATGACGAAAAGAATATAAATTAAATACCCCTAGCCCTCGAATACTCTAATAGTGTCAAGCCGAAAAAAAGAACAATAGTTTGTAAATGGAGACTAGAAAAGAGGGATCTAACCCAAGACTACATGAAAAAAGGTGTAGATCTAGCTAGGTAATCTCGGGATTCCCAAAAGCATACTCACTATAGGGTATGGAATCAAACATTTCAAACAAAATTATGTTTTATAAACACGCTCAAAAACATTCAACCATTTGTACTCAATATATAGACGACTGCATTTAACCATTTCTGAGTTTAAAAAAAAATTATTTAGGCCAAAATTAAAATTATCATTAAAAAATTTTGGTTCCGTCATTTTGAAATAAAAAGGAACAATTCCTAAACATGTAGGCCATAATTTAAACAATAAGTAAAGCGTATTCTCAATTTAAGGTATTTTACAGTTGCAGAGAAAGCTGTGGTGGCTGATATCGCTTTAAATCACACAAAGAAGAAGAAATTTTAGACCGTCGTGATGTCACAGCGGTGTCACAGGATTTCCTTCCCCTCCTTTCCCCTTCTTTTCCCCTCTCTCTATCATAAGCTTTACAATATGACCTCTTTACATGCACTCTATATTTGTCAAGTGTACATAAAATGTGAAGCGTGGGTAACGGACTTTATTAGAAAACACTCAAGACTGAAATGGGACTCGATCCTATCCCTAGAGTAATTTAGTACCATTATCGGCTCATTAAACTTGTAAAATTTGGGGTTAGCTACCATATAGAAAAATATAAAAATCCGAATTTCTCAAAGCTCTTAAACTAACTTGCCCTACTGGATAAGACTCCTTGATCTACCAACTTTTGGGCGTTAAAAGTAGTTCTAACAGTACCATTAAAAAAAAATTAAATTCTTTATATTCAAATTACGTACCGCCTCCAAATTGGGACACTCATATGTTTAAAATGTTCCTAAAACCGATTTAAGCAATAAATTGCACCCCCCCCCCAGAAATTGTACAATACGACCTAGATAGACTGGGAATCGAACCCACCAACTGAGCTATCCTTGGACCTTGATCGCTTCCCAGCATAGGGCGTACACTTTTCACTTGAATTTGCTTTTGCTGTAATTTTTTATTAAAATAATTATTAGCTTGGTAAAATAATGTATAAGCGTTAAAATCAATAAATTAATAAAGCGTTTTCAAAAATATATTTATACAAATATTGCTTTCAAATTACATAAAAGATACTCCGTTAAGATATAGTACACCTCCTACATAAGAGACTCAAAGTTTCATTATTTTCTCCAAACAATTAGGCCTACTAAGAATAGGTTAGATAAGTAGGCCTACCAGGAATGAAGCGTTTCCCCAATTTACTGGAAAATGTGTGTCAACAATTAATAGGTTAAACAATTTCAACAATTGTAGAAACACCGACTCCAGAAGAGGTTATGAAATGATCACATATCATAAGAGGGATTGTTTCTTGATGTTTAAAGGCGAAAAACCTTTCGGTTTTCGTCCAGAAAAGATCCCTAATCCTTCCGTTACAGTCAGAAAAAACAAGAGACTGTTCAGACAGACCCAATAGATGAAATAAGGGATCTAACCCAAGACTACATCAATAGTGTAGTCAGATACTTCCAATCTTTTCTATAAGGTCTCTTTTGACTAGTTTTTGTTCTTTTTCGAACCTAACACGCTGAGTATAGGTCTTTATTTTATAAGGTGATGAAACATGGAGAAGATAAATTTTATTTTAACCCTTTGAGAGGCAGCGGGAAGTACACTTGCCACATTTTTGTTCGACGTTTTTTATGAATTTCTGGTACATTTCACAGTGTTTGCTATACAAGTGCTCATTTTTAGACGCTTAGGTATCCATGATATGTAATTCTCATGAAAAACTGTGTTTATTAATAATTAATTATAAACAATTGAAATCCAAAAAGTCATTTTTTCGAATAAATTCAATTATATTCTTAAACTAGAATTTAGATTTTTTATACGGCATTAATAATCGATTATTACATTAGGTTTTTCGGGTTGATTAAAGATGGCGGATCCAAAATCGTGACTACATTAGACCAAATTCGCGGTTTTTCTATTCGATAGACACGATATTTTGGGGTCACTGATTGTGATTCTGATGTCAGATTTTCGAAAATCGACATGGCGAATCTAATATGGCGAGTAATTTGATACCAAATTTGCGGAGTTTCTTTAAATTGGCACGAAAGTTGCTCTAGGGCGATTTCAACGTCAAATTGCCAAATTTCTGATCATACTTCGAAAACAACCCTTCCAATAACCTATCCAGCAGCCACCGCTAGGTTTTGCGTGGAAATCATTGGAATTACAATCACGACTACACAAACTCCCATAAAAAAAAAAATTAATGCCAATTGATTGGAAAACCGCTAATTTGGTACAAAATAGTCGTCATTTCAAATCCGCCATCTTGAATTCCGATAATCCCAAGTTGGAATTGTAATCAGCGACCTCCAAAAACCACCATACAGCAAGTTGTTTTATCAATTCAATAAAAGAACATTTATATTATAGTCTAATATAGTAGCCATTTTGAATTTTAACAATCCGACTTCAGAATAGTTATCAATGAGACCACAAACCCCCCCCATACTGCAAACTTCGTATCAATTTTACAAAAAACTGCGATATTGAGTAACATAGTCGTCATTTTGAAGCCACTAATTTGAGTTTTGCAATTCTGACATCAGAATCGCAATCAGCGCACTCCAAAAACCTATTACAGTAGTAACTATAGCCGGAAATTCGTCCAAGTGAAAAATGTACCTCTCAAAGGGTTAATAAACACCTATACAATAACCTATTTTTAGCTGATTAGAAATAAAAATTGTCCTACAAATACCAACATGAATTAATGTCCGAGATTATTGCTACATTTCATTTCCTGTTGTAAGAATGTATGTGTCAGCGTTTTCTTATGTTATTGTCTAAAACACTTGCGTAACCTTTTTTATAGTTTGTCAACAATCAAAATGGCCGTAAGTGTTTACAGCTCGGGTTGTGATTCATTTGTTTTATTCTTAAAACAGATTGCAAAATGTAGGCCTACACTTGCAATATCATTGGTAAATTAAACCCGACATTTGTTTGTATAAAAAAGTAGGCCTGGGCAATCATCGCATGACATGTTTCTAATCCTAGAATATTCTAACTTCAGTGTCGGAACAAAACAATGATATCACACATTAAATCAGCGTACATACCAAATTTGATTTAAATTGGTCCACTCGGAAATAAGACAGACATTCCAAAATCAATTTTTTGGACTCAGATATCTCAAAATAGACCCGCAATAAGTTTTACATCGGGTGCTTTAAATGTATGAGATTTTGAAAGTAACCCATCTAGTGGAGTTTCTTATAGATTTTGATCATCGCAAAACTTTAGAAGCACTTTATTGACGTTTTTGTCAATTACGAAGAAATTATCGATAGCCTATGGGTTATCTATACGACCTGTGATAAAAATGAAACTTTTGTATTTTTTATTATGAGCAAAATATGACGCCATTAGGGTCCGTATGTAAAACCAAGGAGTCTTATTATAACTTCACGCGCGTGTCCAGTCCACACAAACAAGAGGAGAATTTCAAACATTGCATTTATATTCTTTGTATTGTCCCACATGTAGGGAAAGTATAGCTGTAACAAAAAAAACTCTTGGGGGTAGTTAAGGGGCAACAACTAACGAGTTGGCAATTTTTTTTTTTTTTTTTTTGGAAATATTATATGTGGGGTATCAAATGAAACTAGACATTAATCCGATTACGAATGTGTAAATTTGTTAGAGAAAAAAATTAATATATTTACATTTGACCAAATTTAAAGTGTCAGATATCATGTCCTCTCTCCCTAACTTGAACACGGCGTAACCTACAAATTTGAAAATATATTATTTTAATATTAAATTTAATTGCAGTGCGAAATCACATATTATAGTTTTTTGTATGACGGTTACAACTTAATACAACCACACAATGATAATATGTGTTGCGTATAAGTTTTAAAAGCAGTTTTTGTGAGATGTGAAACAAACAATTCATTAAGAGATGGATTGCATTTTCATTGATTTCTCTCTATTAAGAGTAGTTGATAAACTAACCACCCTTAAAATATTTCGAGTTTACTGTCCCTAAGACGTGCAGTTTTAGCATAATTGATCTTTTAAACGTACAAAATGACATCAAAATCATTTCACTAGGCTGTAGAGAATGACTGCAGGAACTCAAGGTCAAAGATGTCTTTTATAACAGTTCTACGAACAATTACCCTCAGGGGCTAAAAATAGCGAGTACGGGATTGACAGTCCTGAAGTAGCCTAGCTAGATCTACACCTTTTTTTTTATGTAGACTTAGGTTGGATTCTTTTTCAACTTTCCCAACAGGTGTGTCTTGTCCAATTCTTGTTCTTTTCCGGGAGTTTTTCAAAGCAAGGGGTCGTTATATTATGTTCTTTTTATCTCCTTTTTTTATAAGGTGATGATGACTAAGAGGTTTTTTCAAAATATCGAACCAGCATTTTATTTATTTAATTTTTTTACGATATAGTGACCTACACACTATTTTATTTGAGACCTTAGAAGTTACATTCTAACACAAAATTAGAATTGAAAATTTATTTAAAAAATAAAAATTGTAATTTTGAGTTAGAACCAAATTTCTATGCATCTCATTTAACAAACCTGTCACGTCTATCGGAAGGAATGACTAAAAACCCAAAAATATCGTCGTCCTAGATTTTTAAAATTTCAGTAAACATCTTAAACTGTCGAGAAATGAACAAACGAGTCTATGGAAGCCATCGTGGTACCAGCCCAGCCCCATCAAACAATGTAATATATTCAGATCCTCTTTCTAGATGGGTTAGATAGCAATGGGTAGACTTCATCCTTTAAAGTTTGGCCATTCATCCGGTCTAGATCGCGCCACTACTGCTACACTCTTGCGAGAATCATTTTATGTATTTAATAGCCGTTTGTCTTGTGTTTGGTGATTTTACTAATGTTGGTTTTAAACTGAATAATTTCATAAGTCTAGTTGAGTATACAACATAACCTAACCTATTCGAGTTTTCGGTAAACAAAATTTTAGATTAGATTTATGGCAGCAAGAATCACCACAAATAGGTTATGTTAGGTTATATACTAAACAGTATTTAATTAGTTACTGTTTGATATACATAAAAGAGGTTCCATATTACAATTACCCATTTTTAAAACGTTGAATATTTCCAAATGTTTAATTTTATTAAAACCGTATAAAACACAATATATTTTCGTTTATTTTAACCGAAAAAGACAACTTTTTTTCGATTTTTTACTCAGTTAATCAAGTGATAATAGAATTATCGTTTTTTTTTTTTTGGTAATTGACTACAACACTCGAAAAAGTATGATTCCTTCTAAATTACCTAAAATTTAAGTTTGGAAATGTAACAGATTCTACATTTTTAATGTACACTAAATATATCTACTTACGTATAATATCTCCATAAATAGAAGAGAGTTCACCCTAACAAGCAAAATCCAACAGCCTAAAGGAGACATCATTCCCTACACTGAGGGGCGAGGGCAGGGGACCGGAAGTCTGTCTTACAATGGAAGCGGGGGGGGGGGATCGTAACGCACCTCACATACCAATACCTACACTTGGAATTCAATTATCTCACAAACAATGCAATTTCTTTTATTACACGACTCAAAATACAAAAGAGAAGCATCAATAATCGGCACATTTGGCCTACTACAGTACTTACCAAAAATGGAAAAAAAGAAGAAAAAAACCAATTATATACAGGATGTTACAAAAAGGTTGGGCTGGCTATGCATTTTCATATTCTATGTATGATTCTAAGCTGAAAATGAAGAATAAATTTTTTTCAATTTCCACTTTGTTTAGCAGCAAGACGCCATTTTTTTTTTTTTTTTTTTACAAAAACTCACAGTAACTCTGGAAATAGATAAGATATCGAGTTCAAATGTAGAATAAGAATTTTACAAGTTACCATTAACAAGTGTACAAAGCACAAAGAATTTATTTTTATAATTTTCAAAATGGCGGCCGTTACAAATTTTTAACGTGGAATATCTTGAAAACCGTTAAATTTACAAAAAATGTACAAGAGACAAAATATTTTTATTTTTTAACAACAGACACAATGCTTTTTTGTAGTTTCAGTAGGTCAAAGGATAACCGAGTTATCGACAAAAAAAATATTTAGTCTCTTGTACATTTTTTTTTTAAAGTTAACGGTTTTCAAGATATTCCACTTTAAAAATTTGTAACGGCCGCCATTTTGAAAATTATAAAAATAAATTCTTTGTGCTTTGTACACTTGTTAATGGTAACATGTAAAATGCTTATTCCACATTTGAACTCGATATCTTATCTATTTCCAGAGTTACAGTGAGTTTTTGTAAAAAAAAAAAATGGCGTCTAGCTGCTAAACAAAGTGGAAATTGAAAATAAAAAATTATTCTTCATTTTCAGCTTAGAATTATACATAGAATATGAAAATGCATAACCAGCCCAACCTTTTTGTAACACCCTGTATAGCCTATATAATTATTCATTTTATCATAAGCTAAATCTTCTTTCACTTATACAGTACTTTACAAATAACTCACGAACCCCCATTTTTGGAGAAATGGTGAGCAATACGTTTTGTTTGGGTCCTTATAATACTCGACTAAAAGTTTATCGAAATCGTGCGAACAGATTTTGAAAAAAAAACGTAATTTTGTTTTTTTACGGTAGCTCGCCTTAAATTTTGATTTATCAAAAAATGAATAAAAACATCAGTAGATATAGTCAAAATATACCCCACATACCAAATTTTATTAAAATGAGTGCACGAGTTTGGGCTGTAGTTGAGAGTGGATGTTTTATGATATTTCTCAGCCAACAGAGCAAATAATAATAATAGTGTTATTACATCTTTTACAATACTTTAGTTTAATTTCACCTCAATTTGACTTTGAAAAATAAAAAAAATCGTCTCTGAAAATAGCTTGAATTTGGGATTTTTGAAACATGGGATCCGAAACTGGTTTGAAGATATCGAAAAAAATACCCCAAAGTAAAAAAGTCTTAAAATAATGTGTTTTATCCGAAATCGTCGTAAAAAATATTCGTTCTTATAACAAAATTTAAAGCTGACCACCATATTGGAAAAAGGCGGGTGATATGGGAAATTTAGTAATACTTTTAGTTTTAACTCAAAAAATCTTGAGTTTACCTTTTAAAGTTTTTGTAACTTCGTTCTGTTCAGGATATTTTAAAAAGTGCTTACAACTTTGGTCTCATTTTCGAGCAAAATAGAAAAAAGTTTAGGTAATAGTAGCGTAAACATTAGAGACAGTTGTAAGAAAGATGGCTGCTTTCACTGTGTTTTGTTTCTGCTATAATTGTGCAACCGAGCATGGTAAAGATCCTCCAGTGAGCCCAACATTTAAGTGTTTTGTTAAAACCAGATGTTCAGTAATAAGGTAAGTCTTCGGTGTTTCCTTAAGTGAATACACAAAACCATCAACGGTTTCTAACTCACGACTTCTAGTAAGTAGGCCGTACAAAGATAACTTACCGCTGGACTGCTTTAACCCTAGATCAGGCAAAACTTAGCAATGTTTATTTGTTTTTAAATTCTTCGTTTGTTTAAAAATTAATAAAATATATTATTTTTATACAAAACCCAACTTATAAGACATCATTTTTCTCAGAAAGATGCATAGAATTCATCTATGTAATATATATATATATATTTGAAACGGTTTTGGACTGTCAATCCCTTTTCAACTGCAGAAATAAACCAAGACCGGAGATGGCTGAACTTAAGCCCGAACCTATACCTATAGTTATTGTGCAACCAACTTGGTCACTGCCGGAAATAAAAGCTGAATTGGATATCCCAGGTTCACTTACCAAGCGCGACTTACCGATACTACTTAAATGCGCAGCATTGGAACTTATCAATGAGAAATACAGTGATCATTTGAAAATTTACACAGACGGTTCTGTCGATAAAATAAATGATCGAGGTGGAGGAGCATTCTGCTGTCCACAATTGGGAGAGTCTTACCTGTTTCCTTGCGATGCGTCTTCTAGCATGAATGCCGAACTTTTAGCTTTAAACGCCGCCCTACAGTTCTGCACGACGATCGAGGAAAACAAAATATGCATTCTCACAGATTCCAGATCAGCTTTGCAGACCCTTCGAAACCCCAGGTCCAACCACTACAGCTTCAGAACATCGGAAATCTATGACATCCTAACCCAGCTCAAAAACAAAAGCATCACGCTGCAGTGGGTACCTAGTCATTGTGGAGTTCCGGGTAACGAGGCGGCAGACGCTCTAGCTGACCAGGCATGCAGCATGCGCCCAAGTGAAGAACGACGTTACTCTCTGCAGCACTGTAAGCAGACTGCTAATCGGTCTCTCAATGCGGAATGGCGACAGAGATGGCAGAATTGCACGTCCGGCCGTGTCTACTTCGAAATTCAGAGACAACCAAATGACCCCAAAATCTACAAGTCGGTTCCGAGAGCAATCGCAACATTTGCGGCTAGGGCTCGGACGGGGCATATTATTACGAACAATTACCTCCACAGATTTGGTTTAACTGACAGTGCATCATGTGGAACATGCCAGAGAGAGGATGAGACTTTGGAGCACATACTCATCCACTGCACCTACCATATAGAAGAAAGACAAACCCTAAAAGAAAATGTCGGTGAAGAGCCCATGCTCAGAAAGATCCTCACAGAAACTCAGCATTGGGCCTTAGCTGCAAACGTATACCGGAGACATCGAGCCATCGAGGTGTACAGCCTTGGACGCTTGAACTAAGAAGTAAGAAGTAAGAAACGGTTTTGGAGTAAGTATGTTACATGTCAAAAAACGAAGTTATCATTTTTCAGAAAAACCTGTATCATCCAAAATCAATAGCTTACCACCTTTTTCTAAGATATACAAAAGTTTAGTGTTATATTTGTGAATATATTTCGGGGAAAAAAATTGTTACATTTTCAAAATTATAAAAATTGTTTTACGAAAAAAGAAAAATTGGCCAGCTTATTTTCAAAAAATCACCAAAAATTGTAATATTTATGGAAAACCTACTTTTAAATATAATTTTATTCAGGAAGGTTCATAGAATTTAGTAGTGTAATTAAAAAAAAGTACATTTATACAAGAATAAGCTGAGGTGGGTTAACTACATTTACCAGCTTTTTCGTAATAATTGTATTCAATAGAAAATTGTTTACAAGTGGACGCCACTCTTCTTGAACAGACACCGAGTTCCGAAACACCCTGTATGTTGTTTTTATTTTCCCCCTTTATGTTTGTAGGTAATTTTTTTGTTTAATTCGTGATAAAAGTACTATTTTCAAACTGGAAATATTTTTGCGTTCCACTAGGCGTCGTGCGGTAAACTTTTCTCTCGTCAGAAGACTACCGGAGTTTTCTTTTTGGATGGGTCAGTGAAGAGGTTTATTTTCGGTTTTCTGGACGGGTGCGTTTGAAAGTTAATACGAGTTTCAGAAGACTACCGGAGTTTTCTTTTTGGATGGGTCAGTGAAGAGGTTTATTTTCGGTTTTCTGGACGGGTGCGTTTGAAAGTTAATACGAGTTTCAGAAGACTACCGAAGTTTTCTTTTTGGATGGGTCAGTGAAGAGGTTTATTTTCGGTTTTCTGGACGGGTGCGTTTGAAAGTTAATATGAGTTTCAGAAGACTACCGGAGTTTTCTTTTTGGATGGGTCAGTGAAGAGGTTTATTTTCGGTTTTCTGGACGGGTGCGTTTGAAAGTTAATACGAGTTTCAGAAGACTACCGAAGTTTTCTTTTTGGATGGGTCAGTGAAGAGGTTTATTTTCGGTTTTCTGGACGGGTGCGTTTGAAAGTTAATACGAGTTTCAGAAGACTACCGGAGTTTTCTTTTTGGATGGGTCAGTGAAGAGGTTTATTTTCGGTTTTCTGGACGGGTGCGTTTGAAAGTTAATACGAGTTTCAGAAGACTACCGGAGTTTTCTTTTTGGATGGGTCAGTGAAGAGGTTTATTTTCGGTTTTCTGGACGGGTGCGTTTGAAAGTTAATACGAGTTTCAGAAGACTACCGGAGTTTTCTTTTTGGATGGGTCAGTGAAGAGGTTTATTTTCGGTTTTCTGGACGGGTGCGTTTGAAAGTTAATACGAGTTTCAGAAGACTACCGAAGTTTTCTTTTTGGATGGGTCAGTGAAGAGGTTTATTTTCGGTTTTCTGGACGGGTGCGTTTGAAAGTTAATACGAGTTTCAGAAGACTACCGAATAGGCCTCTAAACAACGTATCGCTTTGGCATCCTTACGGTTTTCCCCTGTTGGTTTCCTGCAAAAACCCGTTTCATTTTCCTTGAATTGTGGTGTTCTAATCAACCTAACTAATAGTCAGATACAATAAAACAAATTGATGGGCGTCATAATAGTACTTACCCAGCCCCATCATACAATGTAATACAGATGTAGTGTTGGTAGATCAAGGTAATTATTTCTAAAGTATCCACTCGCTTCGCTTCGTAATATTTAGCCTGATTTCTGACAATGTGATGCGCAGTCGTCCTCTGGACCAGTTGTTGTAGTGGGGGAAACACTGAGCTCAGTCTTGCAGTGAGTTTTGTACTTAGTTGTACGTCCATTTCAAAAACATTGGTTCGTTGTGTTGTGATGGAAGGTTAAAACGTCCGAAAGAAATTTAGGTGTAGTAAAGTCCACCAAATCTGCATAGTTTTATGAAACAAGAAGCCGAGAACGGAGGACCTGTTATTATGAGCTTAAATACCAAATTTAATTAAAATTTAATCTACTAAAAAGTTAAAACTTAGGGAAAATTTCAAGGGACATTTTGATATTTATATGATTTTTCTGATTAGCAAGTTTGTCTTATTGTTTGTAAATCAGTATAAATACCAAATTTAAACAAAATAGAAAATTATTCTTTTAGTGGAAATAGGCAATTTCGAAACTTATATAACGATTTATTTTGGTTAGAAAATTTGTCTAATTGTTTGTAAACAAAATAAAGACGAGACAACATGGTAAACGTTGACAGCAGAATGGAGCTGAGTGAATGTCTTTATCGGCAGTAATAGTTATGACATCTCTTCTCTGTCCTGGTATACTGGATCTGGTGTACTAATATTTTTTCTTGGTAGGTCAAGGTTAGAAATTACATTTTTTGACAATAACTTCCCTATTTGTCGTCGTAGAGGGGTGGGGTTGGTACCATTACATGCAGAATTAAAATCTGCAAATTTTAATCAAATCTAGTGTCTTATAAGTTGTATGACAACACGAGATGTGAACCAAAAACACTGTTTAAAATTACCACTTTTTTGACATTTTTAATTGGATTTTTTTTTGAGCACACTATAGTCCCCTAAACCAAATTTCATTTTTCCACCTTAATTTTTGTAGCCTCTGTCGTGTTTTAAGTACCGGAGACGAAATTACTTGATGGAAGGAAAAGTGAAGATCAGTCACAAAAGGCGGTCGAAATTTTTGACGTACCAAACTTATCCTAAACAGGCCAAGTAACACCGGCTTCCACCAATTTTGGTCGAACTTCTCTAAATCACGGAATTTAATACAGTGTTCCGAAAATAAGTGACTTACCTAATATCCTAGGTAAGTAAAACTTTACAAAAGTGACACTTTGTAATTATTTTCCTACAGATAATAGTAACATATAAGAATTTCAGATTTTAACTCTTACCAAAACAAAATGGTGGGTTTCTTTATAAACATTCTAATTTTTACAATTAATGATATTTTATTGATAAACAATAAATCATTATTTGTACTTTCAAAGAAAAAACCATAAACAATTCAATATTAAGGGTAGGCCTATTAATAATAATATATGTTTTAAGTAAAAAATTTTATTATTATTATTATTAGTTTTGTTACCGCTATATATTTTTTCTATATGCGGGACAATACAAAGAATATAAATGCAAAGTTTGAAATATATAGGATTTATCGTCTTGTCTGTGTAGACTGGTTACGACTTACAGACACGCGCGTGAAATTGTAAGGGTCCTTGGTTTTACCTAGGGACCCTAATAAACCATATTTTAAGGCTCATTTTGTCAAGTCTTAATAAGATCTGTTGTGAAATGCAGATGGACGGACAACTATTCCAAAAACCATATCTCTCTCTACGTTGTAAGAATGTAAAACCGATTGTTGAAATTAAACCTGTGCGGAGTGTGCGCTGTACAATGTCCCGCAATAGACAATTTAGTTCAGCTTTGATACAATCAAAAAATAAGAATCATTACTAAAATTACGAACATAACCTCAAAATTTTCCCAACACAGTGTACACAAATGCTGTTTTTTTTTGTTACAGTTGTTTTTGTATTTCCAAGCTGTTGAAATATTCGTCTCGCGTGCAACTGTGAACCCGCTTTGTATGCCCACTAAGACTGGCCCTAAAGTTCCAGGAAGCTGATGACGTCATAGTTCTGATGTTTCCACGAATACAAGAAATGACCCATTTGTTATTTATTTAGCAGGAAAGATAGGCTTTATACCGGCGTACGGAATTCCAATTAACATTGCCTAACCTAACCTTCTCGCACTTATGTATATGAAATTAGTATAGTAAATATTATAAAGATGTCTTTAAAAATATTGCACACAGTTTGTCGTTTATCTAGCCCCAAAACGAAATTAAAAATACAAAACAACTAATCATGAAAAATATCAGTTCGGTAGCTGTCAATCAAAAATTGAAAATGAATTATGAGCTCAAATTTAAAAACATGGAAATTTATGTATGTTACTTAAATTAAGGCCTGAAAAAAAGAAAACAAAGAACATAAAATTAAAACCCCTTGTCCTCGAATAGGCGTCAGCGTCGGAAAAGAACAAGAGTTGATCAAAAGAGACCGAGTAGGAAAGATGAGATGGATCTAACACAAGAATACATGAAAAAGTTGTGAACCAATGTGTGACAGATTCAGTCATAAAGTAGGGGAGGCGCTGATAAAATCTTACATTATTTATCTTTATCTGAAGACATTAAAACAGTGGTAAATTTACGCATTTAAACTTTAAACAAAATAAATTTAATTGAAAAACATTCAAAAAGTAATTACTAGGCAAGTTGAGTTAGTTTTTAAAATAGTTCAGATTATTAGAGTTAAAGTAATAACTCATCAAATTATTGTTTGAAAATAATACATATAAAGGAATAATAACAGATTGTAACCCTTCCACTAGGACTGCATGATTTATGTTGAACCAGGCTTGTGGCTTACAAACCCCAATCCTCTGCATTAAAACTAATATAAATATAAAATAAAACAAAAACAATAAAACATGTCAACTCATATTGTATTTCCAAATTGTCCAATCATTTTACAAGTATTATTCAAAGTACAGTATTTGATACAAAATTTGGATTCGCAAGAGGTCCAAGTTTATACACTTTCAATGCCAACATCGTAATAAGGGCGGAGAAACATATGACAAATAACAGTTTCATTGAAGAGAGACTCAGTGTTAAAAACAATAGAATAACAGATGCTAAGATTGTATAATAAACCCAACTTTCCACAATGCAAATGGAGGGGATTTTCGACCATATTTTCTTTATGTTCTCAGGTATATAACACTGTTCCTATAAAAATCAAATAAAAATTATTTAGGAAATTTATTCACAGTGAAATAACTAGAGGGTGCTTGGAAATAGTTCTACTCATCAAAAGAAACAAAAAAAGTTTCTTTATCAATATGGCCTATCTTGTCTGTTTTATAATAATTAACACCTCAAGAAGCATATGAGCTACAACTTTCTGATTTTGCAAGCATTTTGTAGTTATTTTGTACCCAATAACTATAAAACTACATTAGGTCAAAAATGTTTTGAATTTTTAAAAGACGATATCGAAATAACATTGAAAGAATTAAACCTACACAATTAGACATTAATAACTATAAAATCAGAAAATTGTAGCTCAAGTTTTAGAGATATTAATTAGTAAAAAACACAAACCCGACACCGAAGGGTAATAGGCCATATTGTAAAAGAATTTTTTTTTTTTTATGTATAGAGCCTTTTCCCAAATTTTGTGCAAAGAGTTTTTGAGCACCCGGTATAACATTTATTTTAAATTAATATGTTAATTGAAGAAATCTCGTTTAAAAAAAAAAAAAAAAAAAAAAAAAAAAAAAAAAAAAAAAATCAAACTATATAATAAGCTACAGTTAAACCATTAATTTCAAAAGAAAATTACAGAAGTAAGTACAGAGTGATTCAAAAAGAAATTTCAAGACGTGTTCTACTGGTAAAAATATAGAAATAAGTTCATATAAATCTAGGTTTATATATTAGTGCTTGATACACAATACACTAGAAGTGAGCATTTGAGGATTTTACTACGTATAAAAAAGTAAAATTATATATTTCTTATTAAAACCAATGTTATGTTAATTAATATGTTAAATGCTGTCATCTGTCCGCCACTATTTTATCAATCCTTAAACTAGATTTAGGTTAAGTTAACACAGATTTTTAACAATAATTTAATGGTAGTAGCCTATATTTAACCTGTTCTGTCAAATTCTCACAAATTATGCACAAACATAAAACAAAATTTTAATTTCTCAACAAGCAAAAAAAGAATCAAAATTAAAAAATCGGACTTCCTAAATGTGCAACTACTTAAAGAATTCTGTAGGCCTACTAAAAAATAACACAAAATTGCCATCAAGGCTTCGTAGAACAACTAAACCACCATCGGTAGAGACAAATAAAAACAGTTCAAGTGTTTCAATGGTTGACAACAACCATAGAAACCGGGGGTTTTTTTTACAAATTTGTAGTCACATTCATCTGTAAAGAAAAAAAAATTTCTTTCTCGTTTAAAAATTTTAAGTGTGCAATGTTAAGAAAGTAGGAGAACTCATGTATTACCATTAGTTAAAAATCACACTTTTCAGAAAAATAAAGTAACCTAACCTATCCTTAGTTAGATAGAAAAAAAAACTCGAACACAAGATCTCACAAAAATTATAATAAGGATAGCATCTTTGTCGTTGAAACGCATTTGATTTAGTAAACGTAATTTTTATGAGATCTTGTGTTCAAGTTTTTTTTTCTATCTAATATTATTTCACAAGTCAAGCTCAATATTTATTTATATCCTTAGTTACTTTACTTGACTTCCACATACTACGTATGTGTTAGCTAACTAGTCAGCATTTGAGGTACCGCAATTATTCAAGATTAAATTTTTTGGTTCTTTGTAGGATAGAGCGATATTCTGTCCCTTAAAAACCCTCTAATTGCATAATTCGTATCATAAACTCGTCGTAGGCCTAATTTACATAGCGACTAATTATAACAAAGATTTTTTCTAATTACTTCTGATCTTAAATTTTCTTTTACTTGCAAATTTGGCACAATGGTATGGGTTATTATTTTCATTACAAACAAATTTATTAAAATTATAGAGCCCACACTTGTGCGGACCCTCCATCCTTTTTTATAAGTTCAAAACTATAAACAAACATTAGCATATATTTTTAGCTTCTGTTATCTTTCTACTACCATACCAAACAAAAAGTAACATAACTGTGACTTTCATTCGCCACACTGCAAAAACTTTCAAGTTTGGCCATTCATTCGGTCTAGACAGAGTCACTACTATGTCAGTACTACTGCAACATT
Organism: Aphrophora alni; assembly: GCA_963513935.1. NCBI lineage: Eukaryota > Metazoa > Arthropoda > Insecta > Hemiptera > Aphrophoridae > Aphrophora > Aphrophora alni. The sequence continues at coordinate 171,730,124 of OY740765.1, read as the reverse complement.
CTTACAAGAATCATTCTTTGTATTTAATATCAGTTTGTATTATTATTTTGTTGATTAACTTACGTTGGTTTTAAACTGAATAATTACATAAGTGTATTTAAATATACAATACAACCTGGCCTAACCTTAGGAGCTATTCAAGTTTATCAGATTTGTGATAGCAAGAATCGCCACAAATAGGTTACAATCTTGTTGAGCACTGTGGTGAAATTCACAATAATGATTCGAATTTGCCCCTAACCACAATCACTAGAAACTTTAAAATAAAACAAAATTATCTGATTAATTGTTCTTTATTAATTATTTCCACTAAATGCCCTGATGTACATTTCGATAACATGGTTATCATCATTGGAGGGTTCTAGAAACCAATAGAAACGCAGACCAAACATTAACCACAAGACGACTTAGTCGCAGTAGTAGGCTGCGAAATTGGATGCCCACTAACCCAATCGAAATGAAAAAAATTCCTGGGACTCTTAATTTGGATAGGCCTAGCAAACAAGATTTTTCCTAGAATACAAGATTATTGGTCCAAGAAAGTCTTATATAAAAATGATGCTGCGAGTAAAGTAATGAGCCGCAACAGATTTCAATTGTTGCTACGATTTTGGCATTTTAACAATAACAGTAACCCAGGGGATTATGGAAGGTTTGCAAAGATTGTACCTTTACTTAATTTACTCAATGAGTTGTTTAAACAACATAAAGTAGCGTTAGCAGACCTTGTAGTAGACGAGTCGATGGTCCCATTCAGAGGGAGACTTATTTTTAGGCAATATTTGCCCAAAAATCTCACAAATATGGCTTTGTTATTTAAAGTATGTGACAAAAGTGTTTACACTTACAATGTGAAAGTTTTACTCAGGCAAATATTCAAATGTGACTCACGAACTTTTCATGGGTACATCAGTAGTTTTAGAAATCGTACAACCATACCTGAATTCGGGAACCACAATCTACGTTGACAATTTTTATTCTTCTATTGAATTAGCCGAGCAACTCTTGAAACAAAATACTCATTTGGTAGGTACAATGAGACAAGATCGTGTAGGGATTCCAAAAGACATACTTTTGCCTGTGAAACTGAAGCGAGGTGAGATGGTTGTTGCTGAATATAAAGACGGCATAGTCATAACAAAGTGGCAAGATAAGCGTCTAGTGATAACCATTTCAACAAAACATCAAGTCAACATGGTTCAAACTGGAAAGCGGGATGGAAGAGGAAATGTCATTTTCAAGCCTCTTGCAATAACCAGAGTACAATGAGCAAAAATCCGACATCGATGTTGCTGATCAAATGTCGTCGTACAACTCAGCAGTACAAAAGACACTAAGATGGTACCATAAAGTTGCAAAACATTTACTATTTGGTACCTGCATTGTAAATGCTTGGCTCGCTTACAAAAGTAATGTAGGACCACAACCGCAACACCAATACTTGTCAATAACAAATTTTAAAGGAAAATTGTGTATGGATCTAATGGAAGTGTCAGACTAGGAACCAGTTCCTGCAATAAAACAGACAGGCCACCAATATCTAAAAGAGTCAGACGTCTTTGTGGGACAAGGAATAAACAAACGACGATTGAGAAAAGCATGTAAAGTTTGCTACAAGGAAATCGCTAAAAACATGACAAGAGTGGCTACATGTGGTGCTAGATGTCCAGAGCAGCCGTACCTATGCAGAAAGTGCTTCGAGACCATCCATAAGTAAATTGTTTTAAATAATTTTGTATAGGCCTACTGTAAATTAAAATGCTTTCATCTTACAGTTTAGACAGTAATAATATAAATAAATGATTTTTAAAAACTTAATTGTAAATAAATAACTATTTCCAATAATTTTATAATTCCTAATTTTGTAATAGCCTAGTTCAATGTTTTTCACAAAAATATGCAAAATTTATTGTTTGCTTACCGTAATAGTTAACTTTTATACGTTTATTTAAAAAAAAACAAAAAAAACTGTAGAATGTTGAAACTGTATATTACTTGTTTTAATGCATTAATCCATAATTCCAACTGAAAATTTCGCTGCCGTACCGATCGGTACGACGAAATTAACATATTATTGAGGCATTTTATTTCGTTGCAACGCAACACTATTTAAAGATAATAATATGAAATTTCTACAGCTATTAGCTCCAATCTTCTACATTTCACTTAGTGTATGTGTTTTCCACTAGGTTGCAACACTTACTGGTAAAAGACTCTAAAATAAAATCTTGCATTAATGGCAGTGTTGTACAGATCAGCCGACATGCCACTTTAACTATGGGCTTGCTGTTGTACCGATTGCCCCCCCCCCCATGGCACTTAACATGTTAAACTCATCAGATAATGCAATAAAAAACAAACATAGAGTCTACCTCTTAGAGCGAGTGTCAAGCACACACTGAAGCAAAAACACTGGTTAAGGGAGTGGTTGTTCCAGAGCAACCACCGCAGTTTTGAGACATTGCTAGTTGTTCCGGAACAACCCGCCGCAGTGAATATGTTAAAGAATTAAAGAACAAGAAAAATATATGCTAAACTATATCAATATACATTTTACCCACCACTAATACTCTCTACATATAGGGCCAGAGTAAGAATATGATATAGGCTACATACCAATTATCAATTGAAATTCTAAGAACATTATAAAACTTACAAAACAAGATGGTTCATTTTTCATATTTAGGTTATTTGTCGATAACTGTTGATGACATAGTGGACCAAACCCATGACTATAATAAGTCAGAGCAACTGCGATCATTGTAAAGACTAAGGTCAGTATATACTGAGATGCCGATAAATTAAAGAACAAAATAAAGGCGAAAAAAGATGTTAATATGGCTGCCACAATGACCTTATCTGAATTACAATCTGTTTCGTTAAGTAAATGTTGTAAACGTTGACGTATCTGCAAAGTCTACAACAGAAAAAAAAAAGAAAAATTATTTTTTTCAAGTACGCTAGTTAATTGATATAAATAAATATTGAGCTTGACGAGATAATATTAGATTTAAAAAAATTCGAACACAAGATCTCACAAAAATTACGTTTATTCAATCAAGCGTGTTTCAACAACCAAGTCGCCATCCTCAGTGATACATGAGCTACAATAACAAAACTATACCTAAACTCATGTATCATTGAGGATGGCAACTTTGTCATTTAAACAAGTTTGATTAAATAAACGTAATTTTTGTGAGATCTTGTGTTCAAGTTCTTTTTTTTTCCATCAAGTAAATTGATGAGAAAATGGTAAAACTTGAGAAATGTATCTAGCCTAAACATTGTATTTTTTTTTTTTTAATCAGTCAGAGTTATAATTTAGATATTGTAGCTCATGTATCACTGAGGATGGCGACTTTGTCATTGAAATGCGATTCATTAAGTAAACATAGTTTTTGTGACATCTTGTGTTTCCGAATTTTATTCTATCTAATATTATCTCACAAGCCAAGCTCAATATCTATTTATAGTCAGATTTTAGGCTTTAATATAAACAAGTTGATTGCCACCATTATGGTACTTACCCAGCCCTATTATACAATGTAATAAAAACAGATCCTCTAAAAGTTTGACTAATAGCACAAATTTGTTTACACAGGTTTTCTGGACCTTTTAATTGTTTTATCACTACTCTCTTGTCATCGGCTAGGTCCTAGTAAGCCTTGTACACGTCTATATATTAAAAATTCTTCGCTCTTTTCACTTGTGTAAATATCTCGGCCCTTCTAGTGCACACCACATGTGAAAGAGTCTTCACTCGAACCTGCTATCTCATGTAACTATACAAATATCACATTTTCTTAGGAGGTCAGGAATCGAAATTACATTTTTGAAAATAACTTTGCTACTTGTCATCATAGGAAAAGTGGGATTGATACCATCATATACAGAATTGAAATCTAATTTAGTGTGTTGTATGTTGAATACCATACAAGATATGAACAAAAAACTGTTTAAAAAGCGAGCCTCTTAAAAGAAGAAGACCGTCACTCAAACAGTGGCATCTAGAAAGTTTCCTAACCTTAACAACTTTATACATAATATACGAATAAACACTTCATTGTTCTGGAGCCCAATATAATGGAGTCACATGAATGCACATAAGTAGGAATCTAACAAATCTCTGCTGGTTCCATATTCATTCTGTTCCTGGTAAAATACTGTCCTTAATACATGCCATCAATGTTTATTATGTCAGGTCAGCTTCTGTCTGTTCTATATATATATATATATATATATATATATAAATATATATATATATGTCAATAAAAAAATGTTTAAGAGTGGCGGTCCTCTTCTTGAACAGATCCTAAAAAACCGCTATTTTGACATTTTTCTCAATTTCAATTGAGTTCTAGGCTATATGAGCACACTCTAATAGTCCGCTAGATAAAATTTCATGTTTCTATCAAATATTTGTGGCCGCTAAAGTGCTTATGTACAGAAAGCAACAACAACAGATGGACGCCATGTCAAAAAATTTTACGATTACCAAACTGCACTGAAAACGAAAAGTACGAAATACAGCACTGTAAATATTGCAAGTGAAATCTACTGTATTCAAGTCTAGTGTGATACTATTAGAATTTATTATAAATATTTTCCGGGTTTGAAATGGGAGTCATTATATGATTCAAATATTAAGCGTAAATAAGCAAGTTTCGGTGCTGTGCCAGTGATTCACTTAATATTGAGGGATTTTAATATAAGAATAGTTACGCTGATCAAATGTACAGAAGTAGCCACTAAGTCTCTTACAATAATATAACGTATAGATGGTAACACTGTGTCATTAGGTGATTGTAAAGGATACGTTTCTAATCAGCTGCTTTTTTTAACCAACAATATGTTCAGGTTTGTTAAAATTATAAATTTTAATTTATGCAGTGTTTTAGGCTAAAATGGCAGACACAAGCATATATTCAATTGAAGAAAAGACTTTGTTATTACATGAGTACATGAATGGAAATGAAAACTATAAAAACATAGATATGTTTTAGCATTTTGGTAAAGGAGCTCCAGTAGCAACACTCTTGCTATTTGGGAAAGAAAAGCTTTTTCCACCAGATCAGTCCTCTAATTGAAATGATCTTGAAGTTGATTGAATATTTTTGATATTGTTGAGGAATCCTGTTTCAACCATGAAAAGGTCTTCAAAGCTAAACATTCCCCATTCAACAATTAAGAAAATAATAAAAGAAAGTTTGGGTTTAGAGCCATCTTGTGTTCATGACCTTTCTTACCGCGACATGGTTTTAAGGGAAACTTGTTGCAAAGATTTTTTAAGCCATTTTCCCAATGTTCATTCTCAGAAACTAATTTACTTGTCCAAATAATAGAAAGCCATTAATCTGAGTAATAGATCTCGGAATGTGTATTTTTAATGTAAAGTAAATTCCCACTTTTATGAGGAAATAAAAAACACTAAATCACATTATTGATGGGACCAGCAATATCTGAAATGCATCTGGTTCACACAGGACCATTTCTATGCACACAGGTTTATGAACATGTGAGGATGATTTCCTTAATTCGATTGACGTAAATAAATATAGTGTTTTTATAAGGAAATAAATTGATTGAGAAATTGAATTGTATAGCCTACCATACATTTTTGAAGTGTTAACACCATTCCATACCTGAACATGCTTAATTTTTTTTTTTTTTTTTGCTTTGATTGATTGGTTTAGAATTAACTGTTATTTTACAACTCTCAACTCATTATCTCAAACGATAAGGGATTTTTTAAATGAACATTTCAAAGTGTGGTTGATTGGTAAGGGCTCTGAAATTCAATAACTGTCTAGAGTCCAAACTTAAAAACTTGTGACAATTTGCTTCGGGGTATAATCAAAGAAATAATCCCCACTTTTGTCTAAGAAATGTTGATGAGCTGAAAACTGCTGTCGAAGACTGTTTTTATAACTTAGATCCTTCGATAGAAGAGAATGTCTAAACAAACTAAGCGACTGATAAAAATGTGCATGCAGACAATTGAAGAGCACATATGGATGGAATTTTAAGTAATGTATAAACTAATGACATTCTTTATATGGAAAGGTCACCAAATAAAAATGTGTATGTTATGTTAAGTTACACAAAAATTAGTATCAAATTCATGTTCAGAGTCTTAAATATAAGGGTTTAACGTTATGACCACCAATATACTATATTTACTGTTTTTGTGAATATAGACTATCCGTTTTAAATCACCTGAGTTAAAACAAACTGCTACCTACCATAAGGCAAAAACACAAAATTCTGATTTGTCTAAAATCGCCAGTAAAAGAAAATTACAGTTAAAAAGAAGAATTGATAATAAATTTAAAATAAAGGTCGTCTGCTGTTATTTAAAACTACATTTGAATTCAATAAGATTTAAGCTTAGGGTGAGTTTATGACAAAAATAAAACAAAAATAAGTAAACAAGTTTAGGCTCTATTTAAATGTTATGTACAAGTAAGATTTAGCCATTTTTTAACAGATTGTGACGATATTATTTTTAGTTAGTAAATTATATTGTTTTGTAGGTATATTTAGTATATTGTTTTTGCAGTTTATTTAATTTGTGGTTTTAATACTACCATTAATAAACTATGTAGTTGTTTAATTTAACGAACATTAACATTGTTAAATGATGAAAATGTATAAGTTTTAACTTTTTATTAAAATCAATGTTAATTCATACAAAAACTGCATTAAAAAATGTCAAAAAAATCAAGTTTTGTAGTTCATAACTAGATAGACTAGGCCCTAACTTATGACAAAATAAAATAAAAAACTCAAAAATTTAGTTTTACTGTTCTATTTGTGGATTCATACGTTGGATTTGTACAGATTAAATCCATGTTTTTACCAGATTTATTTTTAGATTGAAACAAAATATACTAATTTTTATTTTAAAAAAGCTCCACAACCTTCAGACACCATGTTTGTGCAAGCTAGGTGTAGCATACTTTTTAAATTATTTATTTGCTCGGTAAGTCAGTTTTATAAAGAAGTAAAAATCAACTTTTAAAGGCCTATTTAATTGCAAATAAATCTTATCAAAATAAATTAACCACAGTTCGTTGGTTAATTGACCTATTCTGGAGATAAGAAAGCTGAGTACCATCGGAAACAAGATTACAAATAATCAAGATAAATAAACATAGACTTACTATATTGCATATATGTAGCCTATGTTTACAAATACCAATTCTAAAATCCAACTCTTGATTTTAATACAAAAATTAGTAAACATAAATTACCTTAGTAAACAATAACATAAGAAAAGAATGGTAGTAGGCAGCAGATGAGTACATTCCACAACATATTTCCTGTTGGAAAATATGATGCTTAATTCAAAACTTTTAAAACTTTACTTTTATAATTAGAAGAAGAAAAATCATTGTTAGATCTTTCATTCAAATGTTGTGTAAATATAGGCTTAACCATAAAGTAGGTTGATAGTGGTAAAATAGAAATAATTTGCTAGCCTTTCTAAATTCGCCCTAATTTACGTATTACATTTAAATTACAGTAAGACCATTATTGTCTATCATTGACAATATTAAAAAGCTTTTGCTATAACAAAAGCTAAGTCTCTCAGAGAATGAAGTAAGGTCATAAAAATTTGGTTAACTGTATGTATCCCTTAGAATTTTATTTGCTCCCTCTATCTGAAGAGAGAAATATTTTTTCCTTGTTGAAATCTCTTAAGTCATCATCACCTCATAAACATAAAATAAAGACTCCTAGCCCTCGAATACTCTAAATAGCTTCAGGGTCAGAAGTAAACAAAAGTTCATCAAAAGATACTTGATAAGAAAAAAGAGAAGTATCTAACCCAAGACTATATGAAAAAAGGTATCCAATGAGAGACGAGATGGAGGGAGAGTGTATTATGATCCAAAAAATTGATGTGAAGATTTTCGTGGGGATATCTGTTTTATCCCCCCCCCCTCTCTCATTGCTAAATCCTAACATTGTTTTTACTTCTATTGATATTAAATAGTACACAAATTCTGACAAAAAGATATTTAATTAGTCATTCGCTTCAACAACAATATCATCATCCTCAGCGACATATTACCTAGGCCTACAAATAACAAACTATAACTAGCCTATTGAACATCACATACTTTGAGTCATCGCTTATTAGCCTAATTTTTATATTCACAAATAATGTCAAATATCTGAAAAATTGAAATAAAATATAACTTATGGTGTTACTATAGATGTAACATCAAAACTTGTTTAAAATTCTTGTTTGTAAGAATTTCTATTCTGTTTACTATTATTCATAGAAGTGATATTTTCACAAAAGTCAAGGTGTACTTTTATTAATTTAATGTATCGTAAGTTTTAAATATGGATAAAAACTGTTTAAAATGAGACATTTTGAAATTAGTAGTTTTTATCTTTCTTCAAAATTCAATAGATTTGTACAAGAATCTCCCACACAAAATTTAAAATCTGTTGTTTAATTTTTGTAGCTACTATTGTGTTTAGACGACAGATCAATAAAGTGATGTTGAAAATAGTTTTTTCCCCCAAATTCCTTCATCATGAAACACTTAGATTAGTAGAAGTTTAATTTTAATGAATTGTAATAAAAGTAATTGCTTTATTAACTAGATAAGATTATTGAATGGTCTGAAAAAGTATTGATCAAATATACATATAAGAATTTTCTTTCCTCAAACTGTAATTGTATACTAGGCCCTACTGATGAACTAATATTGTTAATTTTTATTTATTTAATAGTATATCTGCAACAATAAATAGTTGAGTGACCAACACAAGGATTTACTAAACTAAGTAGCCTCTAGAAAATTGATAAATATAAAAATTATCCAATAAAATGTTTATCCAAATATTATATTTTTGTCACAAAAATACCCCCACTTTAGGGTTATATAGGCCTATTAAAGGTTCCAACCTGTTGTCACATTTTGATGTACAATTATCATACTATTACTATTGTGTAATTAATAGAAGAATAAACATTCTAAAAAATTTACAAAATCAAAATGTTGTATAACAATAAAATGAATAGACAAACAAAAGCCTATTAGGAACTAATTGTTATCATCTTAAAAATAGCCTATTAGGAACTAATTGTTTTATCTTTGAATATGAATTAATTAACTATTGTTTTTGACACTTTTTAATTAAGCCTAGATTTAATTGTAACTTTGAACATATAAAAAAAACATATTATGTTATTTTAAAATGTTTTAGACCAATCAAAAAAATATATTGTCTACCAAAATTATTAGCCTACTGAATGAAATTTGGATATCCAAGTGTAATATTATTTTAACCTTACCTCAGCCATTTTATATGCCCACATCTTAAATTATTCAATTATGTTTATATCAAATTATATAAGAATTACTGTGAACTGTTTACTAAAATTTTTATATGAATGATATTTTATAAACTGTAAAATTTAAACTGTAATTTAGGTAATGTTTAAAGCAACAAACAGCCAATGCCTTCTTTAACATAAATTTTAAACAATTGTTACCTTAATTAATTTCTTTTGCTTCTTAATTCATACTTAAATATAGTGTTTTATTAAAAGAAAAATCACAGCCTTTACCTTCAGAGAAATATTACCTGGTTAATCATAAACTATACATTTTAATATCTATTTCTTGATTTTTATGTATATTTCTTATTCTCGGAAACCACTGATAGGTCAATTATCATTAAGAAATATAATTTTAATTGGATAACCTATAAATTAACTAACCCTTCATATTTTATATGATAGACTTTATCACTTTTAACCTAAGATTCAAATACTATGAGGTAAATTATTTTAAAACCTTATTTGTGAATTATGAATATTGAGTTAACATACAGGCAGAATTTTAATTAAATTATCTATAGTTCTGGTAGTTAATGTATACTTGGTTTTGTGTTACTTCTAATATCTAACCTAGCATAAAAAGATGTGTGGGTTCAAAACATAACATGTTCAATAGAATATAACTCTTACTAACATTGTTTAATCCAAATTTGTATTTTTTATAAACACCTGGAAAATTAGATATCATCATTTTTATGAATTAGGCCTAAATATCAATGTTCGGTAAATACAATATTTTGCCACTATAGGTCTAGATTAGGTAATTGTTTACAAAGAAAGTTACAGCTTTTTTTGATATTTTTTTAAACATGTTCTGTGCTACATATCTTATTTCTTAATAACAAAATAAGTTTTCAAGGCGGAGCTAATTTTTTATCGAAAAATCGCAATTTCAAAACTACAGAATTCAATGTATTTAGGCCTATATGTCACCAAAGTCAAGCAACATCAAGCGGGTTAGTACTTGGATGAGTGACCACTAGAGAAATAACGCACAATTTCTTTTTTTAATTATGTGTGTCAGGTAAAAATTTGTGTACATAACTATTTTAACCCGTAATTCACTTAATGGACCTTAACCTAGAAAAGTTGAAAGTATGTTTTTTCTCCGTAAAAAGTTAACTCTGCGTTGAAAACTTATTTTATTATTAAGAAATAAGGTATAATGTAGAACATGTTAAAATAAAAATTACAAAAAAGCAGTAACTTTCTTTGTAAACAATTACCCTAGATTATAAATATCTAATTTCATTTATTTACGAAATGATCAAAACACAACTCGGACTAAAGCTTAATGTTAGTGCAGATGAATTGGTTCATGTTAAAAATGAATATAGCCACATCAAAGAAATAAGCTGTTTTACTTTAAACTCAATTTCTTTGGTAATTCTGAGCAATTACTTGGTCAACCCCAAACTTTTTCATATTTTACTACGGTCATAAGGATGTTCTCAGAAAGCAAGAAACATATAATTCAAGGCTCGCAAGACCATCGTACAGGTTGTCGAGCGATAAGAAGGTTCAAAGTCCACGCGATAACAGTGGCTTGCGGGAGACGTGCGGAAGGCCAGTTGTGACAGTACCGTTATGGCTAGTGGTTCCTCCGATAATCCTTTTTTATGTGCTGAGTTCATGTTCAAACGGAAACATAAGGATTACAAACAAAGACTACACCATTTGTTTCGGGCTATCGGTGAAGTTTACAACGGGGAACCATCGCAATAGAACACTGATCCAGTTGCCGCTGACTCGGATGAGGACGTTGTACCCGGCGATTACTGAGGTAATTTCTATTTGTATATAGCATATATTAACTTTCCGGGGCCTAAATTATGTTTTTTTAGTTTCACATACATCTCTACATTATCGTAGTAAAATATGAAAAAGTTTAGGGTTGACCAAGTAATTGCTCAGAATTTCCCTTTAATGATACATAAACGTTACTGCCATTATAAATCATCTTGGGGCTATATTTATATAAAAACCTACCAGTAGGCATCAAAAAGCTCTAGCTATTTGTCTAGAAGAGCATGGAATAGAAATATTTAGTCTATGTAATTCTACTGCTAATTGAAGTAGACCTATTCTACTCCTGCCTAACTACTCTTCCCAATAGGCTGACTATATTTTTGTTTTAAAACATAGAAGTCAACCTATTACATTTAAAAAACACACACAAAAACTAAATTATTGTATAGTTCTTAGTAAAACCTATTCTACAAGGCAACCATATCAACTACATTTTTAGGTTATCAGAGTTTGAAAGCTACAATTCAAAACAATGAAAAATACAATATATTATATTAATACCGTATATATACTTCGTAAGCTTTAGTAAAATATATTACCCTACAGATTCAAAATGAACTCAACTAAAATATTGTTTTATTATTGTTTTTACTGAAGTGAACTATTCCATCCAATTGTCAAATATGAATCATAGACATACAAAAGAGTATAGAATCATTAACCGGAGAGTTTAACACCGTTTTTTTTACAACATTGAAAAGATAATAATTATAAAAAAAACAATCAAATTAACAAATAATAATTCCACTGTTCGAATAAGACCAAAAATAAATAGTTTTACATTCAAAGAAACGTTATTAAAACAAATTATTTCTTACTTGCTCTTGCTCCGGTGAAAGAGCTGCCGCCATCTTGAACACAACTAATGAATCAAATCAAGGTCAGTACTTCCTACTTTGACAAATCTTAAATGATTAAAATGTAGTGTTCCCCTCTTTTTATAGAACTTCCTGGCTTTTGAAGATAAAACAAAACAACTTACTTCAGCTATTAATATTAAATTTATTGTTTTTTATGATTTAAAAAACATAAAATTAATCCAAACTGTGTCAAGGTAAATCTGATTGATGAATGGAATAAGAACTACCCACACATATCATTATACACAAAATTTTATTTTCACCATTGTTCTAATATGATGAATTATTTTGATTTCCACTTCCATATTCACATGCCATTCTGCTGATTAGGTTAGCAAGAACAATAAAATGCTTAATGATTATTACTCGTGTATTTATAGTTTTATCATAGAATTAATCTAGATACTACATTTTTATCATTTGGTTAGCCAGAAACGTCTTGTACAATGGGGGAAGTGGGGGATATATTTTCACTCCCTGGAAGGTGCCTGTGTAGTATGACTAAACTGTTATAATAAAAATGATTGTTTATTAACTGGAGTACAACATTCATTATAGTGCATAGTTTGCAAAATGTGATTATTAATACACATACAGGAACTCTCCTTTCTCAAACTAATTCTATACTAATACTGATCTGATTTTGATGAATTTTTTATAAGAATATTTTTACATTATAAATCTTTGATATGGACAGCACATAGCTTTCCAATTACTTACATAAAACATAAAGATACATTTTTCCACAAACATAGAGATGAAAACACCATGGACAGATATTCAAAGAATTGTCAAAATATGTTTATTAGGGGCTGAAAGCATTGATAACTATCTAAAACGTGAATTTTACAAACACTACATTCCTTAATATATAATTGGAAAGTAAAAAAGGTTTTTACATAATGGCTTATCTGTTTTTGATTTTTGTTGGCATAATTTTATTCCTAATGGCTTCAACTTCCTGATTGTAACCCAAATAGAGACAAAACATTAGTATGCTTAGAGAGCCACTGTTGTCATTATTAAAGCAGCACCTCCTATACAAAGAAAGGAACTCCGATATAGAATAGAGTCCCAGGCAGGCAAAAGATAATTCCACAAATTTTGCTTAAATTTAAGTTGTTTTAATGAAGGAAGTGACCTGTTTTTAAATCTGGCAGCACAGCATAAGGGACTAAGGATGTTGGTAACAGGAGGCACATAAGACATCCAACTTTGTGTAGAGCTTATAGATTTCTTTGTTAAAAACTGAATTAAAATTAATTGCATCAAATATATTGATGGAAAAGGAAAAGTGAAGATTCGATTTCTTTTAAAGATCTCTCTAGGGCAGACTATAGGCTTTAGCTTTAAATTGCCCTTTATTGCCTTCTTTTGGAGTTCACAAACTCTGACTCAGATAACTGGAAACCCCATGTATTCCATACCGAAGGTAACTCTAAAATTGTGAATAATATATCATTAGAAACACCTTTTATTAGAACTGATTTTACTTAGTTTACACAGCATAATATAGAGACTGGTGTACAACTTGGTCAATGTGTGTTCAAGATTCAAGTGAGACATTGATCAACAAGATCCAAATACTTCCAATACAAATAGACTATAGAGAAGGATTAATTTTCAACACAAAATTAATACAGTTTAATTGAACATTTGTGTATATAAGAACAAATACATGTTTCGAGAGTATGCATCAACTCTATCAAATGTTTACACTTGAGCATAAATCATAAATAACAATTCTTCTATTTTAAATAAGGCTGAAATTTTGTCGCTTAATCCATAAATGACAATCATGACTCGATTGAAGACTCCTGAAAGAGGGAGATAAAAGGTTGTTTACTTCGATAAACAGTTAGGAGAAATTGTGTTTTTCAGAAACCTAGTTATGGTGAAATCCAATATGGAAGCAGTACTGTACATATGGAGCGTTATTGTATATTAACAAACAATATTTCAGACAAGTTATCTGTATCGGGCAACTAGATTAAAACAAATATTTGACTAGGTTATATAAAATTGGTTGGAGTTAAATCCTTCCTACGAAAATTAAGTTAAAGATGTTGAAGAAATAGCTTCAGAAATAAATAAAAAAATTTAAAACAGAGGAGAGTCCAAATCTGTCTTTCACTCTTCATATATTATTTTTTAAATGATGGTAAACTCAAAATTAGCTTAACCGAGTTACCTAAGCTTATTTAGTTTACAAAAATTATGTGGGGGGGTGTTCGTTATTCAGGTCCTGATACCACTGCTTCTTGAATTAGTTGTCTCTAATGTTCAATATTCCGAATCGTTTCAATGTACTTTTTGTTTAACATAGCTCTATAAATAAAAGTCTATGGGCGTAAGGTCAGATGAGTGTTATGGCCAAGTTGATGAGTGTTGAACATTGAGGAAATTATGAACAAGTTTTCATCTCCGATTCGACGAAGAACATATATCTCAAACATGATAGACAATTCTACTTACAATGCTTTTAGCAATGAAAATACAATCCCTAGCAAGGGTAAATCAAACATTGACTTTTTGGCTGTTATGCTAGTGTTTGAACGAAGGCGGGAGAAATTTCATTTGCCCAAATTTGAACATTGTGGTGGTGTAGTTTCTGAAAGCAGCTTCACGACCAAATATAACTCAGTTTGAAAAAATCCTCATAGAACTATACTTTGTATGTTTATATACAACATCTAATGAACCTTGTCATTAATAACAATATGCAAACACTAATACAATTAACGTTAGAAAATGTAATAACATCTACATTTTGGTAACACCCTCAGAGGGATATAAACCAATACTAAACTAAGTGTAGCAGTGAGGCGACTTATAAAATGTCAAGCATATGTAGTGCTTCTCCACCCTCCACGTTAGTCACACTGGTTCCCCCCCCGCCTATCTAGAAAGTGGGATAGGCGAAGTGCCGCTCAATCCAACTACTAATATAAATTACAATTAAGAAGTTTAAAAGCTATGGAACAAACATATAGGCATATATATATATATATATATATATATATATATATATATATATGAAAATGCAAATCAAAATCGAAGAATTAAAATAGGCCTAATGTGTGCTTTAACTTGGTTTTAACAAAGAATTTACAATTGGCCCCTTGTTAGAATTCAACAACAAATCATTTTTTGGTTTAACAATCAAAATACTTTTGATGCTATCCAACAATTTGTTGTTCTTAATTTCTCTTTAATCAAACAAACATGATTCATTCCTACATTATGGAATGTAGAAAGAACGTGTTCAGCAATGCTAGATTTTCAGGCCTGTCAAATTTATTATCCAAATTTAAATAACTTGGCCATTATAACCTTTCTCCTAGTTTAACCAAGATAAAAATTATCATATGAGTCACACTCAATCTTATAAATTCCAAACTTCTCTAACATTAGAATTTTTTAAATATTCTTCACCTTACTGGAGAGCTTTTAAATAATAATATATTTGTTCTACTTACGTCTGCTCATCCAAAATTGTTTCAATGCATTACGGCCGTTTCGACTATTTATTCCGCCATGTTAATGTAATAAATGTGTGTCAAATACGTACTAATGTTTTAAATGATTTTATAACAATGTTGACGAGGTATATATATATGCTATATACAATACCAAAAATAACGCATGTGACCATGGCTGAATAAATAGTCGAAACGGCCGTAATGCATTGAAACAATTTTGGATGAGCAGACGTAAGTAGAACAAATATATTATTAGAATTTTATCTTTGGCATTATTTAACCACTGTCCTAGGTTTTGATTTTTAAATGGAATTCAGAAATTTAAATTGTTGAAAATTGACTCTAAACGTTTGGTAAAGGCAGAATTAAAAGGCAAACATGAAATGGACCACATGATTAAATAGTACAACAATCGTTACCAAATTATGAATAAAATCTAAATACTGTCACCTACAAAGTTTCCATAATAATTTGAAACCCCACTACGATTTTATGAGTCTAAATATGATAATTTGTTTGGTAAATAACTATTATTATTAATATAATTTTTACTTACCTAGTATAGGGTGTTTAATAATTGCAAAAAAATATTTTTGCGTAATTTTGACAGATCTTCGCTTCTCACGGTCTCAGGAAACTGAAAGTGATTTTCGACATGATATCCATCCATAAGTATGATAGTGGTTATAAAAATTAAAATAGAGTCATTTAGTATAGTGAACTCATATAGAACCCTATTTAAATTCAGAAAAATATAATTCAAAATGTCAAACTGTTATTTTAAACACTTTTGTTCACATCTCGTCTATTATTCAATTTATAATTCATTAAATTAGATCAAAATTTCCATATTACAATTCTGCATATAATGGTACTAATATCACTTCTCTACTATAACAAATAGCAAAGTTATTGTAAAAAATGTAATTTCATTCCCTGATTTGCCAATAAAAAAGCGATATTCGTATAGTCAACAAGATCCATCTAGATCCAGATAGTTATTGATCCAGCAGGGCTGAGCTACTGATATGAGCATAACAAGCTCCTTCATGTATATCTTTGAAGCCTGAGTCACTGACACTAGTGGAGACTTTTTATTTTATACATCTACGAGGCACTTTAGAGGCTTAGCCAATGTACAATTATACACAATTACAAGATTCAGACAACCTGTGTAACAACTGTTTTAAACAAACCTACACTACTTGGGAAGACCTCTTGATTTACCTATAGGCCAACAATTTAACATTTCCTACAAATTATTAATATGGTTTATCAGACATTTGTTTATAGGAAATTAATACACGATATTGCAAGAGTATAAATCAACTCTTGTTATTAAGTGTGAATTAGAACATAAAAGAGTAAAACACCAACATAAACATGTTGGAAACTAAATCTATAGACCTAATCTAAACTAAGAAACTCAAAATAAACCTAAACTGAACAAAAACAAATATAAATTATGTATTTGTTCCCTATAATTTAGCACAATACAAAATATTACAAATACATTTCATTAGGTAATGAATAAAACACAATTTTTCTTTTGTAAAATTCTATAATTTATTTGGTCTAGCCGACCATGGTTTCGCCATTGACGAGGCTCTTACAAGACATTGAGGCTCTTACAAGGCTAATGTAAGGCTCTTTCAGTCTTGTAAGAGCCTCGTCAATGCCGTAACTGGCGAAACCATGGTCGGCTAGACCAAATAAATTATAGAATTTTACAAAAGAAAAATTGTGTTTTATTAGTTAAAATGGAATTCTATCAAGCACCGTCGGGCATTAGTGTAAACAATACATTAGGTAATGCTAAAAAGATGTAAGTTTTAACATTTAAGGCATTATTGAAGGTTTATATTTTAGCCTAGCAAAATTCAGATAACTTTTGTACCTCATGTACATACTGGGATAAGTATGGCTGGATCTTAGAGTAGGGTCATTGTGCTGGTATAATTTTTTTTTTTAATTTTGGGGTTTGGGAATCCTTGTTCTTCCCTTATTAGCTTTGACTGCTCAGGCCTAGTTTTAGGGTTGAGTACATTTCTTAGATTATATATTCAGTTTTCAACATGGCCCTAGGCTAGTAGGCTATGTTGATGTTTTTCTCTTAAGTTCTAGTTTGACACTTGTTAACAAGAACTGATTTATATTATCAAAACGTGTATTAATTTTGTACACACAAATGATGGCATATGTCCAATTAGTTAGTGTTTTTTTGGGGTACTCTTAGAACTCTTGTCACTGCGACCCAAATGGATCTTTTGTGACTACCCAACTAATTGTTTTGGTCCCAGCCAAGATTTAAGCTTCCTAAGAATTTTAAATTGGTTCTGGGTGATACAATCGTTACCTCTGCATCCGAGGGGAAAAGAATGCTGAGGTAAAGTCGCCTTTTGTAGGTTATAGATTCACACTCATAAAAACCAGCGTTTGGCTGATTCTTTGTCACACAGAAGCGGGCTGAATCCACTGCTACCTTTTCCATATGTTTTAGATGACAATTCACTGGACAGTAGGCCAATAATCAGCCTAAACACTCTTCTACTGAGATCCAGTAATTTGTTTGCATTTGTCTTAGACCATCGTTGGTGGTTCAATACTTGATCTTTTGATCTTGTTCCCAGGTTTTCATAATAGTATGAAGATATGTTTTAGGAACCCCAAAAAAATGGTTCGGGCCCAACAAAATCAGTCTCAGCGCCTTCCTTTGCAAGATTGTCCGATTAAACCATATTAATCATATGATAAATTTTATAAAAAAACATATGTTATTTATTCAGCAGATTGGAGACAATAATGAGCCTTGTCCAATATAAAAATACATTACTACAGTAAACATAAACAAAATATTCTGTTTTTCCATTGATAGTTGTCTCATGAATTCCTCTATTATTTTCCTGTAAATATTTCTTTTTAAAAGATCTTTCCTCTCTTATTATTTTAATTTTTCTGTGAAAGACAGTTTTGGAAGATAGCACCGGAATTTTTTGATGATTCAGCAGTTTAAGGAAGTCCATGTTTTAGAATGCTAAGGTTGTGTTTTCCTTGTTGTTACATCTTGTATCCGACTCTCTACCTAAAATACATTACAACATTCAAAATATAAAATGGAAGGAAAAGTTAAAATGTCAAATTTTTGGAAGAGAAAATGAAGTGTTTGGACATTTTACGAAATAGGTTCTCCAAAATGTTTCAAATTTTGGTTTGTACAGTTTATTTTGTACATACGAGTAAAATATGTATTAAAGGCTAGCTAATAACATACCCTTGCAGAAAATATGGGCTAAGGGCACTCCCCCCCACCCATATCTTACAAATCATCAAATATTAGATAATTATAAATATCTCTAAACGAAACTTATTAAATAGAAACCTATGCTTGTTGCACATCAGTTTAAAGGTCTTTTAAAAACAAACATCTTTAGTATTTAAAGTTTTGTAATATCTCAAACGGTTTCAAAATGGCTGGAGAAAAGCAGTTTTTTAAAGCAGATTATTTTTTAGAATAACTTTAGAATGTTAGAATATAGTGTATGATACCTTATTTTAAAGGTCTTGTAAAAAGAAACTGATCAATGAAAATTTTGTTTAAAAAAGTTTTTACAAAGTACTATATTCTACAATTTTTAAAATAAAACAATTAAACTGACCAATTCTTAATCTGCGGTGAATTTGCTTTAAAATGATATGCCATATGACCATAATTTATGAAAATTTCCCCTGCCCCCCAAAAAATCAATATTTAATAGCCATAACAAAAAATGTTTAATAGACAAGTCTGTTATGTTATACCTTATTATTAAACCTCTCTATTAAAAATCTTGGCTAACATAACATTTTTAGCTAGGCTCCATTGCTGCTGGTTCAGCAGTGCATTTGTAAATTCAATACAACTCTGAATATGGGCGACGGAATTCCGACAGATCTAAATATTTTTTTTAATGTAGGTAGTCTTGGTTTTAGGCCTCTTTTACATTTTTTCTATCAGGTCTCTCTTGACTAACTTTTATTCTCTTCTGACCCTGACGCTATTAGACTATTCTAGAGCTAGGAGTCTTTACTTTATGTCCATTCCTTCATATTTTTATTTACCCAGTGTTCAAAGTTTTAGGGTAAGTTTGGTAATTGTCAAAAATGTTTTTTGATTGATCTTCATGTTTTGCGGCCTCAGGAAACTGACAGTGGTTTTCAACATGCCACCCATCCATCATCCGTACGCAAACACAATAACAGCCCCAAAAATAAAGATAGGAATATGAAATCTGATATATGGGAGTAATAAAATTGAAAATATCAAAATGGTGATCATTTTAAACAGTTTTTTTGTTTATATCTCATGTTATTCAATTTTAAACACACTAAATTAAATACAAATATGTAGATTTTAATTCTGCATGCAATGGTACCAACTCTTTACGATGATAAATAGTAAAAAAAATGTAATTTTGAACAATGATTACCCATTAAAATGTGATATTCATAGTTATGAGATCTGATAGTGGAGACATCAACTTGAACAAAATGAGTGGGCTTCTGCCCACATAGTCTTTCTTCAAAATGACGGTGTGTGGAGACTTTTTAATAGATACACATCTAAAATGACCATTTGGGTATAGTTGACATCAAGAAAGTTGTGATATATTCCATTATGAGGTTCAGAAAACCTGTGTAACAACTATTTAAAACAAACTTACCCTACTAGATAAAGACCCCCCTGATTTACCAATACAAGGTCAAGAGATCAACTTTTCGACATTACATGTAGAGGATTTGCTTGTATTACATTATATAATGGGGCTGAGTAAGTACCATGATGGCCCCATCAACTTGTTTCATGACGATAATGGTAACCAAGAAGTTATTGACTATCCTTCTGGATAATCTAGAGCTTAATAGCCGACATTTCTTAATACTATTATTATACATTTTTCGGACATTTGCCATCATTTGTGTGTTAAAAATCAAAACACGACGTTTCGGGAATAAGAATCAATTCCCGTTATCAAGTGACTAGAAACTAAAGAAACATGAAATTAGAAACTAAGCCTATGTAAGAAGTAAAATTAAATAAGAATACCACCAACCTTCTGGAATTGATTCTTATTCCCGAAACGTTGTGTTTTGATTTTTAACACACAAATGATGGCAAATGTCTGAAAAATGTATAATAATAAAATTGAACTTTCATCATTAACAAATAACTTCAAACAGAGAGTTTCTTAATAAACGTTAGTGCTTGATGGTCAGTTACAATTTTAATCTTGTGTCCTAATATAAGAGGTCTAGCTTTTTATAAACAGAATATTATAGCTAACATTTCCTTTTCAGTGTAAAATAATTAACATATGCCCCTTTTAATGTTCTGCTCATAAACATTATTGCAGCTTTTTCACCATTTTTCTTAATTTTGATACAAGTATCCCCTCAAAAAATCACTACTGTCCGTTTGTAATATGAATGTATTGTTAGGGTCTGGGTGTTCTAAGATTACTGTTTTTATAAATTCCTTCTTTTAAATTTTGGAATGCCTGTTTTTCCTTTGGTGTCCATATAATTTTAATTTTTTTAGAAGTCAGATGTAATAATGGCTTTATGAAATTTGAATATTTGTCAGTAATTTATTATAAAAGTTGGCTAATCCGATAAATCCCTTGACTTCTTTATGGGTCCTTGACAATGGAAAATTCCCAATTGCCTTAACTTTCTCATCACATGCCGATAAACCGGCCATTGTTAATTTAAATCCTAAAAATGGAATTTCTTTTCTATAGAACATGGATTTTAAAAAATTTTATAGTCATATTTGCCTTCTTTTTATAAAATTATAGTTCCTTTTATTTCAACAATCAGTTCATATTTTTTGTCAAGAGACACTTTAATGTCACAAAGTACATTATTTTAATAGAAAATAAGAAATATAAAAGTACGAAATCCAGCATAGATTACGACTGCCTACACACACACACACACACACACACACACACATAATTTTTTAATTAGTGAGGTACAATAGCTATTTACCATTTCGTACATTTTCAAAATGGCGGGCATTTAAAATATTTAATGTTGAATATCTCTAAAACCATTAGCATTCAAAAAATATTTATAACAAAAAGATGTCCTCTTTTAATGAAAAATATAATTTTTTCTGTAGATCAAAGGATAAAAAAAAATGTAAAACATAATTTCTTGGTAAAATGTCTATAACAACCAAGATTAGCCTAAACCAATATATTATTGGATTAAATAATTGTTAAATAATATTATAATCCATTCCCCAAAAATGTACCAAGTTTGTCAAGTAAATGGATGTATGATCGGTTGTTTCATTAGGTCTGGCTAGGTGACTAATGCACAATACAGGTTAATATTATAACGCTGAATGATTGAAGAATCAAATCTATTATCACAATGGAGTGTGCAAATTGTGGTTAATCGCTGTTTGCTGTATGATAATATCAAGTTTCAGATATTGAAAATGGCGTGTGCAAATAGCAAGTTATTACTTTTTGATATGAGAATTTCAAGATAAAGAAATCGTAAAATTTTAATGTTCAACATAAAACTTTTAATGCAGAAACTATTTGTAACAACGAATGAAAAGTTGGAAGTTACAATGTTTAAAAAAAGTAAGCCTAAAAAAAAGTGGAAATATGTCGGTGGAGAGTTTCAGCCAAAGTCAGAAGTTATGTTGGTAAATCAAGATTACCAAACAAAACTCTCTTTCGATTAATTTATTCATTTCTTTTTTTAAACCCACCACGTCAATCACTCTTACAAACTAATCTTCTCCTAGATTCAAACACAATTGTAGACTGGTTTTCATTTATTCGAAGGTGTATATAAATGATAGCATCTGTAATTCTCATTTGGAGGGCCTGGTGATATTGTAGAAATTGACAAGGCCAAGTTTGGAAAAAGAAAGCATAATCGTGGCTTTGTAGTAAAGGGCAACTCGGTACTCAGTGGTATCCAATGAAATTCACGATTATAATTTCTGGTACCAATAAAGAAACGTAACAGGGCAACTCTGATTCCCCTCATTAGAAAGTGGGTCAAATCCCAAATTACAATTGTTGGGGATCTTACAATTTTACACATATTATTATAATCCACAGCAGCAATTTTGTTGACTCTGTAACTGGAGCGCACACCAGTAGCATAAAATGTGCTTGGAGGGATATCAGAGGCCAAATTCTCAAATATGGTGTACAAAAACATTTCATTGGATGTTAAGAGACGATATGTGCAAGAAGAAAGGATGCACAATTTTCGCCTTGCGACTGCAAAACTATATCCACCAACATATTAAGGTGAGAAAAATATTTTCAATGGTCAACTCTACTTTAATAGGTCTAGCCAGGTGACAAGATGTATATATATACTGACCAGACCTCGCTTACATCATTATCGGCATGCGTAAGTTATACAAATTAGATGCTAGTCACTGTTCAGTCGATTTCATATTTTAATATTGCCTATTTTGTAATAAACAAATGAATCCTTTAACTATATATACACATGTAGTCATAATATTAATGTAGGCATTTGTAATCAGAGCTGGATTTACAAAATTTTCATTTGTAGTAAACTGACCAGACTTGTATTTAACCTAACCTGGATTCCTTTGTTTTCAATGTGTTATTTGACAGTGAAAAAATGAATTTTGTGACATGTACAATCCATATTTATCCCTATGGCAATATAACTCTTTTCTTTCAAATTTTTACTTCTAAAATCAGCTTCGGAAATGTTGCCATGTAATACCATTACCTGTATATACCAGTAAACTAAAACTGGGCACACCAACATTTTAAACGTATGTTAAGGACATTGTGTGACATATTAAACTAATCAAAAGTACAACTCTGTTAATTCAGACCTAACTTTTTTCTTTCATATAATAATATTTTTAAAATGTGGATATGATCTTATAATTCAACATCAGATGTATGCTAAAGTCATTCTACAGAGGTGAGTCATTATGTTCAGCACTGTCAGTTGATTTCATGCAACTCCAATATGACCACTACTGTTTCATGCGTACCAGCAGTCAACTCAAAAGTCAGTTACTGCGCTACACAGCTAAGGTATTGTTTTAAAATTATAATTAATGTTTCAGTCTTTTAATTCAAATTGTAACATACCTTAAAATAATATTTTAACAATACAACATCATTAAGTGTCCTTGATACTTAGATAAGGTTATACGTATTGTTAAGGATAAGAAATGAGATAAATTATTCTAAGTCATAATGTAGGCAGCACAGCTTCGACAATAGTTAGGAAATAATGTACAAAGTTAGGAAACCACTGAGTTTAACCACTAAACATAATGTTGAAGATTAGAGGATATATATATAAACAAAGACTAGAAAGAAAAGTGGACCGAGCTAGGGGCTGTCCAAAGGAAGAGGGAACGTCAGGCATAGCCTGCACAAGGGTAGGAGTCTGGAAGGGTCACAACATATCTCTGGTAGGGTCAATTTACCAATGTCTCTAGTTACGGTAATTTGTTCACTTTATTGAAATATATAGTTCATATAGTAGAAGTGACTTAATTTGATGTCTCTCTCAACATTATCATTGCTCTGAGGTTAATAAGGTTGCATATTTTAAAGATATCTGAAATAAATTGTAACTTTTTTCTGATTGTATTATATAAATATTACAAACCACAGATCTTTAATTTAACAAATCTGTTGGACGGCCTATTAAAGTCTTATTTTATAACAGTATCTAGACAGATGGTGATACACTATTGAAAACTTTGAATTTTAATGAATTCAGCTCAAAATTAGTCTACAATTTTTTAGAATCACATGACAAGAGTCAAAAATCTAAACACTGAGTTCCTGGAAATGTGTTGGATTCAGACGTGCTGGATAACAAAGCATAAGCAGTGAAAATTATAAGACCTGTATGTTCTCTGGTTTATTCAATGGAGGAGAAAGTGAATACGCCATACAGAGCGATTTTCTGCAGGATTATATAATTATGCTTTCGAGCTCTAAACTCCTAACAGTGAGTGTTCTGTACTTATTTTGTATTCCTCCTGAAAATACCGATATCTCAGTACAATTCACTGCTTATCAACAGCAATTTTATGCAGGTTTAATAAAGCTATATTTTCTGACCATTTGATCGGTCTCTGGCTAACGAAAGCGGAAGAATACAGCTTCTTGAAGAAACCACGAGACTGGACAAGCAACGCTCTAATAAAACAGACGTGGTAGTCTTATGGTTTGGTTATACACGCTGTATGTATACAACGCTGCTAATAGAATAATAATAATTAAGCAATTAATAGTTATTTTTCTGTGATAATACGCTCCGTTTATTTGGTCGCAAACCCGTTTATAATCTGACTATTGTAACTATTCATATTAACCCGATAAGTATGGCTCATATCGCTTGAACTCTACGCCATGCGCTCATTGCATCGACATGTACGATTAACTGTTAATTTATAAAACCAAAGATATCCCGATAAACTCATCTAAAGAAACTTGTCTATATTTTGTATTTATAAACTGTGAGCAGTGATGTTAGTGATTTGTGATTCAACTAATGTAATTACTTTGTGTCAAGTGTCGTCGCCAGGTACCTGTGCACATTTATGAACACCGAAATTAGCCAACACCGTCCTACAGATCTACAAGACTTCGCCTCAATTAAGGTATGAAATATATACAGTCCCGATTCTACAGTTTAATATAGACATAACATAATTTTCTTTTTTCAATGTGTTTACTTGTGTAGAGCAAGTTGGTCCCTCGAACATTAAAGTCATTTAAAATTCTGAAACTCGAATTACGCAACAGTGAAAGTCTAGCCTCCCGTAACATTGTTGGCCATGATATGTGTTCCTTTTTCGTAAATCAAAATGGGCGAATATAAAACCAAATAGGTCCTCGCACAAGTCTCGTCAGTGTAATTCGTAAATAAATTTACCATCAACCTCTAATCAATGTCCATATTAAATGTTGAGCTTGACTTATGAGAAAAACTATAAAGTATAACAAACACACATAACACAATTCTCATAAAAAAAATACGCCTAAGTATCAGACGCGTTTCAACAACAAGGTCGTCCTCTTCAGTGATACACCAGCTACACCAACCAAACCTGCACAATTCCCATAAAAAAAATACGCCTAAGTATCAGACGCGTTTCAACGACAAGGTCGTCCTCTTCAAGTGATACACCAGCTACACCAACCAAAGCTGAGTTGTGGTTGGTACATCTACTCAACATGTTGAACAGTATATTGTTAGCAAATATCCCTTCAATTAACCGTTGATCTAAACATAGTCATTGAAACATTGTTTTGTTTGTTGTGAAAATTTGTGTGTTTCAAAGATTTCTGTAACAAGAGTGATACGGATACATTTCGTGATGTTAGTAAGTACATAAATTGTAATTTTGTTATTCGATTGTCTAGATTTAGATAACATTTTTAATCTGAAATTCGGCACTATGATTTCGTGCTTTGTTTTTACAATGTTGGCAATACTTCAGCTGATTTAAAAACAGATGTTGTCTTAACTTTTGCTTTGTTTTAGTATTGTTTGCTTGCATTGGCCAAGGCTGTCTTTAATGCTGTTGTTTTCAAGTGTTAATTAACAATTTAGTTACTTTGGATTAACCTGTAATTAGTTTTTGTTGTAACTGCATTTGTACTGTATTTCTTTATTTTTTGTTTTGTAATACTTTTTGTTATAACGTCTCCAATTTTGAAAACATTGCACATATATTTTTGAGAAGATAATAAAATTCTTATTTTCATCTTAGAATTTTGAAAATTTGAATAGAATTAGTTGCTACATAAATAAAAAGTTGAAAAATTATTATTATTTTTGTTAAAACAAAAAATTTAAATAAAATTATTTATTTATTTTCTTTTTAGTATATTGCCAATAATGCTCAGATATGTGTGAATAAAATGATGTGCAACATTTTCTGGTTTGAGAGCATTCAAATATAATTTTTTTTTAAATACTCAATAATGTTAACTATGTACAGTACTATACTGTTCTCAAGTAAATGTTTCTATTTTTGATTAAAATAAAATTAAGAACGGTTTATTAAAACAATGTACTGTGGTGTTTTATTTCACTTATTCCTTATTATAGGAATAAAATATAATCAGAACACATTGCTGTGAAAAAAGGTCAGTCAACTAGGGTTTTTTATAACTCAAATTTTGTGATTTTTGCCTTCGGTAACTCGAACCTTGCTATCTAAAATTATGTGATTACCCGAAATGTTAGCAATTTCCCTAAGATTCAAGTTATCAAGATTTCAATGAGATTAAATGACTTCCAAGTTTGGTTTGAATTCTGCAATCTTCCTTCTTCTTAAAATTGTATTTAAAATATTGGTAAACATTAAAAATGTAAAATTATCTACTAAAAAATTGAACGTAAGCATATGGTTACAATAGTTTATGTAAATTTCTCAATTTATTATCGTAACAAACAGTCATTGTTTTGCAACATAAAACATACAAATTATTAACATTGTGCAACTTTTAATGAAAAGTACGATGTCATATCTTTATCCATCATTGGTCTAGGTCGATGATTAAACAAATTTAGGCCATTTAATACGTAGGTTAGATTTAAGTAAAAGGAGCGAAGATGTAAAAATACCTGGTACTTTAAAAAATATACTGGTATATAGATTTAAAAAAGTGCCTTCATAATTGCCAGCTTATCAAATTTGAAGTTCAGCCATGATTCAGCGCAGAAATTAATACTTTTTTGTGAAGTTTGTGGCGATGATAACACATTCTTTATGTCGTTGTTGCCACGAGGTTTGTTTTTATCTGCATCTACAACAAGAATATGTTACATTATTAACAAATAGAGCACAAACTTTCTAATAGTGTTTTTACATACATTTGCATGAAAATATGAAATAATCTCATTTCCTTAAAAAATTTCCATTATATTTTATTTTAATATACAGGCTGTCCAAATCCAATAGAACACTTTAATGAGTTTGTAACTGTTAACCCTAAAACTTGTAATTAAAATTTCTATAGGGGCAAAACCATTTTTGATAATTTTTTTTTTTTAAAGAAACGCTTAAAAATGTATAAAACAGAGCAATATTATCGAAAACCCAACTTGTTATATTATAAGGTGCATAGAATTCATCTATAAAAAAGGAGAAAAAATTGGAAGTTAAAATTTTGGAGTTAGTATGTCAAGAATCAAAAAATGTGTAGTAATAAAAGTGATAACTTATAAAAGTGCCCATGACCACCATATAACCAAAATTTTCTAATTTTCTTCAAGATATACAAAAAATTTGGAATTTATTTGCAAG